>OY744531.1:25231726-25239226 GCA_963556195.1 Sepiola atlantica | reverse complement strand
CCATAAGGGTGATATGTAATGGCGAGTCTGCGATTTTCGGAGTGGCCGGTTAGCTAACTAAGGGCAGATAAGTGTTGCGAAGAAAAAACAAAACAAAAAAAAACAAACAATAAAGTTATATCGTGGAAAGTATCCCGGTGAACAAAGTAAAAATAATTATTTAATTTTCTATTTTTTAATTTAATAAATATATATTATATTATTATTGCTTATGTGTTTCTTTCTTTTTATAATCCTAACAATAAAAACGGAGTTAATGCCCTTGTCTATTCTACCGACCGCTCACAGCCCAAAATGTCGGCTCGGGCACAAACACAGGTTGGACATCGAAATGGAAAAATCGTTCTAATTAAAGTTCTGCTTGATATTTTTAAATTCTTTTTCGGGGCGTGAAAGATAAAATATGACTGAGTAAGTACAAAATAATGCTTTTACATGAAAACAATTAACTGCATCGGCCTATAAGTAAAATAGCACCAAGAAAGATAATAGATGTAGCGTTATCATCTGAATCAAGGAAGGGGAGGCAACCCAACTTTACTGAATTGTTTCCCTTGGTATAAAATGAGAAAGACGGTCTATTCTCTTTGGTTGTATAAAGTTTTTTTGTATTTCTTAGTTGACTTCATTTACAAACGATTATAGAACACCAACTCTATCTTCTTCTCCACGAGTCGGTTTGTCCACCAAACTCTCTTCTCTGCCTCTGCATCAACATGGAACATGTTAACTAATATTTGTCTTCAACAATAGAAATAAATCAAGGGAGGCGCGAGAGCGCTCTATCCCTTAATAGACTACACGAATGGCCTATGCTGGAAATCTCATTTCTTTGATCAATCATAACTCAAAAACCAATAAACCAAATTAGTTAAAACGTTGCACAAAATGTTTATTTGATAGGTTCTATAAGTGTGTAGAATTTCAGCATCATTAGTCAAGGCAACCCAGAGATCCAGAAAGTTCAATCATGAAATCATGTTATCTGTGTGTACGTACGTACGTACGTACGTACTACGTGCCACCCTGTATCTCATCAACTATTTGATGGATTCAGCTGATTTTTGGCAGAGATAGAGGTTCTAGGGTCTAGTTGATTGCATTTTAATTTCAGTTTGCTATATACCTTAGTTTTCCAGAAAATTTAAAAAAAACATAAAAATGACCAGTATTCATACACTTTATTCTATATCTTATCGACCATTTGATGGATTAAGCTGATTTTTGGCAAAGATAGAGGTTCTAGTGTCTAGTTGATGGCATTTTAATTTCAGTTTACCATATACCTTGATTAGTCAAACTACCAACCATATCAGTTATGTGAGCACAACAGGGCTATGTATTTTACTGGTAGGAATTTTTCTTCAGCGCACCTCACACACTTCATCCACTCATGCATAGAGATTTATACTGTAGTGATGTGATAATGAAATGAATTGGTTGATATGTAGTCATACCCTTAATGACAATAAAAGTGTAAAAATTTGGGAATTTCCTTGCTTTTGTACATTTAGTGTATATGAATTTTCATCTTAACCCTATTAAGGGCATATGATTTCAGTATACTGGCATTTTTCATGGAATGCAACTAAAGTTATTGAAAATTTATCCTGCGAATCCAACATTTTGTATAACAGAAATACATCTTTGGTACGTGGCATGTTTTCAGACATTCTCGAGTGTCTTTGATTAGCCATAAAAAGTCAGCAATACTTTTTTTGAAGGGGGGGGGCGGCTCAACGCATGAATAACACATACTTTCTGTTTCAGATAAAAATCGAGAAGAAATATGATCACTATTGCCAACTAAAAAAAACCTTTTGAATTAATCTGTCTGAAATGCTTAAAGATTGATTACATTTAGGTCTGCTAACAATATGGAGGCGTGCAATAAAGTCCCGCCAATTTTACAAGCAAAATGGTGTCTTACTTACTTAGTCTTTTTTTAAAAAAAAGTAGCCCTGAAATGTCTGGTAGCAAAGCTGTAGATGAAGCTGCCTTAGCCAACTTAATAAGTAAAAGCGGCGTGTAAGTAACTAGTTACTTTGGTTAACCATATAAGCAGCCTCAACTGGAATCCACAAGAAAAGGCCAAAAGACGGTATAGCATGAACACAGGTTATAAAACGACCCGTCTAAAGAATGCAATAAGCCAGTTATTAACAATAAGAACCAATGTTGGGAGGTGGCGGTGTTTAAATGGATATCGACACGGACTGAAGACCTGGGTGTTCCAAGTGGTAATCCAGTCGGTTTCACAGTACCACTTTCACTTAGGGATGTTGGCAACCTTCTCGTGGTCCTTCCCGTAAGTACCCGATGTCTTTCCAGATTTGATTCAAAATAAAATTTAACATTTTCTTTTTAAGTAAACGAGGCATTGGACGGATGATAGTCACTTGTAGGAACGAGCCCCGAGAGACCGCTTGGGTGTTCCAGTACATCTCCCTAGCTATCATCTGAGGTAACGCCAAGTCAATAATGACATCATCCCGCAACTACTAAGTCTTGATGAAGATAACAAAATTTAATTAACTCGTTTTACAAATAAATACATTGATATCATAAACGAATGCCGTTCAACATTTGATACATAAATCATTTGCAATTAAATCTGTTCAAAAATCTAGTTTTATTTACTTTCGTCTATGTTTTAGACGTTATAAATTTGATTATTATAAAAATAAAGAATTACCACTTGCAAATAAGTCAAGACTTATTTGCATACTCATAAGAGCTTCGCCATAGAGCATATAATAATTTCTAATGTACACGCAATGTTTCAAGTGTTTGTAAAGGAGTAGTACCTTTCGGAGATGGCCTATCTATGGTATCCTAGCATGTGTGATGTGAAAAACACGGCGGATCTAGAGGAGTAAACCTTGAACAAAAATCCTTCTATTCGGGGTGTTGTAGTTCCTGTGGCGACCATCGACAAACGGTCCTTCGGCGCAGAGAACATCTCGTTACAATCTAGGTTATAATTCTTATTTACTATCCTGCTTTTCCAATCAACCCGGGGTAATCGAGTTACAAATACCCCCCCCCCCACTATTCTCGACATTCTTTTGCAAGTCAGCAGATCTACAACATACGCAGGGTATTAATATCGAGTAAATGGAATATCTAATTCGCTTGATTACTAAAAAACAAAACAAAAAACAACAACATTGTTTTAATAAATAATAGCCCGATATTATGGATTTCTAATTTCATTGTTTTATCTTTATGCCCATGAAGCAGCTGTATTTAAATAATTTAAGATGTCCTCAAATATCCCGTGCAGACTTTATATACCTTTAGTACAAAGAAAAACTTGTTATTATTACTCACTACGAGTTCTCACATAGGTCATCATCAGTGATTACTCACCGATAATAACCCGTGGTGTTCCCTGGAGTCTGAGTGACAACAAGTCTCCCCAGATTTCCAGTACTCTCCACATCTTTCGATAACTATTGCAAATGACTTTGCGTTTTCACAACAGGTGCTTACTATTGATTGCTTAGCTGGCAACGACAATTGGTCTTCTCTTGGACGTGGGTGGCAAGAAGCCTCCCCAAGGTCCCACTACTCTCCGCACTCTTTCAGTGGAGGTCTGCTTAGTGCTCTCACTCCTCTGTCTTTCCATCCTCCTCGACCCGTCACAATTATTTGGGGGGGGGGGATTTATAACATTTTTAGCAGTTTCAGTTCCCTTGGTTTCATGTGGTGTTCTTCCAATTTTTTTCCTTTACTTCTGTTGCAGTTTCCATGTAGTTTGCAGTTTATGTGGGTTGGTTTCCGCATTTGAGGATTTTACTTAAGATTTTAGCTATTTTCATCATTACCGCTCGTTGTATAGTCTCAGTCTTCCCGTTGATTCTAATTCTCCTAGTTTTTTTTCCAGTTTTTTTTTTCGGGACTGTTCATAGTGCTCAAACAGTTATTGGTATTATATTGACTTTCTTCATGTTCCATATTCCTTTCAGTTCTCAGGCAAGCTCTATGTATTTGTTTCTTTTTTCTGTCTCTTTGACCGTTACCCTGTGGTGTCCATGAACGGCACAATCTATAATTTGGCAGTTTCTTTCCTTCTTGTTAATTATTATAACATTCGATCTCCTTGCTTGGATGAGTTTATCTGTTTGTACTTCCGTGTCCGAAAGGATTTTGTGATTTTCGTTTTCCAGTATTTCTGTTTCCGGTTTGTATCTGTACTATTTGTCTGCATGTTCGAAATGCAGTCATTTGCATAGTTCCCAGTGTACTTCTTTCCCCACACAGTCGTGTCTGTTCTTATATTGTTTTTGGAATAATTTACTCATTCAATTATTATGTGATTTATTGTTTCGTCTACAGTCTCCATTCACTGTTTTCCTGAATTTTATCTATTTTAGCTTTCATGTAGTCAGTTCTAGTCGCATTGTACTGTGCAGTTGTCAATAGCGATTCCGTTTCTCTGTTCAAGTGTCCTTTTCTTAGCCATGTCAAGGTGTTTTCGTGGTATTCTTCTCTTGTCATTCTTATGAATCGTCCATGTAGCTGTTTCTCTTCTCACTTTTCTTTTCTTATCTTTTTGTTTCTGGTTTTACTGTTTCCTGTATTGTTCACTTTTGACAGTGTCTCTTGCTACGGTCATCAGCCTTTTTGTGTTTTGAGTTATGTATTTATGATTATTATTCGTGATCACTAGGAGTCATCACACAAGTCATCGTCAGTGATTGCTCACAAATCTCCCCAGATTTCCAGTACTCTCCACCTCTTTTCGATAATCACCGCAAAGTACTATGCGTTATCGCAACAGCCGCTTACCATTAATTTCTCGCTGGCAACGACCATTGGTTTCCTTTGGGATTTAGGTGATAATAAGCCCCCCCCCCAGTCCCAGCACTCTCTACACTCTCCGCACTCTTCCAGTGGAGGTCTGGTTAGTGCTCTCCCTTCTCGGTCTTCCCATCCTCCTTGACACTTCACGACTATTTTTTGTGGTATCCGCCGAGGCTGGTGCCATCATTTTTTTCAGGGGAGGGGGGCAGTTTATGAGATATCTTGCAATTTTATGATGATGATAATAATGATAATAATAATAATAATAATGATGATGATGATGATGATGATGATGATGATGATGATGATGATGATGATGATGATGATGATAATAATAATAATACAGTGATAAAACTGGCGCGTTTGTCATAATGGTCAAAGTGTTCGTTAATGGGCCGGGAGGCCGGGGTTCAGTTCTCGGTCGAGTCAAACCAAATGCTCTAAAATGGTACTTGATACCCCTTTGCTAAAATGCTGCATTATAAGATGAGGATCAAGAGTAAGTGGAGTAATCCTGTGAAAGGAGTAGCGCACTTCCTTACATCTGAGGATAGTAGCTAATGGAAAGGGAGCCTTCGGGTCGCCCTCGACTATGGTCGAGCACTTAACTTTTTACTTACGGGGATTCACGTACACACAGACAGACACACACACACAGAAACACACGCAGGCACACATATTCATGCACAAATATGCACACAAAGTAGACACACGCGAGAATGACCACACACAGACACTCACGCGCACACAAACAAACACACATAGGCACATGGACAGCGGACACACACACAGGCTTACCAAAAAATTGAAGAGAGGAATTAATTGAAAATTAAGGGTCATAATTAAAAACGTCTTTGTGACGTAATATTTTTAATATTTTAGAAATATGATGACGTTTCGCTTACGTACATATACCAGCTCTATCACTATATGCTTTTCTCTTTTCTCTCACCATTGATCTCTCTCTCTCTCTCTCTCTCTGTCTTTCTATCACTCTCTCTCTTTCTTCTTTCTCTCTGTCTGTCTGTTTTTATCTCTCGTTCTCTCTCTGCCTGGCCCCTCTCCATTCTTCTCTCTATCTTTGTCTATCTTTCTTTCTCTCTCTATCTCCCAGTTTCTCTCTGTCTTTTTTTATCTATCCCCCTCTCCCTATCCCCCGCCTTTCTCTGTTTTACGTATTTTAAGTAATTAATCGTTGTAGACTATTAATTGAACACACGCTGATAGTTTATACTTAGACATTTTGGTGCTTATCAAGATGAGGTCACATATGAAAAACGCAATTCCAAATAAAAACGCTTGTTTATACTTACGTATTAGGCAATAATTAGTATACACAGAAAAAAATAGGAAAAATTATCGAGTAGATTCTTAATAAAAAAATAAAAATCAGGTTTATCGTATTTTGCCGATCGCTATTGATTTATTACGTGTAAATATGACAGACTGAGTTACGTCCCCCTTATTTCCGCGTGTTTCGTTGTAAACAATGGCGGATCCATAATATACGCTAAGACTAGTTTTTATTTTTAATTAAAATTCTACTCCATAATGTTTGCTAATTTTTGGTGTAGACACTTATTTTTGTCTGATACATAAGTATATCAAAGAGTATTCCGGTTAATTTATTTGGAACTGCGATTTTCACCTGTTTTTTCATGTGTGACGTCATCTCGATAAGAACCGGCATTTTCACTTCATACCTTCCACAGCGGTATTAGTACGTACTTTGAACACAATAGCTCCGATAGGGTTTGAACTCGACATCGATGATGCTATAATCCACAACACTATTCATTTAACACCAATACCCCCCCCCCCGGGAGTTACATAAATTCCACGTCGTTTGCATTCTAGGTCTATATAAGTAATTCACACTGCACACGTTTTTTTTTTAAATAATTTTTTTATTTCGAGCAAGTGACTTGTTCCGACCGCTTTCCAAAACATGTTCATAAAACCGGAAATGACGTCACTCATGTGGTCAAATGTTTCTTAAAAGTCGTTCAAGCGTATATGAGGAGGTGAAGAGCGATCAAAAAGTTGCCAACTCTTAAAGGAACTTCTTGTTGGCTCGTTTTTTTTTTTATAGCATTCTCTCCCAACAAACCCACCATACCCTCTCTTATATCTCCCCCTCCTCTTCGTCCTGTGCCTCCTTCTGAAAACTCACAGCGTCACCTCATTTACTCCCACCACTACTCTCCACCCCACCGTCTCTTCGCCCTGACCTTATCAATGCAATCAACCGCCACCCTACATCTTCTACACCCCCCCCCCCATACGCCACCGCAAACTGCAGCGACTACTGCTTCACGCAATCCATTGGTATGGTGTCAGGGCTGAAGAAAGGTGGCCGATAGACATGAGAAAACTGATAGATACATATATTAGAAAGCTATACAGACTGATTGGGATCAAAGTGGGGTGTCTGTTTTGTCATTGATCAGTTTAGGAGACATGCTTCTCATCTGATGCAAATTATTTTTCCATTCCGATTTTTTGGGAGCTGGATATCACCCCACATAAAAAAGGCTTTGTGTCAAACTTTACCCTCGTGGGGATGGGAACAAGTAAATAGGGATTGACAAAAATGTATGGATAGATAGACGTAAACGGCAATTTTTATTTTTTTTTCAATTCAGAGTGCCCTTTTTGGGGGAGCTCGATTTACCCCCATATTAAAATCGA
>OY744531.1:25211726-25229226 GCA_963556195.1 Sepiola atlantica | reverse complement strand
GGTCAGTAAGTTTTATGTCCCGTGATAGAACAGCATATCATTTTTCAAATAGTTATACCCAAAATGACATCAATATCTATATATTTACAACAGAGCAGTTTGGTTTCTGTAGGTTTTAGATCTAGGGCTTTAAGACTGTTTGTGTTCGATTGGAAGATATGTTTGTCTGGGTTTGCAGGCCTGTCGTTCGATAGAACACAAATATCATTGTAACTTTTTAAAAATAAAACATCGTTATTTGTTTTAAACTTCAGTTGTGATTTTGTTTTGAAGGCAAATCCCTTTGCCACAACAATGATCGAGACCACATGATTGACACGATGGCCAGTGTCGAAATGAAGCATCGAATTCGGACGAAGACAACAAGCGGGCGATCACGGTCTGTGCAGTAAACGTACACAAACGCAAGTTCACATAAATACTATTCTTAAAATGTTACTCAGTAGTATCTGTTCCGATGGATACTACACCCTATAGACCGGTATTGTCTTGGCCTTCGGGGCTTGATTTACGCCGGTCTATGGGTCTGTCCTGTGCAGTTCTAGGAGGTCCACCCTCCCAGGCTTCGCCTCCCCTCTTTGGGGAGGAGTAAGTTTATTGCTTACTGCCTGAGGCGCCCCTACCGGGGAATGCCGACGGGGCTGCCCAGGCAATTTTTGATGGTCAGAGTGCTCACCTCTCGGGCGCTGGCTTTTCAACCCCCACTTTCCGACCCGACCTTGGGTCACATCTTACTTGTGGGAGTAGGATAAAACTGGCCTTGTGCCTAACTCCTGGAGAGGAGTAAATAATACTCAGTAGTCATTGCACATTTCATTTGTATGACATATTTTAAAAGACTCTTTCAATAAACAACTGGCTTATTGTTTTATTCGTGTGATTCGTTTAAACTTTTATTCTGTCATGTTGCCCGTATAAGACTGTAAGAAACAAAAATTTATGAAAATATCCTGTAACCACAATGTGGTTATAAGGACGGAACAAACTTTAGAAGGAACTCCTGTTCATCGAACACCGTCACAATACTGACAAATTTCAAACAAAAAGATTTCTCTCGGTTATCGAAATGCAAACGTGCGTCTGTGTGCGTAAACTGCACAGGCCGTGATCGTCTACTAGTTGTCTTCGCCTGAAGTTGGTGCTCGCTTTCGACACCGGTTGTAGTGTCAATCGTGTGGCTTCGGCCAGTGCCGCAACAGAAGTATTCACCGGCTAAACAAAACTACAAACGAAGTTTTATTTTTCGAGTTTACAATGATACTTCCCACAGAACGACAGACTTGCAATAAGAACTCTTAGCCCGTTTGTGAATCAAAACAAAAGTCCAACCGAACACAAACAGTAAATAAGCTTAAGGCTCAAACAGCTTTCTGTCTTCGAGAACCACAGAAACTCAACTGACCTTCCCCTCTGGTAGAATATATATATATATATATATATATATATATATATATATATATATATATATATATATATATGAATAGATGAAAGGATAAAATAATCCGACGGTATGAAATTAAAATGGAATAAGCGGAAGACCTAAAAAGCTCAATGTTTCGCCCAAATATTATATGGGCTTTGTCAAGAGCGAACGAAAAAAATGCACGTAGACTAATTGAATCTGCACTCATAACCGTTTCCACAAACACAATTAAACAGAGAATAGGCTTCTACTTTATCTCCCCTAACCTATCAAAAGCAATTATTCATGAAAACAAGATATATCTAGACATCGGTTGATTCCTTGAGTTTTGAATTAGTCTTCCTGTGGACCCCCTTTCTACTCTTTATTCTTTTCTTTTCTTTCCCGTTACTAATTTTTTTTTGCTATGTATTTATCTTTGACTCTATACATATGTACATATCTTCCCTCTCTACATGAACCCTACCACTATATATACTTCTCATAATTTATAGACTTTCTCATCTTTTGTCATTTTTTGCATTTTTTTCGTTCGCTCTTGACAAAGCCCATATAACATTTGGGCGAAACGTTGAGCTTTTTAGGTTTTCCGCTTATTCCATTTTAATTTCATAATCGTCAGTGCAGAGAAGAATTATTCACACCGGTCGCCGGACTCGAACCCTGTAACACGAGTCATGTTTCAAACTCAAATTCCGACGTCTTAGCCCACACGGTCGTTGTCAGCAACCCGGTAAATCAGTGATAGATTAATCCCATTTAAAGGCAGCTGTCGTAAAGTGTTCCACTATTGAAAAGAACATGCACTGAAGCCACGATAACAGCTGTGTTAATACTTCTAACTACAGAGCCCAGCCTAAATTTGATCGTCCACTTGTTGTCTTCTCAATTCCAACACCAGTTGCACTGTCAATCGTGTGGTTTCGGCCAGTGCTGCAACAGAAAAAGAACCGTCTTACGTGGACATTGCTTTGGCCACTCGACTAACAAGTCCCGTGGTCAAATGAAGGCTGAATTTGTACAGCTGACTAACATCCAAGTCTTTGTGATTTTTGATTTCATTGTTAATCATATGTTCACTTCAACTGTGTCAAGCGACACAATATGGCAAACTTATGATAAAAGAAACATAGGAATTTATTTTCGAAAATATATGATGTTCTACTCTGCATTTTGTTTGGTACTCGTCTTTGTGTGGGGAATAACCTTCAAATAAATGCATAATTTATCTCATTAGGATGGGAAATATAGAAAAATCACAAAGAGAAAAATTATACTTGTGCAGCCCAGTGGGATAAATTAACTGTTTATTTGAATGGTTTATTTACACAAACAAAAGTCTCAACCAATAATCAGCGCTATACATAACATTTTTGTCAAAAAATTAATTCGCATGTCTAATGTGGTTTTGTCAAAAAATAAATTCGTATGTCTAATGTGGTTTTGTCAAAAAATAAATTCGTATGTCTAATGTGGTTTTGTCAAAAAATAAATTCGTATGTTTAATGTGGTTTTGTCAAAAATAAATTCGTATGTCTAATGTGGTTTTGTGAACGAAGCTGGGGCGTAGAAATACCCAGTTTAATGGCCAAGCGTGGTGTTACCCACTCGGCGAAATGGACCCCTATGTCTTGTTAGATCATCAATCGTTCTCCATAGTCTTTCGCTTATCTCGGTTTGTCACTAAAACCAGACTCTGGAGAAAATGAGAGCATGATCTGCCTGTCGTACAAGCACATAGGATGATCATTTACATATACAGGTATCTCTACAAATCCCGTTGCGATAAAGAAATGACAACATGTGCAGGCTTGACAGGCTGGAAGCACGCATCCATTATTTTTCAAGGGTGTACGCGGGGAGTCCTCATAGTGCGTTGCAGACTGTACAATTTGATGGCACGTGGAATCAATTCGGCGCACTTGAAAAACATCGTGATACATCGGGCTTTCAGAAATGCAAGATAGAGTCACTCCATTGCGCTATACCTTAAATGAAGAACCAGTGGTGGCTGGCTATATTTTTTTAAGAAAACGTAGAACGTGTGTGAAGGTGGGGGTCTATGTGCGTCACTGCACAGGACGTGGACGTCCGCTCGTTGTGCTTGATTCCGACACCGGTTGCATTGTCAATTGTTTGGTCTCAGTCAGTCAGAAGGATTCTTCCCCCAAACAAAATTACAACTCCAGTTTGAAACAAGTGACAAAGTTTTATTTTTAGGGATGTTACAATTGTACGCGTTTTCTTTTACTAAACAACAGACCTGCAAATGAGAATTCTTAGCTTTACCAAATCAAAACACAAATCTAACGGGACACAATCCATTAGCTAAAACCCCAAAGGTCCATATCTCCCTGAGAGACACACAAACCTCAACTGACCGTGAGATGGCCAGAAAAACAACTGACCCCCTGCCCATCTGCTGGAATATATATAGATATTTGGGTCTTTTGTGGAAGACAACCCAGCATCCACCTGAAAATAATTGCCAGCCTTACCCATGAACATAAAAAAATAGTGTCTAGGGGTGTCGTATCTGGACACCCATTAAATTTGGAAGACCTTGAGTTGGTAATAACTACAGCAGCGAACCTCGTATCTGTAAAACTATTACTTTTTTTCAAGTGAACAAATCGATTTCTGGGTAGTCAATTCCAAACCAGAGATATTTCCCATATCTTGGGTGATTTCTCTTCTCTAAGTTAAATATTTCTCACTCCCAGCAAACGTGTTATTCGCATGCATTGCAAACATGCAACCAACTAAACATGCAACCTGGTGCATGTTTACATCTGTATGATAGGGGAAAATGCCAAAACAACGTACCACTTACTCATGCAGGTCTTCCGATCTCAATCACACCTATGGTACTATTTAGGTTCAGAGATAGAACCCTCATTTATAAAAAATATCGAGAGCATTATAATACGGTGAACTGAGCACTTCACGGATCTCTTCTTCAACTCTTCAGTTATCAAATCTACCTAAGATAGACATCAACCATCTGAGACCACTCTATCATCTGAGAGACCCACGGTACAATTAAGGAAATGAATATTAGGAAAGTACCTGGCCTTGATGACATCTCTCCTGAGGTTCTCTGCTATTGAGGTGAGACAGGATTGCCGTAGAAAGGCAACGTCTGATAACTAATGTATGGATGAATGATCCTGTCCACCAGGACTTGATAGACACGATTTTTATCTCACTATACAAAGGGAAAGAAGCGCGCTTTTTATAAGCTTTTATAACTAAAAAAAAAAAGAAAGAAAGAGACAGAGAGGAAGGTAATTCAGAAAACGAAACCATCAGAAAAAGTACAAGATCTAATAGGATCATAAAACCTTTGTTTCAGGGAAATGTAATGATACTGACTATTAATTATTCATAATTAGCATACGAGTAGGAAAGTGTATATATATATATATATATATATATATATATATATATATATATATATATATATATATATATATATATATATATATGAAACTAAAAGTACTGCCAACTTATCTATGTATGTAATTCCTCTGATGATAACAACCTTATCAGGACATGAAAGCACACTTCAACTTTGGCAGTGCACTCTCTGCACCAATAGCCATCGCTAAGATGATAGTGACATCCTTGCACCTACGTGTTTCTAAATTTCCTTTGCAATGACATCTCCTATGCTATTCGGGACTGTAATATCAGCGTTCTGATACGTTTTCAAACCACCGACAGGATCTTCAACCTCACTTGATTTTAACGTGAAGTCTAAGACTTTCCAAATCCTCGTGCGGGGGGGGGGGCCTCTCTTTGCCGACGCTGTGTGTGTCGTTGCTCACACCGAGGAGGCTATGCAGGAGATAATGGATTTCTTTTCTAGAGTGCGCACTACCCTTTTTTTTCTACTAAGGGGTCACCACTTATCAAGGCCCAAAGGCCACTCAAGGATGAGGGTTAATTTGGACTGACCGTCAATCTGATACTCACCACACCACCGGGACACCAATACGTCGAACCCAACATCTACCTCAAGGGAACCAGCTTAAGTTAAGTTGACTACTTTGTACAGTCAAACTTCTACATACGAATTTAATTCGTTCCGGGACGGAAGCGGAACTGTGCACTGAACTTTCAATCTCGCCGTAAGTGCTGCCGCATAGCGGGCTAACCACGAAACTTCGACGTCATGTGTTGAATTTTCCATCGTGTGTAGAGTCGATAGTTTGATTGAATTTCACGTCGTATGTTGGAAAAATTCGTATGTAGAGGCTGGACTGTATATCTATGCAGCACTCTCTCTCTCGATATGGATTTTTCGACTCCGAAATACTTTTTAGGAGAGAAAAGGCAAGCAGAGCATTTGGTAGACTTGAAAGATGCGTGTGATCAAACAGAGCCATCGCTATCATAACAAAGCTTAGCGTGTACGAATTGTGCGTCTGGCCCTGTACGCTTTAGAATTCAAAAACACACATACGTCGCGCGTTGATTTATTATTATCCAAGCTTTCGACTGACATCACATCATTTGTTGCATTACCTGTTCTTTCGGGGTACCCGGTAAGATCCAACTAGAATGACAAAGAACAGAACGTATATAGAAAAACTTTGGTTTTCTTTATTTCCCATCACCGGATGGTTTACGCCGGCTAAGCACACACATATATAAAAAAATCGTTTGACATACTTTTGTCTCATGAAAGTCTTTTTCTTGCTGAGGTTACAGACTTGGTTTCCGCTAGAAACTCGTTCATATATACATCCGATTGGAAAGCAATTTGCTCTGCATTGTCTATCCGAGCGTGAACTGAAGCAATTGTTCCACAAGCACTTCCAATTGTCTGTTTGATGAAATACAAGTCAGGGGATTCCTTCACTGTACCAACTTGCTTATCAGTCGCATTTTTAGTCAGCGGACACGAAAGCCTAACAGCAAGATGGGCTTGGGTACCATAGCTAATAAAACTTCATCAGTGTCATAAACATCGGTAAACTCCCATTCTTCCGGTACTTCGATACTCCGATCAGCAAGTGCTCTGGCTCTTTGCGTTTCTGAAACCGCCGCCTTTCAAGTCTCGCTTGCACTGCGGAACCTTCTCCTTTTTAACAGTTATCAAGTCGCTTTCTTTCTTTCTCGACGTCCCACCCACAATGGACTCGTCCACGATTCATTTTTGCCACTCTTCATTATCTTACACATTCACCATCGGCGTATAGATGTAGGGCGTGCAGCGGTGTGCGATTCGAAGATCCAAACAAATTCTTCCCGTTTCTCTGTTTCAAAACTGGACGCCAATAACAGATTTACAAAATAACGCCTGCTTATTGGTTAAAATAAATAAATGTATTTGTTTTTATGTATTTATTTATATTTTTTATTTTTTGATGCATTTGTTTTTATTTATTATTATGTTTATTTAATTAGTTATTTGTTTCTATAAGTTACAAACAATCGTAGTTAAGTATCGAACGAAATTAGAATGTAGGACTTGTTGGTGCTTCTATAGGAGAGGACCCATATCGACCTGAATATTTCCTATTGCGATTTACAGAACAGACCGGAAATTGTTAAAACAGTTTACGATTTGAAAGCCGCGAAAAACATAACAAGGAAGACGATACTAAAGCATGAGAATATAAAACCAGGTTAGCGTGGAGGTCCCCAGATGAGAGCCTTCTACTCAAATAGCTTCTTTCCTCGTACTGCTGGCATCGGGAACTCCCTCCCTGCCCCCTGTTTCCCCAACAGTACAGACATGCAGAAGTTTAAAACTAATGTAAACAGACATCTTGCTGCGCAGATCCCAATCTAGGTTGACCGCCCCTACCTTCTCCCCTTTTCTTTTTCTCAGTAGCCCCTTACGTCTACAGTGGCGGCCTGCCTTGTTTGGGGTGAACTATGTTAAAACAAAAAGGGTTATGGTTAGGTTATGGTTATCTTTAGGTTATGGTTAGATTATGGTTAGTGTTAAAATCTTTTTTAGCCCCGCCCCCTTCAAATAAATAAAGTTGAAAGAACTTTATAAAAATAAATTGATAAATAAAATAAATAAAGTTGATTTGATGAACATTACCTACTAGACACTATCCTCGAGTTTCTTTGGTCTCTCTGTACAAGGGTTTGTCAGGAATACCTGACATGAGGATACTTACCCCTACAAGTAAACCCTGACCAAATATTCAAAATTACATAATATCCGCAACACAAATAAGATCCTCTCAGCACGGCTATACACTTGCTCATACGAGGAATAGTGCATCTTCTCCTAGTGATGTTACCTCAAGTAACACCACGTAGCTGGATTCTCCACCAGACTAGATGAATTCTTGTCCTGGAATCCGGTAAGACCAACAGACCACAAGAAAGATATACTATGACATAATTGACTGGTCAGTTGGGGAGAGAATAAATTTATTATTCTTAATAGAATATTTGGGTATCTATGTATCTCCTATAAAGATCAAGTGTTAGCCCCTTGATTTCTGAGAACTTCGACTGAAGTAAAATGAAACATTTAGAGATACACAGGGAGAAGGGGGCATTTCATTGCCCCTAACCTTAAGTCAGAGAAAAAAATGAAAAAAATGTTTCATTTAATGTCAGTACTAATTGATTGTCCGTCGACGGTTGGAAAATTTCTGATCTGTTCCGTAAATTGCAAACATTCGGGTCGATATGGATCGTCTTTTATAGAAATATCGACTTTTTTAAATGTTAAAAACGAAAGGAAGAGAGAAAAAAAACACAAGAGAAAGAAAAAAGGAAATCTTAAATAAGTGGAAAATAGGGGTTTTACAATAAATTATTAAAAATAAAATGGAAGGAGGGTAGTTAACTAAAAAGCTACACCGCTAGAGAATGTAGAAAAATGTTTAAGACCCAAATTACAAAAAGATTTTTTTTAATTTAAAAAAAAATATAAAAGAATAATTTTAAAAAATACAGAAAGAAAATGAATAAATACAATATAAATTAAAAAAAAAAAAGTTCCCAATAAAATTTTTTTTAAATAAACAAACATAACGATTTTGAAAAAAGGGTGGATAAAATCACGAGTCTTTCTCTTTATAAAGGGAATGACTATACAATCAAAGAAATTGATAAAATACAGTACGACGAGACAAAAAAAGGACGAACAACAACAACAACAACAATAAAAAGGGTAAAAAGAAAATCGTTTCGGAGGGAGGCTAAACATTGAAGGAAGAGCCTAACCGAGTAGGCGGGAGGAACGAAAGAGGAAAGACGAGCCAAAGAAAGGAAAGAAAGAAAAAAGAATAGCTGTCAAGGCGGGAGGGAGAAAAGAAAAAGGTAAAGAAATGTGACGATTATGAAGGGAGGGTTAAAAGTGACGGGAAGAGCTTACACATGTCAAAAATAGAAATACCAAAAAAAATAAATAAATAAAAAAAGGGGGTAGGAGTAAACATGCCGGAAGAGCCAGAAAGAAGAAAAAGGGAAGAAACACATAAATAATATATATATATATACCCAAACCACAAGCACTTCGCATTTTTGTATTTTTTATATATATTAGTGTTTATTTATGTGTGCTAATATTGTAACTGTAGTATCTATCTATCTATCTATCTATCTATCTATCTATCTATCTATCTATCTATCTATCTCTCTCTCTCTCTCTCTCTCTCTCTCTCTCTCTCTCTCTCTATATATATATATATATATATATATATATATATATATATATATATATATAATAATTTAATATTTATTTATAAATATTATATATATATATATATATATATATATATATATATATATATATATATATATATATATATATATATATATATCAATAATGAAGACTGTATCTATTATACTAAATGTGAGTTAATCAACGTTTGTTTCTCTAAGGCATTTTCCCCTATATACTTTAATAACACAAAACATGCTAAAATATACTTTAGTTCTGGGATTGAGTTATGTTCGAAAAACGTTTTGCTTTAACTGTTTAAAATTAGCCGTAATTTATAATTAACTGAATATGTCACACATATCTCTCCCCTCTCCGCCTTAGCTATCTACATGCCCGTATTTCTCTCGTCGTCTCACTCAATGCTGATTCAACCACTCTCTAACATTTCTTAATGTTACCGTGAGCATTTAGAAGAAAAAGTGATTCTCTTTTTTTTTTTTTAGTGTCGTCATCTAATTTATATACGCGTGTCTGTACACACACCATGAACTGCATAATCACATTTACACACCGGTTCTTGTTAGCTGACCGAAGTTAAGCAACGCTGAGCCTGGTCAGTACTAAATGGGTGACCATTTGGGAATACCAGGCGATGTATGTGGGTGGACGCCGACGGCGACACCACCCCGCAAAAACTGAAAAAACTAACGTCCTTAAAATCATCTCGCTTGAGCGGGATACATAGACGACTGGCTGTGAATTTAATATTCCCTGGAAATATATTTCGTAGGAAGCAGGCTTAACCGAATCGGGGTGAGTGTCACACCAGGACAGTACACCCCCCCCCCAAAAAAAAACGCATGTAAATTAGATGACAAAATATTAAGTTCTTTACTTCTAAAAAAAATAAAAAAATAAAAAAAAATAATAATAATAATAATAATAATAATATTTTTATTTGTACTCACTAGGAGTTCTCACACAGATTGAGTGACAACAAGTCTCCCCAGACTTCCAGTGTTCTTCACCTCTTTTCAATAACAATGCGGTATCGCAACAGTCTCTTACCATTGATTTCTCGCCGGTAAGGACAATTGGTCTTCTCTGGGATTTGGGTGGCAACAAGCCTCCCCAAGGTCTCAGCACTCTCTGCACTTTTCCAGTGGAGGTCTGGTTTGTGCTGTCCCTCATCGGTCTTCTCATCTTCCTCGACCCTCTACAAATATTTTGTGTGGTGTCAGCCTAGGCCGGAACCAGTTAAAAAAAAAAAAAATGAATAAAATAATATTGTTATAAATTAATTAAAAAAATAAATTAAAAAATAAATAATAATTTTTTTTTTTTTTAAATTTTTAAATTTTTTCCTTTCAATTCCTTTTTTTTCTTTTTTTTCTTTTTTTTTACTCCTTTTTATTTAATTATTATTATTATTATTATTATTATTATTATTATTATTATTATTATTATTATTGTTGTTGTTGTTGTTGTTGTTGTTGTCATAACAACAAAAACAACAACAACAACAACAATACTACTACTACTACTACTACTACTACTACTACTGATAATAATAATAATAATAATAATAATAATAATAATAATAATAATAATAATAATAATTATTATTATTATTATTATTATTATTATTATTATTATTATTATTATTATTATTATTATTATTATTATTATTATTATTATTATTATTATTATTATTATTATTATTATTATTATTATTATAATCCCCCACTCTCCTTTCCCTTCTCCACCCCAAAAAGTAAAAATAAATAAAGTAATTAATAAACAAATAAATACAAAATGGTGCCAGCCTAGGCTGACACCACACAAAATATTTGCAGAAGGTCAAGGAGGATGAGAAGACCGAAGAGGGACAGCACAAGCCAGACATCCACTGGAAGTGCAGGGAGTGTTGGTACCTTGGGGAGGCTTATTGCCACCCAAATCCCAGAGAAGACCAATGGTCCTTACCAGCGAGAAATCAATGGTAAACGGCTGTTGCGATACTGAAAGGTTATTTGCGGTGGCTATCGAAATAGGTGGAGAATACTGGAAATTTGGGGAGACTTGTTGTCACACAGACTCCAGGGAATACCACCGGTTGTTGTCGGTGTGCAATCACTGGTGATGGCCTGTGTGAGAACTCCTAGTGAGTGCAAATAATAATAATACCTATCACCACTACTATTTATCATAGCCATGATGCCACTCAACTCCATACTCAAGAAATGTGATGCTGGATACAAGCTTACTGACGCAGAACAAAGAATAAACCACCTCATGTACATGGACGACTTGAACCTATTTGCAAAAAAAAAAAAAAAAAGGAACTGGAACAGCTGATAAATACGACCACCATCTTGAGTCAGGGCATTGAAAAAGAATTCGGAATGGAAAAGTGTGCACTGCTAGAGATGAAAAGGGGGAAACTGGAAACAATAGAGGGCATGGAACGGCTCAATCTTGGGTGTTCTGGAAACAAACACCATCAAATCTACAAAAACGAAAGAGAAGATTGGAAAAGAATACCGTAGAAGAGCAAGGACACTTTTAGAAACGAAATTAGATAGCAGAAATCTAGCAAAAGGAATAAACACCTGGGCAGTATCACTAATAAGATACTCTGGACCATTCATAGGCTGGACTAAAAAAGAACTCAGGCACCTTGACCAGAAGACTAGAAAATTAATGATCATGCACAATGCACTGCAACCGAAAGATGATACTGACAGACTCTACGTGAAAAGGAACGAAGAGTGAAGAGGACTAGTCAGTATAAAAGACTGTGTGGAAGACACACAAAAAAAAAAGCTGGAAAAATACATAACTCAGAACACCGAAAGGCTGTTCACCGCAGCAAGAGACAATGTATCGAATGAAAAACTCAGGAAGCCCCGGAACCAGAAACAAAAAGACAAGAAAAGAATAGTGTGGAGACAAACAATTACATGGACGTTCATAAGACTGGTGAGAGAGGAGACCAACAAACATTCTAGGGCATGGCTAAGAGAATTACACTTGAACAGAGAAACTGAATCGCTACTGACAGCTGCACAGAACAATGCGATTAGAACTGACTACATTAAAGCTAAAACAGATAAACCCTAGGAAAACAGTAAATGTAGACTCTGTGGACAAAGAAAAGAAGCAGTAAATCACATAATAAATGAATGCAGCAAACTAGCCTAAGAAAAATATAAGAACAGACACGACTGCGTGGGGAAAGCAGCACACTGGGAACTATACAAACGACTGCATTCCGAACACGCGGACAAATGGTACAAACATAAACCAGAGGCAGTACTAGAAAATGAAAACCACAAAAGCTTCTGGGACACGGATGTGCAAACAGATAAACTCATACAAGCAAGGAGACCGGATGTCTTAATAGTCAACAAGAAGGAAAAATCCTGCAAAATCGTACATTTTGCTGTTCTAGCAGATCACAGGGTGAAGATGAAGGAGACGGAAAAACAAAGCAAATACACGAAACTTGCTTGAGAATTGAAAGGAATATGGAGCATGAAGAAAGTCAATATAATATCAATATTCGTAGGAACAGTCCCCTAAAACCTGGAAAAAAGACTGAGAGAAATTGGAATCAAAGGGATCACTGAGACCATACAGAGGACGGCAATGATGAAAACAGTTGCAATGTTAAGGAAAATCTTCAAGTGCGGAAACTAACCGACATAATTCGGTGACGCCGACGAACTGCGGGTAAATTGACATAGAAATAGAAAGAATATGGCAGGAAACCAAAGAGAAATGAAACAGCTAGAAATCCAAGAATTTGACCCCGCTCCAACACACACACACACACACACACACACACACACACACACACACACACACACACACACACACACACACACACACACACACACACACACGTGTCATGAAAGGTCAAGTAAGGTGAAAAGACTGAGGAAGGAGAGCACCAACCAGACCTCCATTAGCGAGAGATGCTTTAGCCGAAGTCAAAATGGGAATCGAGGAACGAACAGCGACTTGTGAGATGAGTAATTATCACACCGAATGCGTGATAGGATTAAAAGATGATAACGGTGGTGACGCATCTGTAGACGCACGTCAGAATGAAAGACAGACGAGAGGATAGAATAGACGACAGGCGAATTGGGTTGGCGATGCGCTCGTTCTCTGTGTTTCTTTTTCCCTATTCCATGAAGAACGTATCTGTACATAAAATAAAAATAAAAACTATGCCTATTTAGAATTAAAATGCTGTCAATTATTTCAAGCAACAAACGTAAACAACAAAAAAGAAAGCTTCAGAAATAAAGGACCAAACATCTAGAAAGATGGATTGAAAAACTACATAAAAAAGGGGTTGCTCATCATGTTTCTCCTAAAAAAAATGATCCCCCTTTATCCGTTGTTTTAATAAATTACCTCCATTATATTTCTAAATATCCACATCTGATTGGGCAAGACAATTATCTTAAATCGAGCAACACGCATTTAATTTTAGCGAGCTGAAGGCGAACACTCTTTGTCTTACTCTCTTTCGATGCCCTGTATGGTCGGAAAAAAACGCTAAGGAACCTCACTCTTGCTTTTTCAAATTTTGTCGCTGTCCTGTGAACATCGTAAGGAACCTTGTCCTCATTTTGAATCAGACGCATTCAGGGAGTCGTTGGTCATTTAACGAAGCCGCAAAATGCAATTAGTTTTACAACACACATTTCCTGTATTATTATTTAACTAGAGAAACCTCGTGGAAATTCCGCGGCATTTTCTATATCTATCAATCTTTATAATTTTTTTTTCTTTTTAACATAGTTCACCCGAAACAAGGCAGGCCGCCACTGTAGATGTAAGGGGCTACTAAGAAAAAGGGTGAAAAGTTTTTTTTTGGGGGGGGGGCCTAAATTGGGAGCTGTGCAGCGATATGTCTGTTTACATTAGTTTTAAATTTCTGCATGCCAATACCGTCAGAAAAAACAGGGAGCAGGGAGGGAGTTCCATAGTCCAGCAGCATGAGGAAAGAAGCTTTTGGAGTAGAAAGCTGTTCGGCATCTGGGGACCTCCACAGTGAATGGATGGGATTTGGCAGATTGTCTGGTTGGTCTAGTGAATTTACGTCGTAGGGGCACCAGAGCAGCAAGCTCGTCAGAGCACAATCCATTGAAGTACTTGTAAAACTGGCACAAGGAAGCAACATTGCGGCGATGGGATAGGGGATGGAGCTTGGTGGATAGTGAGGGACCTATTAAGTTGGCGACTCTTTTTTGGACCTTGTCTAAGAGGGAGAGACTAGTGAATGGTGCACCAGCCCAGATGTGGCAACAATACTCCATGCATGGGCGGATGGTGGCTTTGTAGAGATATAGGATAATGTCAGGTGTGAGAAGTTTGATTATTAATAATCATATTCCTTTCGAAATAATGTATGTCGGGGTCAATACTATGAAGAAAAAATGACTCTTTCTTTTTTCGTAAAAACAATTGTCGTTGCCAGCTAAATGTTCTTTAATTAACAAATATTTTCTTTCTTCTTACTGTAAAAATAATTGTCAGCTAAATATTCTTCAAATCAATAAAACGAATTTCACTTTTTGAAATGTATTTATTTAAAAGGGTGCTTCTTGCTTAAAAGTCCGAAAAAAAGATTTCTTTGTCTTTTACTGTTTAAGAGTTAAATAAGGGACAGTAACTCTTATCAACTGTTGTTATTACATGTAACGTAATTTACAGAAAATTAATTAGTAATAAATGAACAACAAAGTATACAGCAATGGAAAATTTAAGAATTTATTGTGTTTATACTTGGGTTTTATACTGAATAAAATTCAGCAATTTGTTTGCAAATTTGGGCAATTTCTGCCGCCACATGAATTCTGCGAGATAGGAATCCACCATTTGCGTGTGGGTGCCACATTCAATTTTATTTCTTTCTTTTTTGCTTCACACCACATACGTTCAACGTGGTTGGTGGTGGCCCCGGTTTGTGGATCAACAAAATTGTACTTGTGATTCACACGCAAATGATGGAATCCTTCGGCACCAAGGCGATCGTATGCTCGTAAAATCTGGCTCAAAATTACAATTAAGAGTTACTGCCCCTTATTTACCTCTTAAACAGTAAAAGACAAAGAAATCTTTTTTTCGGACTTTTAAGCAAGAAGCACCTTTAAAAGCGTACTATTTCCGATGTTCGTCAAGCAACAACTTAATCATTCTTTTGCTAGAAACACTCCACAAATCCACCACAGGAAAGTCATCGAAACACTTCACAAATCCACCACAGGAAAGTCATCGAAACACTGCCCCCACTTCCACTTATAGAATAGTAAATCTCGTTCTGAAAAAAAAACCCCAAAAAAACCGGATTGAACTCTAAAAACTACCATGAGGCCATAAACATCTTGGCAGTGCTAATCAGACAATACGGATTTAACATCGTTTACTCGGATATTCATGAAGAATTACAGAGAATGGACAAGAAACGTGTAAAAGTTTAATTATAAACAAAAATGCACCATTCTAAATCAGATGGTAAGACGTGTCCCCAAAAGAAATATATGCCCGCACGCGCGTGTGTATGTGAGGGTATACTCTTGTTAAACATAGAACTGGCTTACAAAAATACCACCAGCAGTTTACAAAATTTTCTAAGTATTAATACAAAATTGAATGATGATGGTGGCTAAAAACCACGAACTGTCACATCGCCTCAATGTGTCACTAATGTGCTTGTTTTAAAAGTACTTCCATGAAATGTGCTCCGATGAACTTGTACCCCACTCATTTGGCAGCAAAATCTGTAAATTCCCCTAGATTATCTACTCTAATAGCTTCTTTACTCGGACCACTTGCCTTTGGAATTTCCTTCCTGCTCACCGTTTCCACGACTTACCAACACGTAGACATTTAAATGTAATGTGAACAAACATCTTGCTGCCTAACTCCCCACGCAGGTTGGTCTCCTATAAATCTGGCCCCTATCACAATAGCCCCTTACGCTTCAGTGGTAATGTGCGTCGTTTTGGGTTAAAAAAGTTTTTTAAAAGCAGACCGACCGACCGACCTACGGACAGAGCATCTTAGAGAGATGATTGGACGCATTTAGAACTACTATGGTAACATACGTCAACAATCATTGGTAGACTGCAAGAGGCTGTACTGGATGGGGATGTTTTCCGGACCGTACCAACAGGAAGAAATTTAAATGAAATGTAAACAAACATCTAGCATACCAAAGGTGCTTCATGTTACATTTGGTACAATTTTGTTCGATAGTTTTGGAGCCTATAACAATTTATACTTTTTAGTAATAGCAGTAGTAATAGTAGCAGTAGTAGTATCAAAATTATTACCCATATGATACGCCTGGGGATTCAAGAATGCTTCATGGCAAATATTGGGAATTTTGTCGTGTAATTTTAGAACCTACAAGTGTCAGACAGAAAGAAAAACAGACAGACAGACGGACAGACAGACAGACAGACAAAAATGCGAAGAGCATATGTTTGTTTTAGACACACTAGTATGCGTGAAACTCACTCACATATATGTGTAGACCGATAATAATATTAATAACTAGCAAAGTTACCCGGCGTCGCCCGGGATAATAATTTCTGTGAATTACGTAGATTATAGAAAAAAAAAATAAAAGTAAACTTAAGCAGTTTATGTTCATTTTAACAACCAGAATTCTTTCTGTCTTCTCTTTCCCTTTTTAGCCAAACGATACGAAAGTAAAGAGAGAAAGAAAGCAATTGTTTCTGTCTCCTTTTCCCCCATTGGCAGCATACGTCCCGAACGAAAGGAGAGAAAGAAAGCGAAATGAACACTTTCTTCTCTTTTTCATCGGTAAATATCCAAATATTTGACTGTTATAAAATTAAAAGTGATATTAGTAGCAGTATCAGGACTTACCACTGCGCGGGTGAAAGCCCCCCCCCCAGACTTCCTCTATTTATGAGTAAAAAATAAATAAAATATTGATCAGGACTAAATATTAAAATCGATGAAATCGATGAAAAATAAAAAAAATTCTTTTTAACAAAGCAGACCAATATTTTCTCTATCTGATTCACGAAACAAATTTATTTATCTACATTTTGTTAATAAAGTTATTAATCACAAATATAATGGTGGTGGTGGTAGTTGGGGGAATCGTCTTCACAGATTTTGTAGTTCTGCACCAAACCTCAACGGATGTGAATGTTAGACTTATGCAGCATAAATTTGGATTGCTTCGAGAAATTCCACGTTCGCTAACTTCAAAAACTCATCGGCCTCGCGCGAGAAGACAAGGTGACCCGCACCAAGAACTTTCCACGGATCAATATCGACAATTTGTAAAATAGCATCGCCCGTTGTCTTTTGCGGTGAGTTAGAGTTAGAGTTAGGGTTATGGTTAGGGTTATGGTTAGGGTTGTCTATTG
>OY744531.1:25199226-25209226 GCA_963556195.1 Sepiola atlantica | reverse complement strand
TTAGATCGATTATTATCTTTTCGGAAATATAAACTTCTTTTTTAATATATAAAATTTATTAAACAACAACAAATAATAATTAAGTAACAAAATGTCGTTTTTCAAAATCAATACCAGGAAGTTTAATCGAATTTCCTGCTCGCTTGTCAGGACGAGAGCAGGATCAAGGTGTTTCCTCGAATAGTGGCGATGGAGAGGCGCTCGTAAAGCCAAGTCAGTTTATAATGGTACCCGGTGTGGCACGTAATTACTAGACCAATGTGGCTGAGGAAGTCCCTACTGATGTGGCCTATCACTGCACTCGTCTCCACAGCGATCGGTTGGAACACAAATCTGTCGAGAAGATTAGCGTATTTTGATTCCTGGCGGCCATCTCTTGACGCTGCTACATGTCCAGGGGTTGTCGCCGATTCTGTTACTGATGATGGCGCAAAAAATGTCGACGCAAGTCGCATCTATATAAGCGACTTGCCATTTGCAAAAAAAAAAAAAAAATACCGTCAGGCCATCTAGCCGGTTACCATCCTCTCTGTCGAGGGTTCCATCGGACTATATCGTTGAGAAGCTGTGTGTAAGGAATATGGCGGCGATCCTTCTACATAGAAGGATGTGGAGCCGTGGCCTTTGTAATAAACGCAGGCCGGTGCACTAAATTGAGTTTTTCTGGTGACGTCATTGATAGTGGTTAGTAAAAACCACGATCTTCTTTACGAAGGTCACGATCTTCGTTACGAAGGTCACGGTAAAAAGCAACTTTATTTTCATTAAAAAATACATTCATGCGTTTTTTTAGTACCCTGTGATATAACTTTAGTAAAGGTGTTTTTTGTTCACACGAAATAATACATTTGCATTAAAGATTTCTGATAAAATAATGATCGTTAATTATATCCCGTGATCGTTAATTAATAAACACTGAGAATCTCATTAAAATTGGTTGATTTCTTGGATTTTGATGAAGTTTTAAGTGAAGGGAGGGATAAAAATGTTTTCAGATTTTGGAGATCGGCCATTCATTTTGCCCATAGTCTCACTGTTCGACAGATCTCGTTTGCTATTTTATAGAATGACGTCATTTTCCAGTGCACCGGCCTGGTTTATTACGACTGCAACAGTGAAGTCCATATACGTCGACCACATCATATATAAATAATATAACCAAATTATATTTTGTTTTAAGTTATATTTATTATCATTTTGTTATGACTGGGCTCTAATCTCTGTTGCCCCCCCCCCCCTCGTAAAACATTCACAGCAACAACTTGTCTAGTTACAACAACAACAACAAAAAAATACCCGTCTATGAAACACAAATACATGGGGTTGCTTACCAGCTGACTACAACATAGTCGTTTTCAAGCCCAATGTTAACTAATTCTTTTTGAGCAGTCCTCTTAAATAATCAAATTCTACCAGTTTTAAACATCGTCTCCAATCTGTAATCGTATCTGTAATTTAATTGGCCCCACCCTTTCTTCTTCTCTGCACCCTCTCTCTCACAGACGTGATGTTGCTAGTCTCAGTCTTTTCTATAAATACTATTATGGCACGTGTTCTTCAGAATTGTCTGATTTATCCCCTGCTTCCTTTGTTCCAGCTCGTTTGACTCGTTGGTCTAGTGGTCTCCATCAATTCGCTGTTTTGATATCTCATTGTAATACACCTTCCTATCCCAGTAGCTTCTTTCCAAGAACTGCAGCCTTGTGGAACTCTCTTCCTGCTGACTGTTTTCCTCCTATCTATATAAGACTAAGGCCAATAGGCATCTTCTATCTTTGCGATAATCATCTTTCGTTCTTGTTAGCCTCTTATATCAAGTGGCTTCATGCCTTGTCTGGAGTGATTTCCATTTAAAAAAAATCAAGGGTTGTGTTTCGCCGTCCACCTGACACGCTCATTAACCCTTATCATTGAGTTGCCTTTCGGCCTTGATAAACGGTAACTCTGTAGTATGCAAACATGCGTTAAATACGATGTTTTAAAGATTGTTTGATATTCTACATTGTTTTGATATAATATATCCATATTACTGGAATCTCTACATGTTCTATAGATTATCGAAGTGGGTATATGTTTGAAAAATATATTGGTAATCATTGGAGTCTTTGTTATTATATAATACGCCGTTGTTTTCATTTCTGTAAAGCTCATAGGTTTAGATTAAAAGCAATATCAAAGAAAATAGCTCTTTTAAATTAATTATTCCTATATCCCCCACTCTATAATAAAGACCAATGTGTATCTATTTGTAGATTTCTTTCTATTACTAAACGAGATTTGGTATCTGGCTGTCTGAACCCGAAGCTATGTTATACAATTACTTCTATAGATATACGAGTGTACTATCTTTTAATGCTAAATTAAGGCGGGGTAGTGTAATATCTGTTCTGTTGCCATAATACCACCCTCCCAGGCATTACTTCCTTCTTTTCTAGGGGGGGGGCGGTATTGTAGTATCTGTTCTGTTGTCGTCAGACCATCCTCTCAGGCATTATCTCCTCCTTTCGTGTGTGTGGGGGTAGTGTAGTATATGTTCTGTTATCATGAGGCCATAATCGTAGGCATTACCTCCCCTCTCGGAGGTAGTGTAGTGTTAGTTCGGCAATGATACCATCCTCCCAAGATAGCAAAAAATATGCCATCGGAGGGAGCATATATTTGCTAGTATATATAAATAAATATATGCCCTTGCATTCCGTCACGCAAAAGTTAACGAGTTAAACACGAGCCCTTTTCGTATACACCCTCCCCAACGAAACCATTTCAAGTGGCAAGAGAAAGCAAGAAGGTAAATAGCAAGTCAGACAACCACCTCAGATTTACCCTGTCGCCTGAAATAAATTGAAAAAAAAAAAAAAATCATCCACAATAATAAAAAAAGACAACGTTTTTTTTATTTAGGTCATCAGAAATGATAATAATAATTTATATATGAAAACTTAAATTACTGACGTAATTCTATTATTTTATATGAATATTTTAGTAATATATCAAGATACATAGCGAGTGTGAACAGAACACTGGCGAAGCATTATTTTTTTAATCTTTTGGTGGAACGTCTACACGAGTATATATATATATATATATATATATATATATATATATATATATATATATATAATCTAAATAGATTCTAAATTGCGTATAACAACAACACACAATCGACGCCCATTTCGTTTCTTTTCTTTCTATTGCTAGATTTGTGTGTTTTATTTCTTGGAAAAAGCCGACAGTCACAATTCGATTCGAGAAAATATACGCGCTGTTATACTGGTGTGCATAGAGGTCACATTTCTTTAATATTACGTATAAGTGCGTGTCGCGTGAATAGAGGAATACACATATTTCAGACGTGCGTGTGTATATACCCAATGGGTACGTTCAAAATGTCCGTGCGTATTTTGTGTTATTTACGGGTGTGTATAAATGCAGGGAGTGATGAAAGAGAATGGAAGAGCCGATGAAAGCAAAAAAAAAAAAAAAAAAAAACGACAAAAAAAAAAGAATGAAAACAAAAGAAAAGGCAAAAAAACTAATAAAAACAAAACAAAAATAAAACAACGTTGAATGTAGGTAGGGATGGGGGAGCATAAAGCAGGAAATGAGGGCGCGCGTTTAAAGGACGGAAGAGCCAAGGTTAGATTCGGGGAGGGAACAAGATTGTGGGAAGAGCAGCTCACAAGAGAGAGAGAGAGAGAGAGAGAGAGAGAGAGAGAGAGAGAGAGAGAGAGAGAGAGAGAGAGAGAGAGAGAGAGAGGGGGTGGGTGGGTTGTTGTGGGGAGAGAGATTGGACTAGAATAGATAGTGAAAACGAAAGGGTAGTAAGGAGATAAAGGAAAAAGAGAAAAATAAGAATGGGAGAATAAAATAGGAAATAAAGAAATGGAAATATTGGAAAGAAAATAGCGAAAGGAAAATAGAAAATATATGTTGATATTATAATGCGTGAAAGAGAGAGAGAGAGAGAGAGAGAGAGAGAGAGAGAGAGAGAGAGAGATTGGAGAGAAATGTTAATAGAGAGAGTGTGTGTGAAAGAAAGGGGGAGACATACAGTGAGAGAGAGAGAGGGGAGAAAAGTAAAGAGAGTGAGACCGTGAGAGAGCGAGAGAGCAAAATGGAGAGAGAGAGAGAGAGAGAGAGAGAGAGAGAGAGAGAGAGAGAGAGAGAACGGGGAGAAAAAAGGGAAATGAAACGAGAAAGAACAAATGAGAAAATATTTGAAAGAATGAAGATAATCAAAAGAAAAATATATTTTAATATTATAAAGGGAGGGGAAAAAGAAAGAAAAGGAAATAAAAGGAGACAGATAGAAACGGAAGAAAAATACGAGAGAAAGAGAGAGAGAGAGAGAGAGAGAGAGAGAAAGAGAGAGAAGGACAGAGAGAGAGAAAGACAGAGAGAGAGAGAGAAAGAGAGAGATAGAGAGAGAGAGAGAGATAGAGAGAAGGACAGAGAGAGAGAGAGAGAAAGACAGAGAGAGAATAAGAGAGAGAGGGAGAGAGAGAGAGAGAGGGAGAGAGAGAGAGAGAGAGAGAGAGAGAGAGAGTAACACGGTGAATAAATGTGTATGTGTGCGTCTGTGTGTGTGATATTTGATTTGTTTTTTTTTTACGGCATATCAACCCTCTTTGGATCATTTAACGCTGAAAATACATTAATTGTTATGAGTAATTGTATGCGATTAATTGAACACAGGTTGCAATTTTACTCATGAGGGGGGGGGGGGGCGTGGGGGTCAAACTTTTCTCAACAAAATTAGTGCGTAATTAAACACAACAGATCCAATAGGATTTGAACTCGGTAAAATCGATTCCGTCGTCAGCGACCGATAAGCATTAGATCAATCAGCCTCTCTAACGCCGATCCATCACTTTACTGTGTACGCCCGTGATATATATATATATATATATGTGTGTGTGTGTGTGTGTTAATATAATGTACATAAAACTGAGAGAGACAGAGAGAGAGAGAGAGAATGCCAGAGGTAAGATGGAGAGAGAGAGAGAGAGAGAGGGAGAGAGAGAGAGAGGAGGCGTCAAGAGAGAGGGGGGATAAGAGAGAGAGAGAGAGAGAGAGAGAAGAAGAAGAGAGACAAGAGTTACCAAAAAGGTATATATATATATATATATATATATATATATATATATATATATATATATATATATATATATATATATATATATAATAATAATAATAATAATAATAATAATTTGTCACTCAGACTCCAGGAAATACCACTGGTTGTTGTCGGTGAGCAATCACTGACGATGATCTGTGTGAGAACTCCTAGTGAGTACAAATAATAATCCAGGTAAAACATCCACAGAATTTCAACCGGGTTGATAAAAAGGGCTCAATACCAAATAGAGCTTTTATATATGATTATTTTTTGCAAATAAAAATAACGATATATATATATATATATATATATATATATATATATATAGAGAGAGAGAGAGAGAGAGAGAGACATGCAAGAGTTAAGATACAGAGAGAGCGGAAGGGATAAAGAAAGAGAGAGTGGTAAAAGAGATAGAGAGGGGGACAAGAGTTAACAGAGAGAGAGAGAGAGAGAGAGAGAGAGAGAGAGAGAGAGAGAGAGAGAGAGAGAGAGAGAGGGGGGGGAAGGTAAAGATAGAGAGGGTCGATCGACTAATGCAGATAAACGTGAGAACAATCCAGTGTTTGATTATTACCTGGCAATTAGAGAGGAGGGGGGGGATGGGATGCAATAATTAACGCGAGAGGTGTAAAGAGAAACGCACTCTTAAAAAAATAGAAAGATTGTATTTATTTATTAGATGAGTATTGATTTACTCCTCTTCAGGAGTTAGGCACAAGGCCAGTTTTTATCTTACTCACACAAGTAAGATGTGACCCAAGGTCGGGTCGGGAAAGTGGGGTTTAAAAATTGCCTGGGGAGCCCCGTCGGCATTCCCCAGTAGGGGCGCCTCAGGCAGTAAGCAATAAACTTATTCCTCCCCAAAGAGGGGAGGCGAAGCCTGGGAGGGTGGACCTCCTAGAACTGCACAGGACAGACCCATAGACCGGCGTAAATCAAGCCCCGAAGGCCAAGACAATAGCAGTTTATGGGGTGCAATATCCATCGGAACAGATACTACACTTTGAAAAATTTATTTGCAGAAAATATAAAAGATTTACATTCAAAACAAATTAGGCACAAGGCCATCAAAAGTGTGGGGCAGTTGTTGTTGGTCATCCTTTGTCTAAGGTAATAAAATTGTCTATCCTACTCTTAACTAGAATCATCTCAGTCACCACAATACCACATTTGCTCTAGGGGGCCGTCCTACTTAGGCTATTATAAAATAAGTTGGCAATCTTAAAATTTTCGTTATAAATAAATAAATATGGTTATATTTACAGAAATTCATTGGAATATAATGGGGTAGGGGAGAAAAGCAAAACCCAGTTAGTAAGACCCTTTTAACTCTTTCTAAATATTAGACTGCCCACTGTTTTCCGGTTTGTTTCACACTAAAAAAGCAGGTTCGTCTCTAAATGGGAGTAGGATCTAAGTGGGAGAAAAAGAAAGTGGGGGATGGAGTTTGGAGAGTGGGTGGTGTCCTTCCAAGATAAGTGCAAGTTGGGGTGGGGCTGAGGACAAAGAATTGAAAGTGGGGAGTGGGCATCTTGGAGTGTTTCTATTACCAGGAGGGTGGAGTAACTCATTCATTCAACTAGATAAGAGGCTAAACTTACCCAGAGGGCTGGAGTCCGACTGGACAAGGAACCGTGCACGCCATGCTCAGGCCGGGAACACGTACTCATACTTGACTCCTTTTCGTACACACAAGCTCGCTACTTGTATCCACCTTTTTTCAAAAACCGAGGAGTGTAATCTTTTCCTATCACATCTGATCTTGACTTTCAGCTGGTGCTTGAAGAATGCGATCAGATCCTGATCAGCAAAAGATTCAACCCCCTGGTTATTTCTTAGACGCGACGTCCACACCATCATTCGCGCTACAGCCAGGATCACGAGAAACACCATTCGTCTCTCCCCATCCCACGGCGGACAGACGTTGTCTATTACGTAAGCTAGGTGCAGCGGCTGCTCAGGATCGATGCGAGCCGTCACCTCGTTGACGTACTCCCAGTACTGCTGGAGCTTATGGCACAAGAAGAAAGCGTGATCAGGCGTTTCCTCAAAGAGCCTGTCGCAACGGGGACACTTGGGTGAGTCCTCAATTCCGGATCTCTGCAGTATGGCATTAAGGGGTAGCGCATTCCGGGCCAATCGCCAGGTCAGAGAGAACTCCGAGTTGTTGATATGACTCGTTCCCGGTGCCCAACTCCATTTGGAGCGGATCTCCTCCTCTGTCCACCCGCACCGCTTGACTAACGGATCGTCAGCTGCCCCCCTCACTAATCCTCTATGGAGTTCTTTTCTAGAAAGCCGCGAAAGGTCACTGGACCGAGGAAGCTTTTTGAGCGCGGCTCGACACTCCCTGAAAAACTGCGATTCACCCCTCGGCCTACGATGGCCCTCAACCGAATGGTCGAGGATAAGGTCAGGAAAAGCACTATCGACCGCGGGGTTCCACGCAGATTCCTCTGTCAATGTTCGACTCAGGAAAGCCAGTCTCTCGGCGTCTCGATGACACATCAAGTTAGGCATCCCCAAGCCTCCCTCACACGGACGTTGAATACAGACCTGGCTGCAAACCCAATGCCTCTTCCTGTCCCAGAGAAGTGAGGACAGAAGGCGCCGGAGCACCTTGAGGCGGTTCACAGGCAGGGGAAGCACAGCCAATCGATAAAGGATGAGAGGGAAGACGTAAGTGGCGCACGCCTCCGCTCTACCTTTTAAGGAGAGTTTCCTTCGAAGCCAAGTGTTAACCGACGCTTCGACCTTTGACTGTACCTCCAACCAATTCCTATCGAGCTGGAGGTCCGGTCCGAACCACACGCCAAGGATTCGAACCGGGCCATCTGTCTAGCAGAACGGAGCTGGAAGGGTTGTGTTACCGCTCCAGGCACCCAACCGCAGGCTAGTTGACTTGCTACAGTTGATTTTGGCCCCTGTGATCGTTTCGTAATGTGTGAGCGCCCCTGTCACCCTCTCAATGTCTTGGAAGCATGACACATAGACGGTGATGTCATCGGCGAACGCGGAGACCCTGGCTCGCGCTCCACCAGGCAAAGCGATTCCGCATAGGACCAGACCTGCCTCCCCACTCCTTAGCTTGCGAAGTAGCGACTCCAATGCAAGGATGTAGAGCAGGGGCGAGAAGTTATTTTAGATGAGTAGCGTGGATTTGAAACTGTCCGCTGTCACGACCTACCTACCTACCTACCTACCTACCTACCTACCTACCTACCTACCTACCTACCTACGTGACGCTCTACACTGATTTTAAAAAAATTATTTATCTTTAAAATGTTTCAAAAAAGTAATGTAGTAAATGTTATTTATAAAATAAGATGTGGCACAAGGTCAAAATTGGGTTGGGTGGGATGGGTGTCGGCTATCGCCTTCTTGCACTATTCTCTAAACTAGTTTCAGTCACCAAAATACCACATTCACTCTATGGGTAAAACCTACTTAAAATTATCCGCAATGGTTTGACGTTTAGAGAGAGTAGAAAGTGGACTTTTGGGTTTACTTTCGGCTGCCTCGCAACTCCCGCTTCCGTTATTTTGTCATTTAGTCCTCACAATATATGATCGATGTTTCTGACAAAGGAGGAAGAATGACCTTTTCTGGAGCAATTTCCATAAAAAATACAATTATAAAAAGAATATCTACAAATTCATCGGTTGAGGGTGGGGTGTGTTAAAAACAACAGTGATTGCTGAAAAATAAAATTCTAAGTGTGGTAGTTAGTAGGACCCTTCCCAAATATTTCTAGGTATGAGTTGCTCACTGTTTTCCGGGTTGTTTCAAAGGCCGAAAACAAGCAGGACAGTTTCTAAGTGAGGAGAAAAAGGGGGTTTATTGGGGGATAAAATAGGGAAAAGCTGGATGGGATTCAGGGATATGGATTATGTGGTGTCCTCCAAAATAGGTACCCTTTTTTTATAAGGACAAAATAAAAATCGGGAGTCGGCATCTCGGAGGATCTTTAATACGGAAAATAAAGAAAAAGAAGGGGGCAGGACCTATTTGTACCACTAGCTAAGAGACTTTGCTAACTTGGATGGGGGCTGATAAGACCTCGGGTCGGCGTGCACAATGCCTGGGCAGGGAACGCGTACTCAAACTTGATACGTTCAAACCGCTCTAAACTGATATTGATAGAATTGACTCAGAAATGCAGGTCCTTCCGTCGTTAGGATTCGAACCCCCAACCTAGAGATTTAGCTTATCTAAGCTCAACCTTGAAAAGTTAAAATATATAAATAGATAATAGACTAAATCTAAGGTGTTTGAGTCATGTGCAGTTTATGCCTATACAAGGACTATATGTAAAAGTATAAACTACAATACCGCTGTCATTACACACGTACCTATATACATATCTATGTCATTATCTAACATAGATAATGCTGTGGTAGGTAGGTAATGTGGTTTAGGGTAAACACGTTAATTATTATATTTTAAACTCCGTAGATTTTCAAAGAGTCCAGTTATGCCCACCACCATTACCACCACCACCACCACCACCACCACCACCACAACAACAATAATAATAATAATAATAATAATAATAATAATAATAATAATAATAATAATTAAAAAAAAAAAAAAAAAAAAAAAAATTAAATTCTTTTTATTTTTATGTTATTTTTTAAAATAAAATGAATTAAAAAAAAAATTATTTTATTTATTTATTTATTTTTATTTTTTAATTTTTAATTTTTATTTATTTATTTTTTAAAATGGTGCCGGCCTAGGCTGACACCAGACAAAATATTTGTAGAAGGTCGAGGAGGATGAGAAGACCGAGGAGGGACAGCACAAACCAGACCTCCACTGGAAAAGTGCAGAGAATGCTGGGACCTTGGGGAGGCTTATTACCACCCAAATCCCAGA
>OY744531.1:25154226-25194226 GCA_963556195.1 Sepiola atlantica | reverse complement strand
TGATTGGATATTTCACGAAAGATCTGAAAATTTCACCAAAAAATCTGGAAATTTGGAAGTGAGGCTATAAAATAAAAATAGATATTCACAAAATCCTTTCTAAGGAAAAAAATGCAAATGGCGTTTTTTTTAAAGAAATCCAATAGAAAATTTGCATATTTATTTTAATATGTTGACATTGGTGAACTCGGTGTAGTAGAAATATTGTTAACAGTTTGAATAACACTACCGAACTTCGAGAAGGCAGTCATCTTCGACGGAAATCAAAGGGATGTAATTCATTTAAATTCGACACAGTAGTAGTAGTAGTAGTAGTAGTAGTAGTAGTAGAATAGCTTTCTTTATATATGTTAACAAGAAGCAGACGGCAACTGATTTCTTAGATATAATCTTATTTTATATAAAGGACAGTTGTCTGTTTGTCTGTGTGTGTCCAGCTGAAAGTCAGAAACTACACAAGACACACCCACGTGGCTGATATATTCTTTTTCATCATTGTTTCGGACAGAATACGGCCTTTGGAATTTGGACCTTTGGAATTTGGACCTTTGAATTAAAAAAAATTTAAATGACGAAAACAAACGTGGAATTTAAATAAATAAATAAAAAAACATTAAACTTAGCGGCGATAAATTAATACTTTTTTAATAATTCAATCTCATGATAGCTGTCACATGATCTAATTAAATAACGAAAAATTCCAAAGTAGAAGAAACCAAAATTGTATGAGTTATTTTTTTAAAAACTCATCCAATCCAATGATGAAAAAAAATCTGCAACAAATAGATACAGCAAAGCTGTTGTGTGCCCTTTGATTTCCAAAGATGATTTATCTCTGCGCAACATCTTTTTATTGAAATGTTTTTTTTTATATTTGTTTGCTTTGCGTGTTTATACATTTCGCTTATGTAAAACGTTTTGTAAATAAAACTATGTACATTATAAATCTACAACGTTTACAAACAAAACGTTTTGTAAATAAAACTATGTACATTATAAATCTACAACGTTTACAAACAAAACGTTTTGTAAATAAAACTATGTACATTATTAATCTACAACGTTTACAAACAAAACGTTTTGTAAATAAAACTATGTACATTATAAATCTACAACGTTTACAAACAAAACGTTTTGTAAATAAAACTATGTACATTATAAATCTACAACGTTTACAAACAAAACGTTTTGTAAATAAAACTATGTACATTATAAATCTACAACGTTTACAAACAAAACGTTTTGTAAATAAAACTATGTACATTATAAATCTACAACGTTTACAAACAAAACGTTTTGTAAATAAAACTATGTACATTATAAATCTACAACGTTTACTAGGTACGTGCAAAAATGGCCGTCTCTTGTACGGACTATGCTTATTAAAAAGCGCTTATCATTAATTATTTAATTAGTTTCCGTGTAAACTTTGATTGTGTTTGAAAGATAAAAGCCTAAACTTAATCTCTAAACGAAAAAAACTGCATATTTACGTGTGAAAAATAAATTATAATGAAATATGTAATCACTACAGCTAAAATAAAAATTCAGTGAATTTTTAACTTTGAAAAATTTACTTGTAAAAATCCCTTGAAAGATAAATATAAGTTTTTGGGAACTATTTCAAAGATAATTATTAAATTAAAGTCATAAGATACTGAATTAAATAAAAATCCCACGTTTTACTAAACATTAGCAAAATTATCCCCCCGAAAGTTATAAATTAGTAAAATCCGGCATCAGTTAATCGGTAAATGGCTTTGTTTACCGATTGACTATCGCTATGCAAAATATATGGAAGACAAAAATGTCATAATTTATCATTTTTAACTTTATATATATAAATGGTTTTGTAATAGTTTATAGAAGTTGAAAAATTATTATCCATTAATTTCTTTATTCTTTTTAAGGTTATAAACACATTTAAGTACCCTTATTTTGTTATAATAAAAAAGGAAATGCTTATTTAATTAAAATATTTGTGAATTTATGCAATTAAGATCTTATTTATTTTATTTTTAACTAAAAAGGTTCATATTTAACTTGGTATTAGTTTTTAATTTAGTAATACTCTGAAATTATTGATGACGTCTGTTTACCAATGTTTTTCCTTAGAATTTGAAACAAAACTTTTTTTAAATCTTAAAAATTATTTTTACGTCACGAACTGCGTCAATTTTATCAATTTTTGTTACATGACCTAAAACTTTAGTTACTCGATTTATTCTTAACGTGTCGTAACGATAAATTACATTGATTCTTTTTAAAATGAAGTGTTTTTTTTAATTTTAAGTGTGAAAAAGTAAATTAAAGTCAATGACTACACTGACAATTTATCAATTGAAAAAAAGTTAAAACAGTTATTTATTGATAAACAGAATTCAGTTTTGAAAGAAAATGTCATGTTTAAATTCTCTTTATTTATTAATAAATAATTGTTTTTAACTTCTTAAATATTTATTAATGAAAAAAGACAAAAGAAATACAAATCTTTCCAAATAATTGACGATGAATTGTGAAATTAACGAAATTGTTGAATCTCTAAAAATAAAATTTTGAGGGCACGTAAAAGTGAGTGGTTGTTGGCAGGCTAATCCCACCTGGTTATTACAGAACGGGACTACCATACGAATCCAAGTTCATCGTTAGTAGAAATTATCCAATTTTTAAAATTCTTTTTTTCGTTAAGTTCCTGGGTCTCAAAATTTTCAATTTTTGGTTTATTTTCAAGATTATAAAAAATTTATTGCGCCGATGATGCCACGTTCATGTATGACAGGGAAATATAATTATGTCGCATTTTTTATTTTCCTAGAAACGCTAATCATTAAAATCACATGAAATATTTTTTGCAACTATATTATTTTTTTGGTGAAAATATTGATTAAACAATTATTCAATAATAATATCGCTAATTCAAAAAATTAATTTTTCTTCGACTTATACTGATATTGTTAACACGGTATTTAGGGGCTGTTTTCGTAATATATAAAAAATATTTAAAAACATTTTTTAAATTGTTAACATCTACAATGCTTTATTGTCATAAAAAAACAAAAAAATAATGCATTTTTTTTTATTAATATATAAAAATATAACTTTAGTAAAGGTGTATTTTGTTTAAAAAATAATACATTTTCACTAAGATTTAAAAAATAATAATTGTTTCATTATATTCCGTGATTGTTGCTTAATAAATATTGAAAATTTCATTAAAATTGGTTGATTTCCTGAATTCTAGTGAATTTTTAAGTGATGGGGGGGTCAAAATGTTTTTACATTTTGGGAATCGGCCATTGATTTTGCACGTACCTAACGTTTACAAACAAAACGTTTTGTAAATAAAACTGATTTTAATTAACAAATATACGTATAACAACACGTGCTTGTAAATATAATTGTGTATTTATTTAGTCTACTAGTCTACTACATTTTTGTAAGTAAAACCCTTTTTTAAAATAAAAATTCTGCGATGGCAAAGTTACAAATGTGCGTATACGCCATATTGTTTTGTTCATAATTCAACCGGAAGTTTAAAAAAAATCAGTGTTAAGGCAACATGTGTCCTTTTGATCGTGCCCCTGGTGTGTCTCACATCCATTTGATCCAGAATATCAAACTAGTTTCTGAAATACCACCAGTCTTTCACCTTGCTTACGTTGCATGGAAGCAATAATAACCATAATAATATCTTAGAAAAAAAAAGTCGATTAAATGGCACGGTGCCGATTTGTAGTCGTTTCAAACGAACGGGAATCGTTTTCATTGGTCTAAAATGTTGAGTTTGGCATCTGTATGTGAAATCCTTACTTTCTTGGACAGTGAAAAGAAAAGGGTAGCTAAACGAAGGAAGAGGAGAAGAGAGTAGCTGTAAGTAAAAGTAAAGTGGTCTACCATAGTCGACGGCGACTCGAAGGCTCCCTTTTAATTAGCTACTACACCGAGATGTAGGGGAGGGCGCCACTCTTTCCCCAGGATTACTCCACTTACTCTTGATCCTCACCTTATAATGATGAGTGTTAATCAAATGGGGCATCGAGTACAATTTAAAAAAACTTTGGTTTGACTTGACCGAGGATTGAAACCTGTTCTCCTAGACCATTATCCAACGCTCTTACCATTATGGCAAATCAGTCGGTTCTATACAAGCGAAAACTTTTGTTTACATCGCATCACTACCTCCCCACAGAGTATTGATTTACTCCTCTCCAGGAGTTAGGCACAAGGCCAGTTTTTATCTTACTCCCACAAGTAAGATGTGACCCAAGGTCGGGTCGGGAAAGTGGGGTTGAAAAATTGCCTGGGCAGCCTCGTCGGCATTCCCCGGTAGGGGCGCCTCAGGCAGTAAACAATAAACTTACTCCTCCCCAAAGAGGGGAGGCAAAGCCTGGGAAGGTTGACCTCCTAGAACTGCACAGGACAGACCCATAGACCGGCGTAAATCAAGACCCGAAGGCCAAGACAACACCAGTATGGGGTGCAGTATCCATCGGAACAGATACTACACTTTGATCTTAGCCAAAAGGCCAAGAATGCAGGGAAAAAATCAGTTCGCGGAGTACAAAATTGCGTTAGTTGCGCGCGTTTTTTTTGTTTGTTTGTTTGTTGTTGTTGCGTGGGACCATCAAAGCATGTGGAAGCAAAGGAAACTCCGATGCAACCGCATCCCTTTTTACCCCCTGTCAAATCGACGTGATAAAGTTTCCATTAAAAATGTTTCGTATTTGAGTATTGATCTTTAATTGTTAATTATGCGTGTGAAATTGTATTGGTTATCGATTGACAGCATCTTAATTGATTAGCAATGAACATCAACCACTATCAAAATTAGTCACGCATAACATGATGACGTCATGGGGGCGATGGCTTTATTTACTGATTACTTCTCTGGAGTTTTTTTTTTCTTCTCGTTTTTATATTTATTGATTGTTAAAGGCGCTTAAATTCATGCACGAGTTAAGGGCGTTGATGGCGGACAACTGAAAAACAGTGCGATTTGCGACGAGAGAAGCAAAAAAGTTTATTTTTGGCAACGAGCATAAAGTGCCTGTTTTGTCTCGCTCAAATGAGTTAAAGGCACAAGCGATCGAGTGAGAATTCGTTCTAAAAATATTTTTTTTTGGTCAACAAGCGAGAATTGATTCTAAATGTGACGTCACGTTATCGTAGTACCCAGGTTTTGGGAATGAACAAAATTTAAAACAAGTTAAACACTACGCTTCAGGAAGATTTTACGCATATTATTTCTTCGGAGGATTACTTGTCCCTTCGACTCATATAGGTAAAAGTTTAGAATATTAAATATGTAACAATTTATTTTAATACGCAATAAAAGTTATAAAACATACGTAAAATAATAATGATAATGATAATAATAATGATGATAATAATAATAATAATAATAATAATAATAATAATAATAATAATAATAATAATAATAATGAGGAAATGAAAAACCAGGTCACAGCTGAGTACAACAGAAGAGTAAGGAGTATTCTTAAATCACACCTCCACAGTCGAAATACAATCTATTCTATCAATGTCAGAGTAGTAGCTATCAAACAATATACCGCCGACATACTTGACTGGAATGTAGATGAATTAAAATGTTTGGATACCAAAACACGGAAAATGCTCACAATTCATGGAGATTTTGCAAAGAAAGGAGATGCAGATCGATTGTATCTACCTTGAAAGGGAAGTGGTCGAGGTCTACTTAGTGTTGAAGATGTTGTGAATATAGAAGAAGGTTGTCTATATAAATATATTCCTGCAAGTAATGGGATTCTTCTCCGTGAAGTGAAAAGAGAGGAAATACTAAGAACTGGGGCGAAAAACAATCAAAGGTTACAAGAGAAAGGGTTTATTTATTTGGGGAAAACACTACACAGTCTATTCATTAAGAATACTACATTTAGAAATAATGGCAGCTGGAATTGGTTGGTCATGGGTGATCTCAAAAGATCTACCAAGAGCACTTTGATGACAGCCCAGGAACAAGCCATCCGCACTAGGTCCATCAAACATTACATTGACAAAACTGCAGAATCACCGATATGCCGATTGTGTAATGAAAGAGAAGAAACCTTAGCGCATATTGTATCTGAATGCCCAATGTTAGCACATCAGTATAAAAAATGGAGACATGATAAAGTCGCTCAGGTACTACACTTGAATATATGCAAACTTTATGAATTAGACCACTATGAGAAGTGGTATGAACATAAGCCAAAAGTTGTACAGGAAAACGACAATGTCAAACTTCTTTGGGACATGTGCATACAGACTGATAAGGTTCTTGAACATTCCAACCCCGACTTAATCTTTCTAAACAAAAACAAGAGAACTTGCTTAATCATTGATATAGTCTGTCCCTTCGATACAAAAGTGCAGGAGAAAGGACACAAATAAATAAATAAATATCTAGATCTAAAATGGGAATTAGTTAGATTATGGAAATGTAAAGAAGTAAAGGTGATTCCCGTTGTAATTGGAACGCTTGGAACCATAACGAACAGCTACCATTAATGGCTTAAACAGATTGACGAGACAATTTCTTAATAATAATAATAATAATAATAATAATAATAATAATAATAATAATAATAATAATAATAATAATAATAAAAATAATAATAATAATAATGATAATAATAATAATAATATACAAGATACCAGACTGCTTAAAAATATACAAGATACCAGACTGCTTAAAAATATACAAGATACCAGACAGGATTATTAATCTCATCCAGAAAGCAATGGAAACATGGAGACTAAAACTGACAGCCGGAGGACAACACCTGTCTGAGATAAAAATACAGAGAGGCATTTTTCAAGGAGACTCTCTATCACCACTATTGTTTATAATAGCCATGATGCCACTCAACTACATACTCAGAAAGTGTGATGCCGGATACAGGTTTACGGATACAGAACAAAGAATAAACCACCTGATGTACATGGATGACCTTAAACTGTTTGCAAAAACAAAAAAGAACTGGAAAAGCTGATAAATACAACCAGGATATTCAGCCAGGATATCCAAATGGAGTTTGGAATAGAAAAATGTGCACTACTAGAGATTAAAAGAGGAAATCTGGAGACGACAGAAGCCATAGAACTCCCCAACCAAGAGGAGATGAGGGCGCTAGGAGAACAAGATAGTTATAAATACCTGGGAGTTTTGGAAGTAGACACAATCAAATATACAGAAATGAAAGAGAAGATTGGAAAAGAATATCTACGAAGAACAAGGAAACTCTTAGAAACTACACTATATAGCAGAAACCTAGTAAAAGGGATAAACACATGGGCTGTATCACTAATAAGATACTCTGGACCATTCATAGGCTGGACCAAAGAAGAACTCAGGCACCTAGAAAACTAATGACCATGCACAATGCATTGCACCCAAAAGACGATACGGACAGACTCTACATGAAAAGAAATGAAGGAGGTAGAGGACTGGTAAGTATAGAAGACTGTGTGGAAGACACCAAAAAAGAGCTGGAGAAATATGTAACCCAGAACACGGAAAGACTGATCACCGCAGCAAGAGACACCAGCCCAACAAACAACTCCGGAAGCACTGAACCCAGAAACAAAAAGACAAGAAAGGAAAAGTGGGAAGAAAAACAACTACATGGACGCTTTATAAGACTCACAAGCAATGAAGTCAATGAAAACAGCTGGGCATGGCTAAGAAAAGGACACTTGAACAGAGAAACGGAATCTCTGCTGACGGCCGCACAGAACATTGCGATTAGGACAAACTTTATTAAAGCAAAGATAGATAAAACTCAGGAAAACAGCAAATGCCGACTGTGTGGACAAAGAGACGAAACGATAAATCATATAATAAGTGAATGCAGCAAGCTAGCCCAAAAGAGATACAAGAACAGACATGACAGCGTGGGGAAAGAAGTACACCGGGAAATGTGCAAACAATTGAATTTCGAATATGCAAAAAAACGGTACAAACACAAACCAGAAACTGTACTAGAAAACGAAAAACACAAAATCATATGGGATATGAATGTACAAACAGACAAACCCATAACAGCAAGGAGACCGGATATGATAATAATCAACAAGAAAGAAAAATCCTGCAAAATCGTAGACTTTGCCGTTCCAGCGGACCACAGAGTGAAGATCAAAGAGACGGGAAAAAGAAGCAAATATACTGAACTTGTCAGAGAACTGAAAGGAATATGGAACATGAAGAAAGTCAGTATAACACCAATAATCGTAGGAGCACTAGGAACAGTTCCCCAAAACATGGAGAAAAGACTAGGAGAAATAGGAATCAAATGGATAACTGAGACCATACAAAGGACAGTAATGATCAAAACAGCTACAACCCTGAGAAATGTCCTCGAATGCGGAAACCAACCCACATAAGCAACGAATGGAGAACAAACACATGGGAGCATAAGACAACAGAACCGAGGAAAATACAACCGCACGATAGAGGCGCAAGCATAGGCTGACACCACGAAAATTATGGACAGAGGGTCGAGGAGGGAAAGCGCAAACCAGACCTCCACTGGAAGAGCGCGGACAGCTCTGGGACCTTGGGGAGGCTTGTTGCCACTCGGGCCCCAGAGGGGACCAATGGCCCTTATCAGCGGGAAATCGGTGGTAGGTGGCTGTTGCGATACCGCAAGGTCATCAGCGATGATGAACGAAAAGAGGAGCATACTGGAAGTCTGAGGAGACTTGTTGTCACTCAGACTCCAGGGAATACCACAGGTTGTTGGCAGTGGGCGATCACTGACGATGACCAGTGTGATAACTCCTAGTGAGTAAATAATAATAATAATAATAATAATAATAATAATAATAATAATAACAATAATGATAATGATAATAATAATAATAACAATGATAATAATAATAATGATAATAAAAATAGTAATAATAATAATAACAATAACAACAATAATAATAATAATAATAATGATAATGATAATGATAATAATAACAATAATAATAATAATAATAATGATAATAAAAATAGTAATAATAATAATAACAATAATAATAATAATAATAATAATAATAACAATAATGATAATAATAATAATAACAATAATGATAATGATAATAATAATAATAATAACAATAACAATAACAATAACAATAATAATAATAATAATAATAATGATAATGATAATAATAATGATAATAATAATAATAATAATAATAATAATAATAATAATAATAATAATAATAATAATGTGAACAGACTTCTTACAAACTTCACAACAGACAATATTACGGACATGGACAACTTAATCTATGCTGGGGTCAAATCTGTAATTACGAGACTAAAAATAGAAATACCCCTCCCCGCCCAAACTGTGAAAATTGATTTGTTTTAAAGATATGCTCTAGGGGAGGTAATCAAGATGTGCATCCATATACCAACTCTAGTGGATAATCTCTATTGGAAGAAAAGATAACTCTGTGTTGAATATTTAAATCTAAAACGAAGCTGACTCTCTAAAAATAAAAGATGGTGGGTTATAGTGGTTAACATACAACATGTATAGAAGGATACGGACGTTTAGGGAAAATGAACAATAGTAAGACTTTCTTTTTTTATATCGAAAGATTCATTATGTTTATAAGATTCAGGCCCTGAAATTACGAATGCTTTGATTGTATAGTTATGAAGAAACGGTCGTTATATTGTTATTACAACACATTTGGCTTGATACGAGATTTTGTTTTTGCTGGAAACTGTTTCAATTTATAATTGCTTTGAAATTATATAGTAGAATCCTTGGATCGTCTAATAACCGTTAGGTTTAAACACTTGTATATATAGGGAGGGAGGGAGGGAGAGAGAGAAAGAGAGCGGGAGAGAGAGAGAGAGAGAGAGAGAAAAAGAGGTCATGCACAGAAACGTGTTACGTCTTTTAAAGACTCATCAGTGTGGTTAGACATGGGTGCACCATCCATAAGAGTACAATTCGGACCAAGTCAATGCATTCTTGACCGCTATCCGGAATTAGGGTTCACATACTTATCATCACATTCCAGCAATTTAAATTAAAAAGAGGAATGTGGCGTGAGTTTGGTTACAGATGGACACTAAATCTCTATCATAAGTCATGCGATAAAATATTGTTGCCGTTGGCTATACATGATCACACTGGTCTCATCGAACACTATTACCAATTAATGGAAGAATCCGTCATCGAATATCGATATGCTGTTACAGTGATGAAGTGATTAGAATGCATTTACTTATCTAGAACGTAATCGATCACGTACGTATTGATGATATCCATGTCACGGCATGTCCACGGTCGACTGATGCAGGGGGGGGGGGGGATTAAGGAGGGGGGGGGGATAGGTCGCCAGCAGTAAAGTCCGAGAGTCGGTCGTTAAATAAAAATGTTTATTCAAGAGAATCGATCAGGAAAAATTGCATGGGACGTCAGATTAATAGGGGGACCATGGTGAGGAAATAGGAGAGAGAGACGAATGTTAAATAAGACTAAATAAGAAATAACAATGGAAAGTGAGATAAGTAGTAGAGAGGGTGAGATCGAAGGGAGAGAGAAAGAGGGAACTGAGAATGTTGGGGGGGGAGGGGGATAAGTGAGCGATAAAAAATAGAGACAGACAATAGAGGAAATAAATCATGAAAGTCGGAAGAGAGTGAGAGAGAAGGAAAGGGGTGAGAAAGAGAGGATGGGGAAAGAGAACGCGAAAGAAGAAAAAGAAGAAGGCGTTGGAGAATGAGTGGGTAGAGGGGCAAAGAGAGAAGGAACTAAAGGGAGGGAGAACAGGAGGGGGGTGTAGAGAAAGAAGGGGAAAGAAGGACAAAAGAAATCAAGTGGGCGGTAGAATGGGAGTGGGAAGAGAACGGGAGGAATAAGGGGTGGAGTTTTAGGGCTGAGAGATAGGGTGGATGTAGAAAAGGAAGAAAGAAAGTGACGTGGGAGAATAAGAGGGGTGGGGGTGAAGAGAAGAGAAGAAGATAGAAAGAGGGGTAGAAAAAGAGGGACGACAAATTGAAAGGGAATGAGGGTAAAAGAGGTAGGGAGGAGGAGAATAAGAGAGAGAGAGTGAGAGAGAGAGAGAGGAAGGGATATATATATATATATATATATATATAGATAGATAGATAGAAAGAGAGAGAGTGAGAGAGAGAGAGGGGAAGGGAGAGATAGATAGATAGATAGATAGATAGATGATAGACAGAGAGATAGATAGAGAGGGGCAAAGAATATTTTAGGTCCAAGAAAAGAATTATATATTTAAAAATGTGAGGTCACATTTATATGTTAGATGCTTAGATTAGATGCGACACTCGTCAGGCTATTGGTCTTCTGCCACTGAGAATAAGTTTCATCACCCCCCCCCCCACACACACACACGCACACACACACGCACACCCCCCACCCCCACACACACTCACACACACACACACACTATCGCAAGCAGGAATACATACCTACAAAAACTAACACACAAACTCACACATATTGAAAAATCACAAATACACAAACACACTCGCACATATAAAGAGTAATAAATACAAACACAGAGAATAAACACACACACACAGAGACACACACACACACACACACACACACACACACACACTTCACAGGAAGAAAATATATGTCTCCAAAAATAAAATAAAAATGCATAAAAACTAATGATTTTACAACCCATACGCGATATATATATATATATATATATATATATATATACAACTACACGCATATGCACACTATCGGAAGCAGGAGTACACACTCACAAAAACTCACACTGGAAAAAGCAGAAATACACAAACACGCTCACATACATAAAGAGTAATAAATACAAACAATAGACACACACACTTCACAGGAAGAAAATATGTCTCCAAAACGAAAAAAAGTAATAAAAACTAATGATTTTACACCCCACACACACACCTCAAATGCTAATGCGAATAAGTTTGAAAATTCATTAAATTTACAGGTTTCTTCATTTATTGGTGACGATAGTTTCCTCCGTTTGAGGTATGTGTTTGTGTGTGTGTCTCTCTCTTCTGTTTACGTGAATTCCACATCAGTAGAAGAACGAAAAAAAAAAGCGAAAAACGAAAAAAAAAAAAACGGAAGTGAATGAAGGATTTAAAAAAAAAGGCAAAACTAAATAAAGAAGAACGGGTCGATTCTTAAGATGCGGCTATACAATCTGCGAGTTTAGCGATGAAATACTCTTTCAAATTGAAGCGTGGCAGACCAACTGACCAACGAACGGACGGACAGAGCCATTCATACCAATGCGTGGACGCATCCAAGAAAAGAAAAAGAAATTAAACAAAATAAATAGCGATAGAAAATCCCAGATAGAATCTAATCAGCTGTGGTAACAATTTTGTAGGCGCGTTCAGGTATTTGGAATGACCGTCTTTTATTCTTTTATTTTTTTATTTTTTGAAGTCGAATTCTGCGCCTATCTCTCTCTACCCCACCCCCCCCCCCCCCACCCCACACTGTGCTGGGCGAATCAAGTTCTGCCATTTAATGAATGTCTTTTCTTCTATGGAAGGCGGTGTGCGTTAATTGCGAACCGCGAACGGCGAGGTCATTGCGATGAACGTTCGTCTAAATGTGGGTCAACTCTTGACACGAATGTAGAAAGAGCAGAAAAGCTGCTGGCGTTAATCTTATACCGTAAAGTAGACTTGAAGCCTTCTTTTTTTTCTTGTTTCTGAATGAACTCTCCATTACACTAGCTCTCTTTCAACGAGGGCCCCTTCCCCCCCCCATTATTATTCCTCATCGTCTTGCACGGTTTCTTTCTTTCTATCTTCTCGTTTATCCTTTTCTTTTTCTGTTTGTTTCTTCTTTTTTTTCTTTCTATTTTTTCTTTTCTATCCGTAATTCTTTTATTTGTCTTCGAATCAATATCGTCTCCAAACCGGGCTCCAAACCGGATTCCAAACCGGTTACCCTGTAGCAGTCACATATCATTATGTACTATTTTTCTTTTACTGTAAATTGATCCACCAGCCAATTAGAAGGCCCCGGCGTAGGAACACACGAATCGTCGGACTACTTCTGACAGCACCGACGCGATTTGGTTTTCCCGCTCACCCCAGTTAGAGCGAGTACATTTTGTTAGTTTCCACAAACCGACACCGTTATAGTAAATCTACATGGCACCTTAAAAAGAACCTGTAATTTGCTTTTGTGGATTTCAATGTACAAAAATGCTCAAAGGCATGTTAGAATCAACAGCACATTAAGTGACAGCTTTAATGTTAAAGTAGTAGTACATCATGGTTCTGTATTGAGTCTGTTGCTTTTCATTTGTGTATTAGAAACATTGTCCAGGAAGTTCCGTACGGGTTGCCAGAAGAGATGCTGTATGCTGATGATTTAGTACTTGCCTGTGAAACAATCGAAGACCTACTTGTTAAGTGAAAGACTTGGGAAGAATGTTGTGGAAAGTAAAGGTATGAGAATGAATGTTACCGAGACGAAAGTGATGATCAGTGTTTGTCGTGTTGGAAAGCTCATTCTTATGTTGTGTTAGCTTTCTCATTCCTTCGCTTTCCTTCTAATATAAGTTTTAGATAATAATAATGTTTTCTTCCTTTCCCTTTGTTTGTCTTAACCTCTTAATTTAATCCACACGTGGTCGGCCACGTCAACCAGGCCACCCGTGGTCGGCCACGTCAACCAGGCCATCCGTGGTCGGCCACGTCAACCAGGCTATCCGTGGTCGGCCACGTCCAAAACAGCTACAAAGGCATCTCTCTCACAACCTATGGTCGGGGGATTCATTCATGCATAACCATTTGCCCGGCAATTTTTAGCCTGTGGTTAATCCTTTGTTCTTTCGAAACTCCCGCCATAATTGATAACCTCCACCCGGCCATAAATCTACATGCCACCCTTTATAAAGGTTAACTCTTAGCTGTTTTAATTCCTTTTCAGCACAGCCCAAATAGAAGGCATTCCTATGTCAAACTACGATGTCATCTGTTAATTCATTTTTGGAGTCAGGTGAACCTTCTATTCAAGCCTACTATCATTAAAATGGAGAACCTCAGAACGGATACCATCCATCCCTTATTATTATAACCCAAACTTGGGATTGGTGCAAGGGTTAAGGGAGTATTTTCCGCCAAGTCTTTTAGGATGTTCACACGCAATCACCAAAAAAATAGAAGAGAGTTTCAGCCCCCTCCCCCCCAAAAAAAACATCCGATTGGAAACGGGAGCGATTCTATAAAATTACTCTGTTTTCCTTCTTTCTGTTTTTTTTTGTGTCTTTCTTTTCTTTTCTTTTCTTCTTTCTTTGAATGCTGTTTTTTTCTATCTGTTATTTTTTAATGTGTTTCTTTACTTTTTTTTCTTTCCGTGTTTCTTCCTTGTTTCCTTTATTCCGGTTGTTATATTCTCCGGCCTCTTTAAGCGCCGTTTTTTTGTAGTCAGTGACATTCTGTGAATTTCAAACTAAATCCTAGCAAGACTGTTCTTATTTCGTGTGCTTTTTGCATGACTATAATTTTTTCTAAAGTTCTCCCACCAGGGATTGAACTTGCAAACTCTACGTAAAATGCACCGTAGATTTTTCCTTATCAAACACATTTAGCCTTATAATAGCATCAGAAGCATAAACTATATATGTTTACCCGATGAAAAATATAAAAAAAACAAAAACTGAAAAACAGAAATTTGTACCCAGTTGAACTCAGTTTCCATCTTAAAATCAAATTGCCCCAATGTCGGGAACCATTGATCTAGATTCTCCACGTGGTGACAGGGATTTAGTTTTCCTTCTTCGTTGCTGAAATCTGACTTGGAATGAACGGAAGAATACATACAACGGTGACTATTCATTCATTTATTCAATTCTGCAAAATATACAGCCGAGTGACTGTTCTCAATTCGTGTGCCGGTTGAATCTAAACTTGGCTCAATGGTTGTAGCTTGATACAATCCTGATGATCAGATTTACTGTGAAGCTGCAGTTGGATGTTGTGATCAGATCCTTTTAAATATATATCATTGTTAAATATATACAAGTATACTAAATAAATAAATAAATAAAAAATAGAATAAAAGAAACAAAAAAGAGACAATTTAGATTTACAACATTATTTAGCTGAAATTGAACATTATTGTGTGAAGTGATTTTTATGTGAAAATAAAATTGAAAAGTGGGCGTTTGGAGATATAGGGTTGAGGTTCGAATTCTTGCGGGGTTGAGCATTCAGGTGTATACAGACGTATAGGATATTGGGATGGAATCACACTTCTGGCAATTGGGTATTTATTATTGTTATATATATGCGAGTATATTATAAGGTTTACTAAAAGAAAATAATAGATCAAACAACAAAAAAAGAGTCACTCTAATTTAACATATATGTGGGTATGTAAATACTTCAGGGAGCTGCCACCCTCTGCTGTCTTGCATAGGTCATGATCACTGTTGACCTCGAGACTCTTGGGGAGAAGATCATCTTTAGTCTTTGTTCAAGCATGATGGTGTCACGATAAAAACACCAGTTTCTGGTTAGCCACGTAACCAGTTTAGGAGTACACTTTTTTGTCAGCCAGCCTAGTAACCCCTCTCCCTATTGGGCTTTTGAAGGGCTTATTTTTTAGCTAGCCTGGTTTGGAGTCCAGAGGATTGAATGCTGGTGGTTGAGTCTCTTTCAGGCTTGGTTTGTCTTAGAGTAATTCTACCCTTCTCTCCCTTTTTATAATTATGCCTTCTATAAATCCACACAAAAAAACACCTTACTATTTCCTATAGTAACATCAGAGGTCTCAGGTCAAACTTTCCTGATGTTCAGTCTTTTCTCTTGGGCAAATCTCTTTACATACCCGCTCTTTGTGAGACTAATCTGGATGCTTCTATTGATAGCAACGATCTACATGTGGATGGTTATTTGCCTCTGGTCCGCTTAGACTCTTTCACACATTTGCATGGTCTGCTCTTTTTCTTCGTAAGGATCTCCCCATTGCACGTGTCCCCAACCTTGAATCTCATGGGTGTCCTTTTACCTGTCTGAGGTTGTCTTTGCTGTACTCCACTTCCTATTTGTTCTTTTTGTATCGTTCCCCTTCTGACAATGACTGCTCTCTTGTTGATGCTATACCCAGCAGTATTGATGATGCATTGCAAATTCATCCATCAAACCCCATCCTTGTTTTGGTGACTTCAATGCTCACCATTCTGACTGGCCCCTTCACTTTAACCGCACAGATCTAGCTGGTGAAATCTGTCTTAACTTTTCTCTGTCTCATGACTTGCCCCAAATTGTCACCTTCCCCACACGCTTTCCTGATAATGATCTTCATCAACCATCCTTACTTGATCTTTTTCTCACTTCTGTCCCTAACTCACGTTCTATTCCATCTTCTCCCCCATTAGGTTCTTCTGTGGATTGTCCCTTCCATAGGAAGACGTTTAACTACAGTAAGGTTGATTGGGATGGCTTTCGCAGCTTCCTATGTGACGTTCCATTGGGTCCTATATTTGGTATGTCTCCGAATCGTGATGCTAAGAAGGTTACCGACTGGCTTCTTGTTGCAATTGACACCTTCATTCTTCATCATAAGTTTCAAACCAAACCTGATTCTCCTCCCTGGTTTTTATTTGTTTGTGCTTCTACCATTGCCCATCGTAACCATCACTTTAATCAGTATCGTCGGGATAGTTCTGAGACTTTTTGACAATCCTACAGAAGAGCTAGTAAGTCGTGCAAGAGGTCAATCTCTGAGGCTAAGTCTAGCTATCCATAAAGTATCTCATCTCAAAGAGTTAGCTCTCGTGATTTTTTGGAGAATCTACAATAGTGTTATTAATAGTGGCAAGTCTGCTATTCAGTCTCTTTTTAATGGTCTTCAGGTTATTTCATCTTCTAAGGATAAGAGTGATCTCTTTGTTCGTCTTTTTGCTGACAATTCTTCTCTTGATGATTCTGATACTGTTCTTCCTGATTTTCATTTGAAAACTAATCAGTCTCTTGATTCTGTCATTATCACTCCCAAGATGGTTGCTAGGGTTCTTTCTGATCTTGACCAGTCTTAAGGCTTCCGGTCCTGATTCAATTCCTGTTGCTATTCTCAAGCGTTGAGCTCCTGAACTTTCTTCTATTCTCTCTAAATTATTACATCTCTGTTTTTCTAAGTTCTGTTTCCCTTCTTGTTGGAAGGAGTCATCTGTTGTCCATATCTTTAAAAATGCTGGTGATCGGTCTGACCGAACTAAATATCGTCCGGTTAGTCTCTTTTCTGTTATTAGCGAAGTTTTTGAAAAGTTGACCAACGGCAAGCTTGTTCATTTTCTGGAAAGTCTGGGCCTCTTTAATGATGTTCAGTATGGCTTTCGTGGTTTTCGTTCAACTGCTGATCTTTGAACTGTTGTAACTGAGCCGATCTGTCGGTTTATGGATAATTCAGGAGCGAGTAGAGCAAAAGCGCTTGACACTTCGAAGACGTTCGACAGAGTGTGTCATTCTGGTCTTCTACAAAATCTTCAGGGTTATGGTATTGATGGTGAGGTTCTTGGCATTATTATTTTTATTTATTTCTGATCGAAGCTTTCGAGTAACTTTGGACTGTATCTCTTCTTTCTCTTTTACTATCAATGCTGGTGTTCCCCAGGGCTCTACTCTAGGCCCAACACTGTTTCGTCTCTATATAAATGATCTTCCAGAGAATATTACTCAGGAAATTAACATCTATGCTGATGATACCACCTTTTATTCTGGTATTGCTTCTCGCCCATCTCCCTCTGACCAGTTGAAATATGCAGCTGATCTAGAAGTTGACCTGGGTTCAGTTATGGATTGGGATACGAAATGGCTTGTTTCGTTTAATCCTGTAAAGATTCGGCCAGTGTCTTTCAATCGTAGGTGTGTGCCTTTTCTACCTGTGATTCTCATAGGTGGCTCTGCTCTTGAGGAGAAATCAACTCTGAAACTTCTTGGTCTTTTCTCATCAAATCTTTCTTGTAGTTCATACATTAGATCCATTTCTGCTTCTCATGAAGTTGGTTCTGTCTATCGCTCCAAACACTTTCTCACACCTGAGGCTATTCTCTATCTCTACAAATCTACTATCAGACCATCAGTTGATTTTGTTTTATCTGTTTGTGCATTTGGTTTTATTATTTATTTATTTATCAACTCAACCACACACCCTCTCTTTTCTTTTATTCTCCCTTAACGATACCTATAAAATATTAACTCAAGTCTTCTTATTTAAAAAAAACTTACTCCTGAAGACGACTAAGAAAGTCGAAAGCGCTCGAAAAAAATGGCCGAATTAAGAACAATCGGTAAAATACTTTACAGACTGCCACCTGAAACCAGAAGGATAGCTCAACGGTTTGAGAACTTCACGAAGAAAATTTACAAACGAGAGAGTTCCGTGACGTTCAACAACGCTTGCTTGGATAATGACATGCTGCCTAAGTATATATATATATATATATATATATATATATATATATATATATATATATATATATATATATATATATATATATATATATTGTTCTTTATTGTTTTGGCAACAGTGACAAATGAACGAATTCAGATATCTACGGTGACGCATTTCCTAAATGCTATGAGGATGTATTTCCCTTACACAGTGTGTCACCCCTATATGGGGTGCGTCAATATCCATAAAATATGATATATAAATATCCACGGATACGTGCTCGTGCTATAATATATCCCTCTACTTCTAGCGCGGTTTTGTAGTTCGACGGTATGGGTGTCGGACTGTAGTGACTGTGATAGCGGTTTCGAATCTCGCTAAGTTCAGTCACGCTGATGAGTCGTGTTACACCTAAACATGTGTCCGTAGATAATTATATATATATAATTATTCTAGGTCTAGCTCTGTTGAGGGAGGTTCGAAACCGGCAGCTTGCCCTTTCATTCTCTTATCTTTTAATTTCATTATGTTAATGAATAAATATGGTCTGTATATAGCAATAATTAAGTTTTTTTACCACAAATAATATATATATATACAGGGTGGGCCAAAATAAGGGTCCTATCTTTAAATTTGAATAACTTGAATTTGAATAACTTCCACAAAATAAAAGTTAAACTCACCAAACTTTATGTGTGTGTAGACTGACCCTTCCGAGATCTTTTGAAATAAACAAAACAAATTTTAGCCGAAAAACACTTCTTAAAACTTACAAAAACTAAAGTATTGTTTTTTACACTGTTTTGAGTTTTTTAAGCAAAAATAATGTTTTCTAAATAAGGGTACGTTCCTTAGGGCTAATACGGCTCATGCTTGCTTCGGAAGGGGTCCTTTACTTATTCTAAAAAAAAAAAAAATCAATAATTAAAAAAGTTATGAATTTTTAAAAATAGGACCCTTATTTTTGCCCACCCTGTATATATATATATATATATATATATATATATATATATATATATATATATATATATATATATATATATATATATATATATATATATATATATATACACTTTAATTTATACGCAGCGAGATAAATAATGATTAGGTATAATTATATACATATTATATACATATACCTCCTCGCAAAAATAAATAAATACTATTTATAAATGCATTCGGGTCTGACTAGAAACTGTTTTTTGATATCTCCCATATAATGAAGCAGTATTCAACCGAATTATGTAGGAAAAAAAAAACAATGTTTACGATTTGAGGAAATGATGCATTTGAATGCAATGTCCCCGGCGGCAGAATCTATTACGGAATCGATAGAACACAACTCGATAAATTCTTCAAGGTTATTAAAACAAACAAGATAGCAAAAACAAAACAAAAAAGAGAGTTCTCTAAGTAAAACGATAAAGTATGCGGTTGAGTTTACAGTGCCAGCTTTGTGTGTGTGTGTGTGTGTGTGTGTGTGTGTGTGTGTGGCGGGGTGGACTCATAGAAGTATATGGGAAGGAGGTCATCAGTGATGTTTGTTAGGGTAGGGGTGTCATATTGTCAGTATGAATCATGAAAGTTTTCGTCATCCAATTCCCACTTCTGGGAGATCTTGCAATATCCAGAAAACCATGCCATACCTAATAAACATGGCGTTCTGAAGAAAAATATTGGGCAAATGAGATGGAAAAAAAGAGGGTACGTTAAGACAGTTGCGCCATCTTGCGTGTACCATTGGTAATATCTGCATCTTATCATTAGCAAATAGATTAATATCTGACCCAGTTCTAAAACGCTTTTGTCTTAGGCAACACTACTATTGCGCCAAAGTGAGAGGGTCAGGACTAATCCGTGACTAATCTGTGATGTCCACGTATGAAGAAGTGCCGCAGACGCAAATGTTTTTTTTCACACCCTCTCATTGGTTTTTAAGGCGTCGATCACCCAATTTAATAAGATTTGTCAAAGAATAGATGCTGGTGATACCAGATCAGGCTGCCCTGTAGCTCCCTGAGACGAAATTCACCTACATTGACGTTTTTTTTTTTTTTTTTTTTTTTGTAAAACTTAATTATGTTCTACAAAACCAAAAACAAAAACAACAGCCCCTCTCCCTTTCTCCCTCCCCTTTTTTATTTTATTCTTCCTACCCTACTCCCGGTCCTGGATATGACCTTAAACTACATCCGATGGTGAGATCCGGCTTACGGACTTTGGGGAATGTGGAGCCTCCTCTTAATTACCATTGCTCCCAGGTCCACCCTGACCCGGAGTGGTAGTACCTGTTAGGGTCCCAACTATGGGTTAAATAGAAACAGATATTAAAAGGGGAAAGAAACAAAAAAGAGAAAAAAACAAATATACTTTAACAAGCAAACCAAACACCATCAATAAATATTTGAACATATAAAGAACTTGAAGCATAAAAACTTTCACCAAAATGACTGCATTCGGCATTAAATAACCTGAAAAGGGTTGATATGCCGTAAAACAAAACAACCAAAACAACCAAAGAATAGATGCCCCCACCGTCTCTTTATTTGTTTTTCTAAAATGCATCATAAATGTTCAATAATATTGAGGTCTGAGAACTGTAGTGGCCAGATAAGATATTCGCTTTCGCTAGAATGTTCCTCGTGCTATTCAGTAACAGCTTTAACTATGCGAATCGGTGCATTCATTCTCACCGTGAAAGATTGCGTTTCTACCCGGAAACTGTTTCGCAACTATCGGATAAATTTGATCAGATAAAATGCTTAAAAAGTCTTGACTATTAATTCTGCCATAAATGGAAATCATTGAGTCGGCGGATTTCCAAGTTAGAGCCTCCTCTCTCCAGATCACCACAGATCTTTCTCCATTTTTAATAGTTAGAAGAAGGCAGTCTGGGTCAAATGCTTTTTTGGTTGTCTTCACACATATACTTGGTCGGTTGTCGGAAATAAGGTAAAGGATAAATCGTTCGAGAAAACAACATTCTTCCACTGTTCCAGGGAGCAAATATGTAGTTTTTTACTCCACTCAACGAAAAACTCAAATGTCGTAACTTGAAATTCTTATACCTTTTGAACCACTGATGGTATTTTCACAATTCAAAAGGTTTTGATCTTTTTTTACACAGCTCCATTCACCCAAGTTGGTAAAATAACAATTAGTTTAATAGAAAAAAATCAACTTGTAATGCTACAGAAATATGGTAAAGTGGAGGAAATAACATTCTTCCACTTCTCTAGGGTCCAATTCTGTATGGTTTTTACTCCACTCTAAACGCTTCACAACATTTAGTAGTGTTTTTTTTTATCCGACTTTGCGTAGCTGCCGGCGAACAATTTTGTAGAAAGTGGGTTTTTGAGGTGGTTCTTAAGTTCAGCAATAATTAGTCTGAGCTGTACTGTCTAACGTTTCAACGTTCCTATCTGAAAGTTTTATTTCACAAGGCGGTTGCTTCCCCTTTTTGTGTGACAGTACTTCTTGATAAACCAAACATTTCGGCTGTTTTCGCTACCCTAGCGTCTAGTGTATGTTCGAAGGAATAGTTCATCATTCGAATTAAAAGAGATTACCTTTTGCCTCCCCACCTCCTCGGTCGAGTCGGTGGGGGTGGGGGAGAGTGTCGACAGTGTCGACGATCTCCTCTGTGTGCGTTCGCCCAGAACACGGAAGGAAAAAGAGAAAGAAAGGAAGTGCGTGCCTTCTTTTATAGACACTCAAACCACGCGTGGTCAAGCTGACTTGTTGGTCCCTGATTGGCCGGAATCTTCTGGCAACGTGATTTCACGAGATCAGTCCCTTTTCTCTACCTTTCACATGTCGCACATTCAATTTTCTTTCACATGTCGCACATTCAATTTTCTTTCACATGTCGCACATTCAATTTTCTTTCACATGTCGCACATTCAATTTCACACAAACCACACCAATAAAACCGATCCACAAGAATCGTCTTCATGATCAACTGCATCAGCTATTATTAGCCAACTAACCCGACCCGTGGAAATTCCACAGTTGTATCCTTCATCTGTTGTATATTATTGCCCTTCTTAAAAGCATTTCCATTCTATGGACATCCGGAGCGAACGCAGACCCCACGATATAATTCTACCACCTTTGTTAAAACTGTAAACTTACTTATCTAAGTACCCTGTTTAATGTAGTTTCAAAATATATCTGGTTATCGGGGCATATCTCCAAAAACCCTTGGAGGAATTTGCGAAATATTTTAGTTCTATGGACGTCCGGCGCGAACGAAGACCCAACCATCTTTTGACAGAACAGATACTACACTTTGATCGTAGCCGGAATGCGAGGAAAGTGTCTTTTAGTTCGAATTTCACGTTCGACACAACAGATACATCGGATGAAATTTATAAAATTACCTTTATTGCATTTTCGGCGATCGGACGATCTCATCTTTTAAAAAAGGGACGGAGGGTTATAACGTAGTACGAACATGAAATTGCTTTAGCCTATTATTATAAGTAGGGGAGGTGTAAAATATTTGTCGACATTACTACCAAGGAAAATATTTCTAATTCATCTTGTTTACCATAGAGAGGCAGAACGATCCCATCTTAAAATAAAGTGTCGAGAGTGATAACGTACGTACAAACATGAAATTGCCTTAGCGTATTATTATACAGATTTAGCTACATTATTAAACAACGAATAGGATTTTACCACATCACACATACTTTAGCTGAAATTTATAATATACAAATGCTTTGTTGCAAATTTAAAATTTTTTCAAATACTTGCAATTTAATATACAAATGCTTTCGTCCACTTAAATTGCAAGTATTAATTTAAAAATTTGCAACAAATATTTTAGGATATGCTTACGGCAAAAATATTTTGCCGACATGCTAAGGAAGTTTGACTCGTGGCATGATGGTTCCACATATATACTAACTTTTTACAGACTTCTGGCTTTTGAATGATTCCTGGATTTTATTTGAATCAATCACCTTCAACTACATAATACCATATTCAAATTGGAATTTTTCAACAACTGCATTGACTTTCTTCTCCTTATTGACACTTCGTTTTAAAACTATTTTTTGCTTTAAGCGTATGTTAACATTTTTTTTAAATAACTACTTACCAATAACTTGGGTTTACTTTTGGCAGCCTCGTAACTTTCGCTTTCCTTATTTTGTCTTTTAGTCCTCACGTTTCACGAGCGATGTTTCTGACAAAGGGGGAAGAATTGCTGTTTTCTGGGTCGGAATCTATCCATATAACACTTATAGTTTGCTGGGTGTTGACCTTGAAGTGATATTTTTTAGCTCCTTATATCATGTGGCTTCATGCCATGGCTGGAGTGATGTTCATTAAAAAAATAGCAATTTATTGTTTTTTCCTTCTGATGATAAGAGAAATTCTTTGAAAATCCATGGATTAAGGGTTATTTTATTATATTTTTTGTTTGAACATCTGATAGTTATAATAAACTTGTAAAATATTTAACTTTCTTTTTTAATCATTTCAATATTTCAATATTTCATATATATATATATATATATATATATATATTGTTGTTGTTATTGCTTTTAGCGATAAGTATGTAATGGTATATTTCGCCAACCTTGAGCGTATGAGATCGCGTCCCTTCTACATACGCACGCGTGTCTTCCCCGGTATATGCCTTATTGACCCACTTTAAAGGACGTTTCCACACACACACACACACACACACACACACACACACACACACACACACACACACACACACACGCGCGCGCGCGCACGTACGCACACACACACACACACACACACACACACACACACACACACATATATATAATTAAGGCAAGAAAATCGTTATTTATGCAGGCGTCGTTGAAGACGACGGTATTTTTTCTTTTTGTTATTTTCCTTGTTAGCTTCTCGATGCAGCGAGCAAGTTTTCTGTTTTCAGGTGTTAGTTTAAACATTGTAGCTCCGAGTGTTGTTTCGTCGGCGACTTCTCGAGCGCGTTCGTATGATTTATTTACTTCTATTTATTTATAGATAAAATAGCTATCCACGGACAATACGTGTCCGCGAATAACTGTTTTATCTATAAATAAATAAATAAACAAACACACACACACACACATATATATGTATATATATATATATATATATATATATATATATGATTATTTTTATTTACACAGACATGTACAAAATCTGCGACACTGGCATGTCGATGTTATCGATCAACAGCTATTATAAACTGAGATCTCATCAGGAAGAGTTAGAATCCGATCTTAACCTTAGATCATATTTGGAGGTTCTTTCCAAATATGATCTAAGGTTAAAATCGGACTCTAACTCTGCCTGATGAGATCTCAGTTTATAATAGCTGTTGATCGATAACATCGACATGCCAGTGTCACAGATTTTGTACATGTCTGTGTAAATAAAAATAATCATATATAAAAGCTCTATTTGATATTGATCACTTTTTATAAACCCGGTTGAAATTCTTAATTCAGATAATCCTATTTAAATTCTACGACAAATTTGTTTTTATTATTTGTTTATTTTACCTATACGAGTTTTCTTTGTTTCGGTTTGCCGTCGCCATTTTTATTACGTAAAAGAAAGAAACAACAACAACAACAACAACAACAAGAAAAAAGAAAAAAAAGAAAAAGATGAGTCCATTCACGTGCAGGTGCGTGTGGTTTTGTGCCGGTTCTGGCACGAGGAGATTCTCTGCACTTTGAAAGAACGTTTGCAAAATATGACATGGTGAGATAAAGGATGATGAGTTAAGCTCACCTTAGAATCCATACATTATTATTTATTAGCGCAGGTTATGCTGTGCTTGTGCTGAAAGGGTGCACAAGATTTCGTTTCGTACATATACTAGCAAGGATACGCGGCGTTGCCCGGGAGCAATCATTTTCAAAGGTTGTAAATTTGAAGCGATAAAGCTTTTTTTTTATGTTCCATTATGAAATTATCTATAAACTTTTAATTTTAAGCACAGTTTCTTTTCTATAACAAATAAATAAACTTATATATATATATATATATATATATATATATATATATATATATATATATATATATATATATATATATATATATATATATATGGGAAGAGAAGGATGAAGGTAATCCGACGTGATGGGAAAATGAAAAAGGAAAACCAAAAAATGGATGTTTTTTTATGTGTACATCAACGTTTCGTCTTTATTTATAAGACTTCATCAGGATGGTGATATAGAGAAAAATGTCATGCAAGTACAGACACATGTAGGGTTGACATATTGGGAAAAAGGAAGAAAATAATATATATATATATATATATATGTATATATATATATATATATATATATATATATATATATATAGTACATGTATTGTATTAGTTTCTGTAGATGTAAATCCGTTAAAAACTCAAGTGTTTATGAAAAGTGCTCAATAACAAGTAGAGCTGTTCTTAAGTATACATTTTTATTTATACGAACATTATTGGTTACATCTTTTGGTCTGAAGAGGTTTCCTCTCTGGAAGAAATATTAGCAGTTTTTTTTTTATAAATATCGTTACGCATCTAGATATTAAATTTTGAGAAAGCCAAAAACGATATGTGATTTATTTCTTCAAAATATACATTTATTTATCTTAAACTAATGTTTATTTTAAAGAAAACAAATTAATACATTGAATGAGACAGAAAAGAACTGGAAAAATACATAACCCAAAGTATAGAGGGGCTTATTACCGTTGCAAGAAGCACTGACAAAATGATCAATACAAAAAGCAGTGATACTAAAGACGAGAAAAGAAAAATGTGAAGAGAAGCAGCTACATAGAAGATGTATGAGACTGGCCAAAGAATCGACGCACAAAATAATGTTGACATGGCTATGAAAAGGACACTTGAATAGAGAAATAGAATCGCGACTAATTTGAAAGAGTGTTGTTTCATTTGAGAAACAGCACTTTCAAATCGAAAGACATTTCTTCAAATGAATTTACATATTTGATGAGAGCGCACCACCGCTTGAAACGCGTGATATACAATTATAAAATGATAAAATAACAAAATAATAAATAAATGTTTAAAAAAACTTTTTACAAATGTTGGTAGCCTTACCCCTTTACATATATATTTTTATCTCGTTGGAACTGCACTGATAGTGCACTACCTTCTTTTCTCTCCCCCCCTCACTCTCTCTGTATATATATATATATATATATATATATATATATATATATATATATATATATATATATATATGTAGTAAGCTATGAACATATATTTATGGCAATTAAGCTACACAGAGGCTCCCGTGTTTTATCCCCGGGGGGAATCTTCATGCTAAGATGCATGGAGTTATTTTTACCCGGCAAAAATAACTCCATGTATTTTAGCCTGACGATTCCCCCCTGGGGATGGAACGCGGGAGCCTCTGTGTAGCTAAATTGCCATAAATATATATTTGATAGCTTACTACCCAGCTTTACTTACGTATCGAGCACTGTTGAAGTAAATACTGAAAATTGATACATAAAAAATTATATCTCCTTATAAAATTTTATGTGGATACATGAAATTGTAATATATATATATATATATATATATATATATATATATATATATATATATATATATATATAGAGAGAGAGAGAGAGAGAGAGAGAGAGAGAGAGACATACCTATCTATATATAGAGAGAAAGATTGACATATTGATGCAAGATCTTTCATTTCAACCAAGTACATTAATCTGCCGTCCATAGATGTTGTTAATTTTCAGGTGAAATTGTTGCCCTAGTAGTTGTGTCGCATTCGTATAATCTCGACTTGAAATGTGACCACGGGTTTTCTATTGGCTTTAAGTGATGACTTGACGATGGCTACACCATTAGTTTCTTTCTTGCAAATCGTTTACGCTCAAGAAACTTGCGACTAAATCGAGAATCAAAAGAGGAAACATTATAATTAGTCTAGTGCTACACCGGCCGTTCTTACACAGGAGAAACTGCACCGGTTGTCACTATAAATACTACGAGTCACCGGAGACACAGAGAGAAGACAGAGAACAGTCTTGTAACTGTCTAGCCAAGTGCTAGTCAGTTTATTACTTTGTTAATACACTTGTTAAACCAACCCTCGACTTGACTTCCTTTATTTATTATTTACTGTTGGACAACTTCACAACATCTAGTTAAATCAGTGAAATGTGTTCAAAATAATTGCAACACAAGATTTTGTTTTTTTGCGCACCAAGTATTTCGATAACGTCTCTATTTTAACGTACTAAAAGTCTAGAAAAAAAGTACCGATACAAAATATGGAACTTTTTATCAACTGGTGCCCTGTATTTTTACAGTGAATGTGATGTACGCTACTAATCGCGCCAAGGCATCATTTGGAAATTATAAATGAAAATTAGTACATGAAATCATCTTCTGTTTTCGTGTGTACCAAATGATTCTGGTGTTGGCATTAGTTTCCCCGATGGTTTTCTAGTTAGAAATCTGTCTGGAAAGGCATCGGGTATTTACGAGAAGGACCACGAGAAGGTTGTCAACATCCCTTAGTGAAAGTGGTACTGTGGAGCCGACTGGATTCGAACTTAGAACACCCAGGTCTTCAGTCCGTGTCGATAACCACTTAACCACCGTCAACTCCCAGTACATGAAATGATGCATATTGAATGCTTCTTTAATCTCAAGTTGAATTCAACCCATATAAAATGTATTTTAGGGTTAATCTTAAGTTTTAATACAATTTGTTAGTTAAAGTACACTGTTTTTTTTTGGTGAGCATTAAAAAATATTCCCCCATTATCCAATTATTTGGCCTGTAACAGCTTAATTAGGTGTTCGTACCAGTCGGGAATACGTCCTCGACAATCAGTCTGACAGCGACTTTGTTGCTCCCAGGCTTTACCTTCTCTCCGAGAAGAGGTTAGTTTATTGCTAATCGCCTGAGGCGCCCCTACAGGGGAATGCCGACGGGGTTGCTCAGGCATGTTTTGTAGGCCAGAGTTCGCTTATCCTAGTTCGTTTGCCTTTCAAAACCCCACCTAACTGTGTCTCTATCTCCTGGAGAGGAGGTAAATAAAATTCTTCCACCTCATTATTTTTCAATTAAAAAATAATAATGAATATATTATAACTTACCCTCCACGTTTATATCAGCAATTATTTATTTATTTGTTAGTTTATTTGTCTGTTAGTAATTTTATGCAAAAATAATCATCAAATTTCAATGACTTTTTCTTTCTTGGCCTAGAAAATCCCCCATTAAATTTTGGATGCGATCTAGTCTAGTGTCTGAATCCAGGAGTTTTGTTTTTATTCGAAAAATTTATCATCGTTGTCAAATTAAAAAAAAATATCAAAGTCAATTTGTTGTCCATTCTTTTTAAATTTGAAACATGGGTATCATACAAAGAAAGTATTTTCTAAAAACTCACAATAATTGTCGTCATTTTGTTTAACTTATTCGTCGATTTTAAATGGCTATGAACACTTATAGCCAATATCATCAATTCTCGTCCCCAGTATTGCATTCTCCTAATTAAAGGTGCTTATTCACCTGGTTAAACCCACCATTTAGGTCGCCTATCTGGACTATTAAAAATGAATAGCAATTTACGTATCAATGAAAATGACTTTTGTAAAGTCGGATTTCGTGTATTTCCTCATCTAATTTAAACTCTTCTCCGTGTTAACTGTACTTATAGGAGGCCATCGTGAGGGTTTCTTCATTGAACCCACAAGGCAACGTCATCTGCGTAGTCCACATCTGTTATCATAATTGCTGTCTGACGTGAATTTCTCGATCGTTCAAGCGTGTTGAGATCAGCAGATGTCAGCAGGGCGTAATCTAGGCAAAGGATGGAAACGAAATGAACAAGTGCATCCCTTTGAAAGACTCCTGCAACAACGTTGAAGAACGCCTTAAATTTGAGAAATTTTCATGTTATGAATTTTGGTCAAAATTGAAATAATGATTCTAGACATAAGTTTAGTATAATTATATACAGAGATATAAAATTGGTGCAAAACTGTTCGGTCGGTTCAGGAGATTAATGATACCCGGGAGATGATATATATATATATATATATATATATATATATATATATATATATATATATATATATATATATATATGATTTCATGTATCCACATAAAATGTTATAAGGAGATATACTATTTTACGTATCGATTTTCAGTATTTACTTTTAAAGGGCTCAATACGGTGTAACAGGTACCCCACTCTCGTTCGTCACCATGTCATGGAGCCAGTTATAAACATGTACCCCGCTCGTCGTCTGTGTATCTGTGCTCACGCCTCTGGTTCTCTACACAGAGATCTTGCCAGACCGTGAACACTCTTTTGGCCGATGATCGTCGTAGTGGCAATAAAAAAAGATGTCGGTCGAATCTCCTCTAGGTCGGATGATGATGTAGATTCGTTGATCCTGCGAAGGCAAGGTTATTCAAGCAGAACAAATCAACAATAGAAATAATTCAACAAACATCGCAAAGTCTTTTTAGTATGAAATAATTATCACACTTAAGGAAAGAATCATTTTAACCTTGAAGTAAAGTCTATTTTTGGTAATATCTCTGGTGCTAAGGTATCTCGCCGTCTCTCTCTCTCTCTCACTCTCTCTCTCTCTCTCTCTCTGTGTTTGCGGATCCCTTTACGATTGCAAGTTCTTAATTAAGTCATAAGTTGAACTAACTTGTCTACTTAAAACGATGGGTCTTACTTCGTCAGTCACGCATGCCTGGAATCGGCATGCGAGCCGAGCGTCCAGACACGTCCGGACTGCCCCGGGTCCGGGCTCTGACTCCCCGTGTAACAGTGTTCTCGTTCTAAACCCAAAGTCCCTTCTCTTACCGAAAGATTGCATTTCATGCCCTTTCCTTCTCAAACATCTTTCTTCCTCTCTCAGGAGTGGGTGGTGCGCGCACTACGGACTTACTCTCTTTCTCTCTCCTATCCATTTTTCTGTGTCCTTCTTCATCTCCCGGAGTTACGTGGTGTTGGGTGGTACGCGCGATACGGCAATTGAAATTCCTCTCTTTTAGATATTATTGTTATCACAAAACACTTATTCTCTTTCTCTTTTGTATATTGGGAGGGTGTTCGCGCGCGACCCCCCAAGTGCTGACATTCATCAGTGACTAAGAGATTCTTGACCAAAATTGTCCAGCTGTTCAAACTCATCGTCGTGCAGACTTAATTGCTATAGACAATTGTACATGACTTTTCTTAGAAAACCTAGACATCGTGTCGCCATTGCCTCTCCCTGCCTAGGTGATCGCCCAGCGCTGATATACGTACTAGCTCTAGATCTCCATCTTGTTTCTACGTAGGGTCTAGCATCATCACCAAGATGCATACTAGTGCGCCCCCAGGTATCGGATCTCCGTCGGCCCTTATTGTTCTTTCATATCCGCCCAACCCTTATTCGTGTCAATTAGTTGTAATTGGCATCTCACAGACCCTTCACCTTTCCCGCACACACAAAGAGAACAACGGGTAACACAATCAAACAATAATAATAAAAAAAAACTGTAACTAAAAAAAATGGAACAAGAAGTTTTCTTTTTCTGTTCTGTTTCCTTTTGTCCGTCATTCTTTTTTTTCTTTTTCTTTTTCCAGTCTATTAAAACATCAGGACTACGTATGTGTGGGTGTGTGTGTGTATGCATTTTGTGGTTCTTGTGTTGGAAGGTGGGTAGGTGACAAAATTAATTATTTGTGGATGCAATTCAAAGTTTGTTACTAGAAAATGAGGGCTCTCAACGCCCCTTACAAATTACATCACCATCACCTTCTCCTCGGAATCAATCTCTACTTCTTCACTGGTCATCCACCTGGATTTACAACAAGGGCAGCGATTCCTGTCCCCGTTCGTGATCTGGGTGCAGTATACTCAAGGGTAACCCTTTTTCGCTCATGTACTCGGTTGTCAGTGTACTCGCGCCGTCCAATTTCTCCCTACGTCTTTCTCACGCCCTTTGTCTTTTCTGCAAAGGCTAACCCTATCATTTATGTCTACAATTCTCACTAACATTGGCACAGCCTTATCGTACCCGTGTCTAGTTCTACCTTTTAACGTGAATTTTCCCTTCCTGCCGGGCTTAATCGAACCTTCAATCCTTTTAAAGCTAATAGCTTATTACCTTCTGGTTATGCAACACATCTTAATACATCATAATACTTTCATAACTTTTCGGTGGGGTCGACCTGTAATCTCAAACGATTTGGTAATTCGGCCTGTATCTGTAACAGCGCCTCTCTTAATCTGACGAGGTCATTATATTCGGTGACAAGTGTCTTAGCGATAACGTATCCAACTGTGCACCTGGTGCACTCACTCGTCAGTGTCAACAACTGAAATTCTCTTGGTATGGACCTGTCTGGTTCGCATACCTTCACTATCATTGCATCGGCCACCTCGGCCAGTTTCTCTTCGTTCCCTTCCCTGGAAAAACAGTCCTCTCAGACTAGCGCCTTCTTGGCTCACGTCGGCCCGGTGACATTCGATATCGATGCGCCTTCTCTGGCTGCATGCGACAGTAACCCTTTTGGTTCTTCCTTATAACTTCCAATTTCTTCATGATCATTCTCTCATCGCTTCCCGACACTGTCTTTAATTACACATCGAGTGCCTCTCCCAGCAACGGGGTGCACTGATTTCTTCTGCCTCGTCTGTATCAACACTATCTTTCTTAGATAGGATCTCATATCCTTCTCTTCGCTTATCATTACTTCTGTGTCCTTTCGTAAGGCGCACCACAATCTATCATATTCACGGTTGTTCGAACATCTGTAGATTACTTCAACTCACTATATACCTGCCTGGTCGTTTCGGCAGCAGCCCATCCAGCTGCAGGTATATTACTACTTGTGATTGACAATTTGGATCTAACCATGACGACCCTCCATCGGTCCCAGTTATGCATCTCTCTCTCTCTATCCTTATCTGTCCGTTTATCTCGGGGGGGGGGGTTCATTGCTTCTTGCGGATTCTCATAAACCGGCGAACAAAACCCAAGCCCGTCTTCCCATTTAATTTCACTATCCTTCACTAAACTTATCATTCTAGGGGCCACCCTGCCTTTTATTCTCTGCGGGGTGGCCTCCGGGCGTTTCCCTGGTTCTTTACCCCAGCGTCAGGTTGCACACTAAGGTTCGGAATCCTAATCTCTCACCTCCGATCTACGCCACTGTGCACCACCGACTCTCATGTCCGAACTGACCACACCTAGTGCAGTTCGGTCTAAACGTGCTGCGTGGGCGCCCATAGTTTGTGGGACACTCTGCCGCTCGGTGCTCCTCACCTCTATAGGTCCAGTAGACTGATACCTGTCTGGCCGGTGCGGGCCCATAATACTCGTATTGTAGGTCCCGTGCCTTCTTTCTAGGATCGGAGTCTGCCTCCCAATCCTCTCCGCCCCCTCTCTCCATTCGGGACCCCGGACCCGCTCTACTCCCCACCGTTTTCTTTCTCCCAGGCCTTTCCTCACCATTGCCTCTCTCTACGCGTTCCCCTAGCCTTATACTATCTCTCGCTAATCCCTGGGCCTCCGCTAGTGTAAGCAGGTGACCCATTAATACCTCCCTCTGGGTCTCTCTATCGCCTAACCCGTCCACCAGGGCATCCACCAGGATTGCCTGGATGGGACCCGTATTTCGGATCGCCCCATCTGGGAAGGCTTGAACTGCCAACCCCTGGATCCGCTCGACTAACTCGTCGAGTCCCTCGCCGTTGTTTAGCCGTAGCCGGGTCAGCTTGCGTACGGCCTCAATCGCAGTTCGTTCGCTGGCATATCATTTCACCAGCTGCACGCGGAGCTCCGTCCCTGCTATCCCCGGGTTCTCTACCTACATCCCCTCAATAAATTTCGACACTGCGAGCAGCACCATCTCGCGATCTTCCAATCCATAAATTACACTTTTCTTTTCGATTACCGCCAACCATTCTTTTAGGTCGGCGGAATCCCCTTTAAAGGAGAGTATACGTATTCCTCCGATTGGCCTTTCTAATTTTCTGGTCTCATCTCTCCTCATATCTGTTACACTACCTACTAGATCTTCTGAGCCCATTCCCTTTGCGTTCTAGTTTACAACCCCCACAACATAATTACCCAACTGCGTGCAAAGTTAGGACAGCAATCGATACACTGACAGAGTACAAAACTGATCAAAACGAACAAGGGAAATCAAAGAGTCACTTACCGTTTGCTCCTTACGTGGTCTACTGTTGTCGGGTGTTTTTTTTTTGTTTATAATCAATTAACTAAAAGTTCGCGATCCCGGTCGGCTGAAAAGTCTTTCACGAAAATAAAAACGTTTTTTTTTTCAGTCTATCTCTTTTTCTATTTTTTTTACACACGGGTTTTGGGTGCCCGTTAAACTGTTTTTCTTTTCTTTTCTGGACCGATATCCTTTCCGATTCTTTTTTTCTTCTTAAAGTGTTCTTCCGGTAAAAAAAAAAATGTTTGTTGTGCTCGTGGGTTTTTTGTTTGTCTATTTTTTTCCTTCTTTTTTTGAAGTGTTCTGCCGGCAAAAAAATCGTTTGTTGTGCCCGTGGGTTTTTTGTTTGTGTTTTTATTCCCGGGGTTACCAGGCACTATTAAAAGTACCATGATCCTAGGTTCGCGGCACCAAATGTAACAGGTACCCCACTCTCGTTTGTCAACGTGTCATGGAGCCAGTTATAAACATGTACCCCGCTCGTTGTCTGTGTATTTGTGCTCACGCCTCTGGTTCTCTACACAGAGATCTTGCCAGACCGTGAACACTCTTTTGGCCGATGATCGTCGTAGTGGCAATAAAAAAAGATGTCGGTCGAATCTCGTCTAGGTCGGATGATGATGTAGATTCGTTGATCCTGCGAAGGCAAGGTTATTCAAGCAGAACAAATCAACAATAGAAATAATTCAACAAACATCGGGAAGTCTTTTTAGTATGAAATAATTATTAACAATTAAGGAAAGAATCATTTTAACCTTGAAGTAAAGTCTATTTTTGGTAATATCTCTGGTGCTAAGGTATCTCGCCGTCTCTCTCTCTCTCTCTCTCTGCGCGTTTGCGGATCCCTTTACGATTGCAAGTTCTTAATTAAGTTATAAGTTGAACTAACTTGTCTACTTAAAACGATGGGTCTAACTTCGTCAGTCACGCATGCCTGGAATCGGCATGCGAGCCGAGCGTCCAGACACGTCCGGACTGCCGCGGGTCCAGGCTCTGACTCCCCGTGTAACAGTGTTCTCGTTATAAACCCAAAGTCCCTTCACTTACTGAAAGATTGCATTTCATGCCCTTTCCTTCTCAAACATCTTTCTTCCTCTCTCAGGAGTGGGTGGTGCGCGCGCTACGGACTTACTCTCTTTCTCTCTCCTATCCATTTTTCTGTGTCCCTCTTCTTCTCCCGGAGTTGGGTAGTGTTGGGTGGTATGCACAATACGGCAATTGAAATTCCTCTCTTTTAGATATTATTGTTATCACAAAACACTTATTCTCTTTCTCTGTCTCTATTGAGAGGGCGTTCGCGCACGACTCCCCAAGTGCTGACATTCATGGGTGACTAAGAGATTCTTGACCAAAATTGTCCAGCTGTTCAGACTCATCGTCGTGCAGACTTATTTGCTATAGACAATTGTACATGACTTTTCTTAGAAAACCTAGACATCGTGTCGCCACTGCCTCTCCCTGCCTAGGTGATCGCCCAGCGCTGATATACGTACTAGCCCTAGATCTCCATCTTGTTTCTACGTAGGGTCTAGCATCATCAACAAGATGCGTACTAGTGCGCCTCCAGGTACCGGATCTCTGTCGGTCCTAATTGTTCTGTCATAACGGTAGTAGAGCTAGGTAGTAAGTTATGAAAATATATTCATGGAAATTAAGCTACCTAGAGGCTTCCGCGTTTAATACCCACAGGAAATCGGCAGGCTGAAAGGCATGGAATTCATCTAACCGGGTGTTTTTATATACACGTCTAGCTAGCTAATTAATCAGATTCTTTGTTATCTCTTTTACGGGTTAATGTTTCCTTTAGCTAATGGCAGGGCTTCTCAAAAACAAAAGTTCGACTAACCTTTACTACTTATTCTTTTGTTCTGTTTTGTATAAGGTTTACTCACCCTTTTTGTGAATGTGTCGAATTTATTGATGACCTTATTTTAACACGTGCGTGCTTGAAGTACTCTATTTCTATGTTTAGGTGTTAGTTTAGTTTTTTTTTATTTAATTAGTTTTTTCTTCTTATGTCTTGTTATCCTAAATTACATTTTATTCTGTGTAAGCAGTTATTTGCGATTTCACACTACAGTTTAATAGGTTCTTGAAGGGTTTTAAATTTTAGAATTTCAAATGACTCATTCAGACATAATCTACACGCCTCGTTCGTCTAAGTTTCTACATGTACTGGCCGGTCGTACTATTTTCCGTTCGATTATTGGCGAGCGTCCGCTTTCTTTGAGCTCCCACTAGTGCTGTGTTTAGTCGGCGTCTTTTGTTATTAAATGTTCTTTTGTGGTTATAATATCTGGTTTTAAAATCGAGGGAGGTCATACCCATGTAGTACTTGTATTATTCAGGTTTTCCTTGGCAAATATTGTGACTTGGTAAACAATGCTTTTGGTTATGCATTTATTTTGTAGTGGAAAAAATGCACGAGTTCTGCAGTTACAACTTTTCTCTTCATTATTAACTTTCTTATTTCTATTTGAGTGATTGCTATTTCTAGTGGTTATACTTTTGTTCTCCTTAGTGCTATTTTTATTGTTGCTATATTGGTAACTTTTTTACGCATTTTGTTATCATTTTTTCTTTACTGCTGTCCATTAGTATTTTGTAATTGTGTGCTTTAATTATCATGTCTAAGTTTTCGCAGCAACTGTAGGACAGTTTTAAGTTATTTTTTATTGAATATTTTATGCAAGGGATTGGTTACAGAGAATTTCTTGCCCAGTTTAGTTTTTGGCATCTGATTATAAACCGGTGTATACCAAATTATATATTTTTTCTTTTATTTTTAATTTTATTATGATTATTGGTGCTTTGTTGCTTACATTTAATTTCGAGCTGTGTTGTAAATGTTGCTTGACTTCTTAAATATATTTTCGTTGTTAGAGTTTTTCTTAAGCCTACGTTCGATAGAATTAGGAATATGTTATGATTTATGGAGGTGATATGTGTGTGTGAGACGGTATATGAAATAAAATAACCCTACAAGATCTGATGCCTCCGCAGAGTCCAGGGCACCGATAGCCAATACAACGGAGTTTGTAATTTTTTTTTTATCCATTGGTAATTATTATTGATTAAAATTGTCTGACGTTGGCTCCGAAATGAACAACGTAATATATCAGTTCCAATGACTCTTTGAAGAATGTATCTCCTCCAATGATAATATTCAAAATAACTGTTACATCTGTCAGCATTTGAAGCAACACAACTGCCCCCATTCGCAAATTAGACAACTTTTAGTCAATAACAAAACATTGTACACTACAGCTAAAACGCAAAAAAACCCTGAAAATCCTAGTGGCATTTTATATAAAGACCAGACGCCCCACAATATACAATATTAATTAGGGATCGAGTCAAAATATGTAAAGTGCCTAGGTTAGTAATTCACTCCCAAATACTCTTATCAGATAAAATAAAATTCTACGTTTAACCTTTGTAAATGTTGTAAATTTTAAATATTGTAAATTTTAATTAGCCACGCGTCGAACACGTGATCACGTTTCAAATACGAAATCTCATCACCCATACGTACTTTTTAAAAAGCTATAAATGACCGCACAATTCGATCTTAGCAAGTCCAACCCTCCGCCTGAAGACTATTGCGAGAGTGAGTCGAAAGTACTCGAACAAAAAAAAAATGGAACGAAAAAACACCGACGCCGCATACGTCCGACAATTCGACAGAAATACGCGATGGATTATCCGAAAGATTAAGAATATATAAAAACAGACTAATTAACCAAAAACATTCCGTGCTATAAAATAACGTTAGTCTAAATGAAAACATGCTACCTAAATACACACACACAATATATATCAGGGCCGGCGGGACAGTTATAAAAGTGTGTGGGGGCTCTCCTAAAAAGTGGAAAGGGGGGGCGGTTAAACGTATGCATATATAACTTCATTATTGATGACCGTAAAGTGGGGGAGGCAAGTAAAAAAGTGGGGGGGGGGGGCCTGAGCGCCCCCCCCCTGCCCCCCGGTGCCGCCGTCCATGTATATATATATATATATATATATATATATATATATATATATATATATATATATATATATATATATATATGCAGAGAAAAAGAGGGAGAGAGACCGAGGAGAAAGGAGAGATAGATAGATATAGAGAGGAAGTATCTTGTTTTTTATTTACTTGCCTCCTCGCGAGGGCAGAGTTAGACACGAAGTCGGTTTTTCATGTTGTCGAAAATCAAGCTCCCTCAAAAGGGGCACTCTGAATTGCAACAAAAAAATTAAATTGCTTCAGTCTAGAAGGATTTCTCTTTCACTGACCGAATGCAGAATAGATTTAGTACAGCATCAGAACAGATACCACACTTTGTTTCTAGCCAACAGATATATATATATATATATATATATATATATATATATATATATATATATATAGAGAGAGAGAGAGAGAGAGAGAGAGAGAGAGAGAGAGATCGAAATAGAGAAATCAACTATGACTGAACTAAAAAGAAGTTCGGCGACGTATTTGCCATGTGTACATCCGGGTTCCACTGTGATGGCTATGGTGGCCATATTTCGAGAACAATCCTTGTCGAAGTCACGCCTTCCTTCTTTCCTCGCGGTGGGTACTAAACTTGCTTCGTGACGTGTCTACTATGGCGGTTAATACCCCCACCCATTTCCCTCCATCTCAACCTTCCCCTACCCTGCTTAAATAAATAAAAAAAATTACGACGAAAGAGATTCCTTTCGTCCTAGCACCCACTCCTTCGCCCACCGCCGCCTAAAACGCTTTTACTGTGCTCTCCCTGTCCTTACTTCCTCAGCTCGCTATTCTCTTACTCTCTTCTCTTATCTATCTATCTATCTATCTATCTATCTATCTATCTATCTATCTATCTATCTATCTATCTATCTCCTCCACCCGTCCTCCCTATCTATCTATCTTTCTATCTATCTATCTATCTATCTATCTATCTATCTATCTATCTATCTATCTATCTATCTATCTATCTATCTATCTATCTATCTATCTATCTATCTATCTCCTCCCCCCTCCCTATCTATCTATCTATCTATCTATCTATCTATCTATCTATCTATCTATCTATCTATCTATCTATCTATCTATCTATCTATCTATCTCCCCCGTCTTCCCTATCTATCTATCTATCTATCTATCTATCTATCTATCTATCTATCTATCTATCTATCTATCTATCTATCTATCTATCTATCTATCTCCCCCCGTCCTCCCTATCTATCTATCTATCTATCTATCTATCTATCTATCTATCTATCTATCTATCTATCTATCTATCTATCTATCTATCTATCTATCTATCTATATGATAGATAGAGAAAATCTATTATTATTTGTATTCACTAGGAGTTCTCACACAGATCACCGTCAGTGATTGCTCAACGACAACAACCAGTGGTATTTCCTGGAGTCTGAGTGACAACAAGCCGCCCCAGATTTCCAGTATTCTTCACCTCTTTTCGATAACGATGCGGTATCGCAACAGCCTCTCACCATTGATTTCTCGCTGGTAAGGACCATTGGTCTTCTCTGGGATTTTTGGTGGCAATAAGCCTCCCCAAGGTCCCAGCATTCTCTGCACTTTTCGAGTGGAGGTCTGGTTTGTGCTGTCCTCGGTCTTCTCATCCTCCTCGAATTATTATTATTATTATTATTATTATTATTATTATTATTATTATTATTATTATTATTATTATTATTATTATTATTATTATTATTATTATTATTATTATTATTATTATTATTATTATTATTATTATTATTATTATTATTATTATTATTATTATTATTATTATTATTATTATTATTATTATTATTATTATTATTATTATTATTATTATTATTATTATTATTATTATTATTATTATTATTATTATTATTATTATTATTATTATTATTATTATTATTATTATTATTATTATTATTATTATTATTATTATTATTATTATTATTATTATTATTATTATTATTATTATTATTATTATTATTATTATTATTATTATTATTATTATTATTATTATTATTATTATTATTATTATTATTATTATTATTATTATTATTATTATTATTATTATTATTATTATTATTATTATTATTATTATTATTATTATTATTATTATTATTATTATTATTATTATTATTATTATTATTATTATTATTATTATTATTATTATTATTATTATTATTATTATTATTATTATTATTATTATTATTATTATTATTATTATTATTATTATTATTATTATTATTATTATTATTATTATTATTATTATTATTATTATTATTATTATTATTATTATTATTATTATTATTATTATTATTA
>OY744531.1:25146726-25149226 GCA_963556195.1 Sepiola atlantica | reverse complement strand
ACCTTGGTAGGGAGTTGTGCAGCAAGATGTTTGTTCACATTACATTTAAATTTCTGCATTTGTGGTAAGGTTGAGAAAGTAGGTAGTAGGGAGAGAATTCCAAAAAGCGAACGATCCGAGGAAAGAAACTTTCAGAGTAAAAATTCTTCCGGCATCTAGGGACCTCTAAAGTGAAGGGGTGTGATTTTGCTGCTAGTCGGGTGGGTCGGAAGACATTTCGTTTAATGAATACAAGTGCAGTATGTTCATCAGAACACATTCCGTGGAAGTACTTGTAAAACAAGCACAGTTTTTCTTAGCGATCCCAATGAAATGAAACGCATACATTTATTTAAAATTCAGACTCATTTTTGGGTCGACTGAAGAGTGGGAATCTGTAAAACCCACGAAATAAATTGTGATGAATTGTCTCTTGAGATGAAGACACTTGTCGCAATTTTGCAATGGCAATTGGAACCCAAGAACATGAAAATTGAAGTATATAAACGGATCATCATTTTTGGAGCCATTTATACATTGTCAGTGGTTACCGTCATCATTTCGCGCGATATCATTGCAGTACAGTCGGTAGATCTACAGAATACGATCCAAACTAAACAGACTCTTACCGAAGCAGATTTTCAGAACCAACCGGAAGCAAACGACGAAGTTTACTAACCGGAAGCCGCGAAATAAATGTGTGGCAGACGACAATTAAAGACAACGTCAAACCTAAAATGTAAAATGTACAGAGGTCGACTGTTTTTAAAACCCTAATCATAACCTAACCCTAAACTAACCCTAACCTAACCCTAAACTAACCCTAACCTAACCCTAAACTAACACTAAGCTAACCCTAAAATAACCCTGACCTAACCCTAAACAAACACTAAGCTAATCCTAAAATAACCCTGACCTAACCCTAAACTAACCCTAACCTAACCTAACCCTAAACTAACCCTGACCTAACCCTAAACTAACCCTAACCTAACCCTAAAATAACCCTGACCTAACCCTAAACTAACCCTAACCTAACCCTAAAATAACCCTGACCTAACCCTAAACTAACACTAAGCTATGTACTAATGTACTGTTTCCGACGATTGAGACCGTTTCAGACAAATTCAACAGCAGCAGCAACAACAACAACAGCACACAAACAAAATATCGGGGGAAAAGATAGAAAAAGTTGTTTAATTGTTTGCCTTCGGCCGAAATAAATCCTTCACCATGGAAAAAAAAAATACATGAATATGAGTGTTTTTTAATGATTAAAAAATATATAATTTTCTTAGGAAAAAGTTGCTTCATTCGGTACAAATTGGCTGTTTGACAACGGTTCGGTTTGAATAGGCTTTTCCGTCTGTTTATATAAATTTAATTCGGTTTAGTTCGTTTCTTATTCCGTAGAAGCACCGTACAGTATTCTAATGTTAAAATCGACCTCATGATTCCTGAGATCTATACAACTTACATATTTTCTTGAAGACTATTGTACAAATGGTCATACCTCTACTGCCAGACTGGTCATACCTCTGTTCTTTGGACAGCGTGTGAAATTTTAAAAAAGAAAATGACATTCATGAAAGGTTTGAGCCACAAGTGTGCATCATTGCACTGGACATTTATTAATAAGTTCTGCGATAAAGTTCCAACAATTGAAAAATGTTTTGCCATGATTCCTTTCTCTTTATTGTTAACCAGAGTATAACTTCGTTGATTTTCTTAACGATCCCAGTGAAATGGAATTCATGGATCCATTCCATATTGAAACTTTATTCTGTGAAGATTGAGAATCAAAAGGAACATTGCAAATGATTCCATTAAAAATGAGTGACGGATTGTGCGCTTACGACCAACAGATTTACCTCAATTCTCTAACGGAAATAGAAGACAAGGAACAGAAAAAAGGTAGCTAAAAACGGCACAAGATATTTTGGATTACATTGTTCAGAAATCATTTAGATGGCATTTACAATGAAGTCTTCAACTGTCTATCAAACTGTTAGAGAATGAACCCTACTTATTAACTTGGTAATCCCTTTTTCTGAAGTCCCCCCCCCCCCCTTCTGGATCAGAATCACTCTTGGTCTAGTGGAAGACACTAAACCGCTTAAGAACGGGAATGGAGTGGTTTATTAAGTGTGGCTATAAGTCAGATGGGGCTACAAAACCGAGCAAACCATCTGCCCTCTACTACCAAGTCAGTGCATCTTGAAAGATCTTGAGAGTTTAATAATATTGCAAAGAACTGCGTAAAAATGTAGAAAACTCGTATGACTACATGCTTGAAAAAGTTTCAGCAAACTAAAATTAATAAATAATTATCTGCGATCTACAATGAGAGATGATTGATTGTTCGGGTTAGTAATGATTTCTTTTGAAAATGAATGTGCTGATCATTCGACTGTGATGAAGTAGTGAATGTATTGTTGTTGGCATCCGTCTGCTTCAGGAGACAATGGAGTTCTGCGTTTCAGATTAGTCCGTTGCCGAATTTCAGCTTCTGCTGTGACTGTGC
>OY744531.1:25121726-25139226 GCA_963556195.1 Sepiola atlantica | reverse complement strand
TAGACTTTTTCTTAATACAGAAAAGATCAAAAGATTGAATCTCTTACCCAATTTCTGAACATTTTAAAATATCAATTTCTTTCTCCTCCCCATCTCCTTTATCTGGGTTCAACAAGACTAAAACTGGAAACAGAGATATTAACACAGAGGTGTGAAATCCCTAGGTTTCACAAATATCTTTCACACCACCACGCTAAAGAAACTGACCAGCTTAAGCGCCGAAGACTTCAAAGCGAACACGGTTTTACGCGAACGAAATTATTTTCTCAAACGCGCCCTTGTTTATATTCTCATTGAAACCTAATCTTCATCTAAACAACATCAAATATAAAATGTCGAATAACATGTGACCATCGACGTCACAGAATCAGCTGGACCACTGACCGCTTTTTCTCAAATATTCAGAATTTGGGGCAAAAGTCTTTAGTTTTTTCTATTCATCAGACCTGCGGGTTCATTGCATGGCCACTCTTAAAACCCTATCTCGTGTCTGGAATGGCCTGGGAAATCGTGGCCAATTCTTCTGAAAACTGTATCAAAGAGCACAAAGCACGGGCGGCTTATGCACGAACATTATAAATTACTGATTGTGCAGACTACAACGTCGTCAAAGCAGCTGCCCTGCGGAGTTATGAACTGGTCCCAGAAGCTTAACGGCAAAAATTCCGATCTTATAAAAAGGAAGACCGACAGATGTATATATACTTTTTCCAGAGAATAAGTATTAAACAGGTATTGTCCGGGCCTTCGGGTCTGCATTTACGCCGGTCTATTGGTGGTCGTCGGTCCTGTGCAGTTCTAGGAGGTGCACCCTCCCAGGCTTTGCCTCCCCTCTTTGGGGAGGAGTAAGTTTAGAGCTTACTGTCTGAGGCGCTCCTACCGGGGGAATGCCGACTGGGCTGCCCAGGCAATTTTTAAACAGCCAGGGTGCTCAAATTCTCGAGCGCTGGTTCTTTCCCACTTTCCCGACCTTGTGTCACATCTTTCCTTGTGGGAGGAAGATAAATAGAAGTATATTTCAATAGATGGTTTTATTCTAGAGGATTAGAGGTTGATTACGAAAGACTCAAGCAATTGATACTGATAGAAAAATTGAAACGTTGTATCTAAAACGAGTTAATAACAATTTATTTGGTGAAAAGCAATTAGTTAGCGGATATGATATGACCACCCTCGCCGATAAATATGCGTTTACGCTTGAAGTACTTCTGCTATATCTAGGGAGGTGCCGCTCAAAGAACTATTCGTTGCTTTGACAGAATTCAGAATCAACTTCGAAATCTAGTGGGGAATGATCTCTTTCGTTTCTTACAGCCATCTTTCTCACAGTAGACGTTATTAGTCGCCCTCTACTCTCCCTTTTGGCTAAGATCAAAGTGTAGTATCTGTTCCGATGGCTACTACACCCCATAGACTGGTATTGTCTTGGCCTTCGTGGCTTGATTTACGCCGATCTATAGGTCTGTCCTGTGCAGTTCTAGGAGGTCCACCCTCCCAGGCTTTGCTTCCCCTCTTTGGGGAGGAGTAAGTTTATTGCTTACTGCCTGAGGCGCCCCTACCGGGAAATGCCGACGGGGCTGCCTAGGCCATTTTCTTAAACCCCACTTTCCCGACCCGACCTTGTGTCACATCTTACTTGTGGGAGTGTTATGGTGCCGTACCTACCTACAAAGAACTAATGGACTCGTCCACCTTATAAATACGGGAAGCACGTGACACTTGTTCTCTTCTTCCCAGGCAAACCAGCAATGGCGGTTGAGAGCAACATCTCCTTGTAATATCTTTCTTTCTATTATATAATATATACCTTTGTTCATTTAAACCATGTGTTCCTGTGTCATTCATTCAGCCTTACCCAGGTCTACAACAGGGAGTAAGATAAAAAAAAAAAACTGGCCTTGTGCCTAACTCCTGGAGAGGAGTAAATCAATACTCTATTGTTATTTCTATGGAATGGGTGCGACTGGCATCTGGTATTGAGAGGTGGTGACCATCTAATAAAAAAAAGGGAGACAGAGCAAAAATCGAGGACCAATTCGAGAGTGGAAGCTGCGAAGTTCCACAAAACGGTTCCTAGCACTAGTTCGGACTCTGGCAGCAGTCAGTCGACTAATTAAGACCAACCGACACATCAGAGCATAGCCAATATTCAAAGAAATTTCCCATCCCCATTGTTTAGAAAACTGGAAAGAAAACTCCCGACGTGTCCTTATCTTGGTTAAGTCAAACATCTCGTGTCGAATTGTTGGACAAAAAGAAATGATGTGTCTAAAAGCGCAGTCCCTGAGATTTGCAATATCATTTATGAAAGTGACAAATAAAGTTACAACAGACGGCAACAGACCATTTATATCTGATGGATTTGAATCTCCCGCTAAATCTCCCAGGAATACAAGAGTCTAAAAAATTCCGAAAGAGACTGACGATTTTTTTATAAAACGGGGAATTCATGGCGACCGAACCGTCGTCTCCATTCACCGGATATATCTAAAATCCCAGCCAGTGATCGACCCGGTAGGGGTCGCAGCGATAACCGTGATGGCCTTAACCGGTGCATCAATGATAATCGGAAACGATTTGACCGACTAAAAGGTCTTGCCTCATCCCAAAGTACCAATTAAAAGCAAGACCGCAAAAAAAAAAAAAAGGAAGATGTTTTTTTTTTTAAAGATGTATTTCCTCCCGCCTTAGCCGACGAAAAAGGCTGAAGAAAGTAGCAAGGAGAATATGACTATTGTAGAAAACGAGGGATCAACCCGTCTTACATACGTTTAAACTCCGAAATCTTTGTTCATATAAAGGTAGGTATGTGTATAGGTTTATATATTTGTATGTACGGGATTCACTCTTAAGTTAATTAACCAATCGGTATAAATTTTGGAACACAGTAGCGTAAGGGTTCGTAACGTGGGCTATTATTAGTTTAATTTAGTCTCATGCAAAGGGGGTAAAAAAGGTGTGGAAGCCATTCGTGAAAATTCAGACACCTCCGATTTTTGTGAAATTTTAACACTAACTATTAGATATCAGTGAATGAATATTTCCTAAATTTCAGTTTCTTTGGTGTAGTGAACAGGTTTTTTAGGGGGGATAATATGGGCACATTTTAGGGGACATAATAGGAACACATTTGAAGATATAAATATATCAAATTGGCATTGAATTTAATCCATAGTCATTAGATGCCAATTCAACAAGATTCCCTGAATTTCAATTTCTTCCTTAGACCCCTTAAGCTTAAGCTTTAAATTTGAGACATTTAAAAAAAAATCAAAATCAAATAATTGATTTTGATCAACATAAAATAAGTATTCTAGACATAAGGTTGAATAGCATTATATCTTGTTGATTTTCATATTCGTAAGAGTACATAAAAGTTGTGCAAGACTATTCTGTTCGGAGAAATTAATTTTACCCGTCCTGGGACGCGTATTCTTCTAGTTAAATAAAAACCATCACCTCACTTGAACCCCCCTGAACTCGGCCTTTTGGCTAAGATCAAAGTGTAGTATCTGTTCCGATGGATACTGCACGCCTGTCCTGTGCAGTTCTAGGAGGTCTACCCTCCCAGGCTTCGCCTCCCCTCTTTGGGGAGGAGTAAGTTTATTGCTTACTGTCTGAGGCGCCCCTACCGGGGAATGCCGACGGGGCTGCCCAGGCAATTTTTAAATGGCCAGAGTGCTCACCTCTCGAGCGCTGGCTTTTAACCCCACTTGCTCGACCCGATCTTGGGTCACATCTTACTTGTGGGAGTAAGATAAAACTGGCCTTGTGCCTAACTCCGCGAGGAGTAAATAAACCTCACTTGAACCCCCAAGAAGAATCCTCGGAGTCGACTGACAGACATCAAAAAGCCGATATAGCAGTGAGAACTCTTCTTCTCAGGTTGTCTTTTCGTTTTGGTGCGCGACAACAACAACAACAAAAGTAAAAACATTTCCCCGAGATGCACCCATTCAAGCAGGGCGTTTGGCGATAACTATGATGTGTCAAGCGGGCGGACGGCGTGGACGCACAGGTAGAGATACGTGGGCGCATCTACGAATGATATTGGACGCATAACATCCTACAAGAAAGAGAAGATAACCGAAGGAGACTGTCTGAATAGTCGTGTATGGCAAAAGTGAGAAGCCTTGAACTTTTTGGAAAACGTGTAGGTGGGTAACAGATGGTACTAAAACAACACAGAAAGAGACGTGAACAATAGACACGGTGAATAAAATGAACGAATGGGTCATGGTCAGTTGCTTGAAAAGGATACACTTTCTCAACGCGCGAGCGCACACACACACGTATATATATATATATATATATATATATATATATATATATATATATATATATATATATATATATATATATATATGTATATATATTGTACCTTAATGAACAGGTGTAAATAATATGACCCAGACACTTCAATCTATACCAGAACAACAGTATTCCCCATAAACTGTCACAGTCTAATAGTTACGATAGAAAACTTTTGACAAGGGTGCATTTGAGATTATATATATATATATATATATATATATATATATATATATATATATATATATATATATATATATATATATTATTATTATTATTATTATTATTTATTTATCTACCTCCCACAAGGTAAGATGTGACACAAGGTCGGGAAAGTGGGATTAGATAAGCCAGCGCTCTAGAGGTAAGCACTCTGGCTATTTAAAAATTGTCTGGGCAGCCCTGTCGGCATTCCCCGGTAGGGGCGCCTCAGACAGTAAGCAATAAACTTACTCCTCCCCAAAGAGGGGAGGCAAAGCCTGGGAGGGTGGACCTCCTAGAACTGCACAGGACAGACCCATAGACCGGCGTAAATCAAGCCCCGAAGGCCAAGACAACACCGGTCTATAGGGTGTAGTATCCATCGGAACAGATACTACACTTTAATCTTAGCCAAAAAATTAGAGAACTAAAAGCGAACTTTTAGGAAAGGTAAAACCTATTGTGAAAAGTATACAGCTCAATATACCGGATAGAGCAGATAGATTCAATTTATTTCTCGTGCCTTCTAACGGCCTACCTACAAGCCACTTTCTCCGCTGGACTTTTTGACACCGGATTTTTTTTACAATCGGACACTTGCTTGCATTCGGACAGCTTTTTGCCTGGTTTTCTCCCCACAATCTTTGTTTTACTTTTTCAAATTTTGAATCTTAGCTTTTCGCCAACTTATCTATCCCAGCAAATGGCATATCACAGAGAGATTAAAATGATGATAAGATTTTGATCTTTGAAAAGCTTGGATTAAGGAAAAAATTAATTTAATAAATTTCTTTTTTGCGGAATATATCTTGCATTGAGCAACTGAATTGAAAAAAAAAAGATCTGCCTCCGTCGCTTTTCTAATTCCTGTTCATTCTTCTATCTATCTATCTATCTATCTATCTATCTATCTATCTATCTATCTCTCTCTCTCTCTCTCTCTCTCTCTCTCTCTATATATATATATATATATATATATATATATATATATATATATATATATATATATAATAGACCAGCCGTGACTTAAAATATTTTCATAAATATTTGGAAATTCCAAATTATGGCTGGTGCTTTTCTCGTCCACAAGATTATAGTGCTATGTATATAATCAGCAACCAGCAGCACCGGCGGCTGTTGCTGCTTTCAAACAAACCTTGATATTACGGATGCTATTGCTGCTGCTGTCAAACAAATATTTATGAACATCTCTTGTGATTTCATAATAGTTCTTCTCTCTCTTCCACCCCTCTCTCTCTCTCTCTCTCTCTCTCTACCTCCCTTGATCCCTCTCTTTTAATTATTTACTACATTCGCCTCCTACTACTACTTCTCACCTCATTCGCTCTTTATTTACGTTATTCGCCCTTCCTCCCACCACCCAAAACATTCATGTACAGAAAAGTGTACACAGTGACAACAGAATCAGCGTTTTAGTTTGCCCATTTATCAGGAACTGTTGACGATTTTGCCCCCCCCCCCCCCCATCGCCTGCAGATTCAGCGTCGGTCGTGTGAGCCTTCACCCCACTCTCAATGATGTAGTCAAACTACGTCTCGATTCTGCCGGATCCGGATCTATTCTCGAGCCACAGGCTATGGTCGCCGACCCGACGACATGACACTCTCTGCTTTTGAATCCGGAAAGCTACACATGAGACCCCATTTGCTTAAACTCTTTCATGCCAGCAAGAATTACGGGATCTGCTGTCAATCCAGGCAACGCAGCTCAGTTCGCCGAAACAAGTAAAAGAAATGACGAATACAGCTCTCTAATCGCCCGTTTTGTTTTTCAGCCTATCTCGGTTGAAACCGGCAGCTGTCATCGGTCCTAATACTGCACGGTTCATACGAGACATTGGACGGATAGTAGCCACTTGCAGGAACGAGCCCCGAAAGACCGCTTGATGTTCTAGCGTATCTCCCTAACTATCATCTGAAGCAACGCTATGCCCTACGACGTCTAAGTCTTCATGAAGAAAAAGAAGAAGAAAAACAAACAAAAACAAAAAACAAACAAATAAGCATTGATTCTTCTGTACATTGTGCTTTAAAATATATTTTCATAGCCACATTATTGTTTGTTTTCGTGTGAATAAAAACATATTTCCTTTACGTTTCTGTAAATGAGGGGCGGGCAACCTCCGGCCCGCGGGCCACATCCGGCCCGCGAAGGCTTAGCGTCCGGCTCGCCACCCTGCTATGCTTTATTATTGCAATCCGACCCGCGGACATTCCAGTAAAACTCATATCATTTTGTGACATAGACGTAAAAGTAGGTTTCGATTAAGATTTACAGTGGGATGAAAATGTATAAATATCAGCGAGCGATGATGCATGTATATTTAATTTTTCTTTAACTATTAATTTCAAATCCTTGGTCTGAGATAAAAATAGAAAAAGAGAAAGAGAGAGGCAGAGATGAAACGAGAGACGAGGAAAGGACATGAATCAGAGAAATAATGTGAGGTTTGTCAAAACGAATGCTGGACTAACTTGCTACTTCCCCCGTCATTATTTTTTTTGATTCCAAAATGGCTCTTTGTCGGCGCCTTTTATAACATCACATACAGAAGTCTCCTGAGAAAAATATCAGATTTGTAGAGTGTTCAATGCAAATTTTGTACAATTTATTCATGTAAACAAAATATAGTAATTCTGAGATTTCGTTTTTCACTCCGGCACGCGATCTCCTTCCAAAAGTCTCATCTGGCTCTCACTCTGAAAAGGTTGCCCCCCTGCTGTAAATGTTCATCCAATATATAAAGTCGTCTTGTCGGATTTTCCAAGTCAGACCGAAATAGCATTTAAACTGATGAATCAAAATTTGTTTCTGACTAACCAATTTTCATTTATTATTGTTGTACCATGTTATTGGAAATAAAATAACGTACTTCGTTACAATTTTTTTTTTAAGTTGCTTAGTCCGGCCCAGACAATCTATATTATGAAACATTTTATCTAACCACACAAAAAAAATCCAATTCAGCTATTTACTTATAAACGAACTTCTTCCGAGACTCTAGATGTTTTACAAATACTAATCTATGCCCCCTCCCGCAGTTCATCCTTCATTCTATAATTAAGACCAATGTGTAATTATTTGTATAAAAATAAAAACAAATCCGTTTCTTCACCCAAAAGTTAGCGAGTAAAAAGCGTTCTTTTTTTCTAGCTTCGAGTGAAATCATTTCCAGTGATAAAGGGGGAGTGAGAAAGCAAATAGCAAGAAGAATCTCTTGAATTGAATTTGGAAAAAGATCCTTCACTCTAAATCAAAAGTCAACAGTAGGTGTTTTTTTATTTTCTGTAGATCATCAGAAAGGATAATAATTTATATATGAAAAATTAAATTACTGATGTAATTCTATAATTTTATACGAATGTTAGTGTAAACACCGACGAAGCATAATTTTTTCTCGTCATTTTTTACAGAGTATGTACACTGGATAGAAATAATTCCTTTCGGAACCGATGTTCCAGCTAATTTTGGAATCATTTTAAATCTCTCTTTTAAATGCCATTAGATTCCCTTGGATTTTGGAATCATTTTGAATCTCCCTTTGTGATGCCGTTTGATTCACTTGAATTTTGGAATCATTTTGGATTTTAACTTTGAGATGCCATTTGATTTACTTGGATTTTGGAATCATTTTAAATCTCCCTTTGAGATGCCATTTGATTCACTTGGATTTTGGAATCATTTTGGATATCCCTTTGTGATGCCATTTGATTCACTTAAATTTTGGAATCAATTTGGATTTTAACTTTGAGATGCCATTTGATTCACTTGGATTTTGGAATCATTTTGGATTTTAACTTTGAGATGCCATTTGATTCACTTGGATTTTAGAATCATTTTAAATCTCCCATTTAGATGCCATTTGATTCACTTGGATTTTGGAATCATTTTGAATCTCCCATTTAGATGCCATTTGATTCAATTGGATTTTGGAACCATTTTGAATCTTCCTTTGAGATGCCATTTGATTCACTTGAGCTTTTGAATCTTCCTTTGAGATGCCATTTGAGGCACTTGAACTTTTGAATCATTTTGAATCTCTCTTTGAGATGCCATTTGATTTACTTAGATTTTAGAATTATTTTGAATCTTTCTGTAAGATGTCATTTGATTCACTTGGATTTTTATATAATTTTGAATCTCCCTTTGAGATGCAATTTGACTCACTTCGATCTTGGAATAATTTTGAATCCGTTTTCGAGATGCCATTTGATTCACTTTGATTTTGGAATCAATTGGAATCTCTTTTTGAGATTCCATTTGATTCACTTGAATTTTAGAATCATTTTGAATCTCTCCTTGAGATGCCATTTGATTCACTTGGATTTTGGAATCATTTTGAATCTCTCTTTGAGATGCCATTTGATTCACTTGAATTTTTCTTTGCATTTTTCGAGTTGCTTATGGTTAGATTGTCCGTGGAATTTTTTTTCCGGGAGTATTTTTAGGGAAACCAAATTTCCTCTCCAAAATTTTACAATGCTACTGACGGGAATATTCTATATCTTACCAATCGTCCATTTGCCCAAACTTTACAGGCGTTGTTTAATATGTCGAGAAAATCTCGAGTCTTAAAAGGAAATAAATACCGGTCAAGTCGAGGAGAGAAGCAACAGCACCCACCTTTAAGTTGCGAAATAAATTACCTTTCCTCGACGTAGTTTGACTCCCCGAAAACCTTTACAATGTGGCTTGCCATGTAACTTCGTCAACCAAACAATAACCGGACGGGCACTTGTAACAAGGGGGCTCGCTGATTATCCAACAGGCACACGACCAGCCAAAGAAGCATACGAGAAAAAAAAAGAGGAGGAGGGGAGAAGCATTACCCCTCTCTTAGAACTACAACCAGTAATCATGTGGTACAGGTCACATGGCTCCAGTAACTATAAGTGTTGGTAAAAAAAAAATAACAACAACTTTTCGTTAGTTACGAATCCGATAAGACAAGGTAAGTATATTGATTCCCCCTTTGAACACAGTTAATTCTGCACAAATAACGTATTTATCTTGTCAGGTGGAGAACCACTTTATTTTAAACGCGATTGTTTCGCTGCGAGCAAACAGAGAAGCGAAATAATGCCACATTTAATGACATCTGATAACAATATTCACATGAATATATCTATTACTAATGGAGATTTGGTATCTGTCTGGAGCCGAAACTATACTATTACTTCTATTAATGCCTTATTGTCCTATATTTAAATGCTCAATTCCCATTTACCATACTATTTCAAACTAATGTCTATCTTTTAATGCCCAATTCAGTGGAAGTACTATAGTATATTTTCTGTTACCATGAGACCATCCGCCCAGGCATTACCTTCTCCTTTGTGCAGGTAGTATACTATATGTTCTATTGTCATGACATCATCTTCACAGGCATTACCTTATCCTTGGGTGCGGGTAGTGTAGTATATTAATTCGTTCGTCATGATACAATATTCCCAGGCATTACTCCTTCTTTTCGGAGGGTAGTGTAGTATCTGTTCTGTGATCATGATACCATCCTCTAAGGATTACCTTCTCCTTTTTTGGGTGGTGGGGAAGGAGTAATGCAGTATCTGTTATGTTGTCAGTATACCATCTTCCAATGTATTACCTCCTCCTTTTTTGGAGGTAGTGTAGTATCTGTTGTCGTGAGACCATTCTCCTAGGCATTACCGGATTCGTGTGTATGTAGGGGGCGTACACCAACAAGAAATTGTCACAATCGAGTGTTCATTAGTAAACTCAACACTTACATTATATCTAGGTCTGTGTGCCTGTGTGTGTGATGTTTGTGTGTGCCCTATAGAAAGAAAGGTTACAGAATCTACATAAAATCTAAAAGTGTATTCTTATGTAAAATTTACTGGGAAGACTATGGAAGTGTTCTAGAAGCTCTAAATGCAGTACTAAGGTGACTACGAGGGCATAACCTTCTTAAAACTTCAAGTATATCCCATTTTTATTAAATTTAAATCATATGTATGAAATTTCTGGGTAAGACAGTGGAAGTGGTACCGAATTTCTAAATGCCCTCCTAACCTAAGAGAGCTATGAGGGCCAAACCTCATTCAAAACCTTAAATATATCCTATTTTGATGAAATTTATGCCATATATATAAAATTATAAAATGGAACTGGTCCCAAATCTCTACGTTACCCATTGAGACACAACCCCCTGAAAACTTCAAATATATCCGATTTTAATGAAATTTAAACCATATGTATAAGGCAATAATTCGGAGAGTTTTCCAACATTTCAACTTCTTCCGACTATATTAGGGGTCGAAACGGGAGGAGGGGGCAGTAAATACAAAGAAAGTAAATACGATGTGGTGAGCATATGCGCCCTCGGTTGCATATTTTTGCTAGTATTATTTCATATACATTAGTCACAGAACTATTTTTTCCTGACCCGCTGAAGTATTTATATATTAAAGTTAAATAGAGTTGAAATGTTTATCATCTTAAACGTGACCATCTTTAAAGCCGTATGTAATACGTGTAAACCAGTGTTATTAGATGATTCAAGTTTTCAGGTGTGATGGAGAAAAACTATAGGTGACTTGACCATATGTGACCCATTGGGTCAGTATTGGGTCACTATATATTATTGAATATTTATGAAAACAGTTTTGAATTTCCAAATATTTATGAAAGCATTTTGGAATTTCCAAGTATTTATGAAAACATTTTTAAAATTCAAAGATTTTCTAATAAATATTTGGAAATTCCAAAATGCTTTGATAAATATTTTTACATTCCAAAATGTTTATAAAAATATTTGGATATTCCAAAATGTTTTCATGAATATTTGGAAATTTAAAAAATTGTTTCATAAATATTTGGAAATTCAAAAATGTTTATCAAAACATTTGGGAATTCCAAAATATTCTCATAAATATTTGGAATTTTTCAAATGTTTTCAGAAATATTTGGAAATTCCAAAATGTTTTCAGAAATATTAGGAAATATATAAAACTGGCCGTATTGAAACACAGGTTTACATTGTGATGTTATAATAAACTCTCTTTCTTGTGATGTCATGACAGACCCTTTCTTTCCCCCGATCTCTATTCCCTTTATTCCCCCTTACTCTTTCACACAGCGTCTCTCTTCCCCCCCATCCCCCATCTGTTTTCTCGCACTCTCTCTTTCCTCATCTCCCTCATATTACCTCTCTCTGCCTTTCAATTATTCACACCATTCAATCCCTCTCACCACTTCGCCCTTTATTTACATTATTCTCCCTTCCTCCTACCATCTAAAGCATTCATGTACAGATGAAAAGTGTGCACGGTGACAAACAAGATAACAGCAAAACTATCATCAGAGCTTTAGTAGCTATAGATTGAAGCCATTCGTAAGTATAAAAGTCCATTTTTTAATAAACAAATGTTTCTAAAGGAAGCTCTCTGTATTATGTTTCGGACTCGTAGCGCAACGGACAAAGTGCTAAGTGATACTCAGTTCTAAATGACATATTTCTGAGGTTCAATTCTCAGTACAGCCGATACAAAGAATAAAATAAAAATAATAATCTACTCAGTCATGGCTAAGGGAACGAGAAGGGTGATTAAATAAAGGGTTCAGTTCGAAATTCCATACAGATTCCCGAGTCCGACAAGACACACCTGAAGAAGGTCGGCGGTTACATCGGCCGAAATGATGAGAGCAGTATCCCGAAAAATCTAAATAATACGAGTATTTTTGTGTACTTTCAGCTGAAAAGCTTCGGTACAAGAATTCAGACCCATTCGAAAGAGGCGTCCACCCCAGTCTGCGTGCCTTTCTATGAAAAATGGTATTTCAAAATCAAGTCTGACAAAAATGACGAAAATTCTTTTTCAAACTGAATCGTCACAGATCGGTGGACGTACCGAGAGACGAACAGAGCCTCTGACACAATTGCGTGGACGCGTCTAAAAATAATTCTTACGACGTTCCGGCTCGTATCTTGTTACTATTAAAATAACCCTGACACCTTTTCGTTTTTGTTGTACTTTTATTTTCTTCCTTCAACCAACCTTTGACCTGAAACCCGGATAAGCATAATTAATGCAAGTCATTCAGACGAATATTTCAACCAATGCAATGCTTGTTTCTAGAATCGTTGTTGAATCGTGGTACATTAGTAAATAGGCGCGCGAGACGAGCAAACGTGAGACAGACCCTAAATTGTATAATATACTCTCTTTCTCTCTCTCTTTCTCCATTCGTTCGGCTCACTCTTTCCTCTTCTTTCTTTTTCACTTTTTCCTCTTTCTGTATCGAGTAGAAATGGGACGCACTTAAATGAATTGATCTGTGCTACGTCCGCACAATCGCCGCATGAAGATCCGAAATAAAGACTTTAGCTGAAATGTAGATGCGAACTCGCGAATTATTAACCAATGCTAAAGATTCCCGCTCGTTTGAAACGTTTTGTCTGGGGCTCTTGGAGAGCCGGCTGATTCTAATATAAACAACCGCTCGTTAAGCTCAATAAGAGTTTTTTTTTCATGCTGACATACTCATATCGCTGTTACTGCGATAAGATACTGAAACAACAGCAAATAACAACAGCAAGGCGCCCAACGAAGGCAGATGTTGCACCAAAGAACCACGACCTATGTCTCTCTGAAGATCTATTAACTACTACCACCACTACTGGCACTGCTGCTCCCGCTACCATTACAGCTAGCGACATACACATAAAAAATGGAATCTTTAACAAACGATCATCCATACACACATACGTGCTAAGGAACACTTAAACAAGTACCAAAATATCATGTTTAATCAACAGCATTACCAATTAACATACAACATCTCCAATTAACTTTTCTTTGTTTGTAACAATCAAATGTTATATTTTAAGACGAACACGGTGTTATTAGCTTCCTCAAAATTATTATCCGCCATGAAGAAATAAGGTGAATTTAGCATTTGCTAAATAGTGACCTTCAATTATCATCAGCATCACACAAATCGCCTTAACTGGTGACATCGATGTACGAACACTCTTAAAAAAATACTTTACGCAAAATAAAGCAAAGGAAAATATTTCTGTAACACACCAAGCAACGAAAGGAAAAAAAACAAAACAAAAAACAATAGACAAATTTTCGGTACTCAGTAGTAAAAAAATTCATAATCAAAGAAAAAAGAAAAAGGGTTAAAAAGAGAGAAAGAAAAAATGACGTCTAATTACGTTTCAATACCTTTTCCCTGTAAACGTGTTTTGTCTTGCCTATCGTCCGAATCTTTGTTTTTCTTGCTTTGTTTTGTTCTGTTTTTTTTTTGTTTTTAATTTCATTTGATAGAGTGGGTTAAAATATATATAAATATAAAATAAAACGGGTCGTTCATTTAAGAGCATTGCTGGGTTTGTATTATGAATTGAAAATAGAAGCCATTATCAATGCAAGATTAATTAATTATTTTTTAAAACTTTAATCTTATTAATTTCGGAATAAAATGTTATCAGTATTGTGTCATTTTTTTTTAAATCAAAAACAAAAATAAACAAACTTTTTTCTTTAGTTTCTCTGATAAATGTCCACGCCGATGTAATTGGCGGTTATGAATTCAAATTCTGAATTTTTTTTTTATGAAAAAAAAAAAAAAATGACACAATACTGGTCAACTCTGATGATGGAATTTTATTCCGAAATTAATAAGATTAAAGAAAAAAAAAAAAAATCTTGCATTGATAATGGCTTCTATTTTCAATTTATAATATATAAATATGTTTGACTGTCACGCTTAAGTTAAAATAATATTTTTGTTGGTCTGTCACGCTTTAATTTGAAATAATATTTATGTGGGTTCGTCACAGTTAATTTTAAATAATATTTTTCCTATTCCGTCATGCTTAACTGGTAAATAATATTTTTCCTGATCAGTCAGGCTGGCATTTAGAAAAAATGTTAGTCTGTCACGCTTAATATTTGAAATAATATATTTTGTCTGTCACGCTTTAATTTTAAAATTATATTTTTGTTTGTCTGTCACGATTAAAAATAATACTTTTGCTTGTCTGTCACGCTTAAAATTGAAATAATATATTTGTTGGTCTGTCAGGCTTTTATTTGAAATATTATTTTTGTTTGTTTTACACGCTTAAATTTGAAATATTATTTTTGTTTGTTTTACACGCTTAAATTTGAAATATTATTTTTGTTTGTTTTACACGCTTAAATTTGAAATAATATTTTTGTTTGTTTTACACGCTTAAATTTGAAATATTATTTTTGTTTGTTTTACACGCTTAAATTTGAAATATTATTTTTGTTTGTTTTACACGCTTAAATTTGAAATAATATTTTTGTTTGTTTTACACGCTTAAATTTGAAATAATATTTTTGTTTGTTTTACACGCTTAAATTTGAAATATTATTTTTGTTTGTTTTACACGCTTAAATTTGAAATATTATTTTTGTTTGTTTCACACGCTTAAATTTGAAATAATATTTTTGTTTGTTTTACACGCTTAAATTTGAAATATTATTTTTGTTTGTTTTACACGCTTAAATTTGAAATATTATTTTTGTTTGTTTTACACGCTTAAATTTGAAATATTATTTTTGTTTGTTTTACACGCTTAAATTTGAAATAATATTTTTGTTTGTTTTACACTCTTAAATTTGAAATAATATTTTTGTTTGTTTTACACGCTTAAATTTGAAATATTATTTTTGTTTGTTTTACACGCTTAAATTTGAAATAATATTTTTGTTTGTTTTACACGCTTAAATTTGAAATAATATTTTTGTTTGTTTTACACGCTTAAATTGGAAATAATATTTTTGTTTGTTTTACACGCTTAAATTTGAAATATTATTTTTGTTTGTTTTACACGCTTAAATTTGAAATAATATTTTTGCTTATCCGTCGGCTTTAATTTGAAATATAATTTTTGTTTGTCTGTCTGGCTTAAATTTGGAATCATATATTTGTTGGTCTATCATGCCTGCATGTTTATATACTATTTTATATGTCACTGTTAAATTTGAACTAATATTTTTGCTGGTCTGTACGTCTTAAATTCGAGATCATATTTTTGTTGGTCAGTCACGCTTATATTTTAAATAATAGTTTTGTTTGTCCGTCACGCTTTAATTTGAAATAATATTTTTGTTGGTCTGTCACGCTTAAATTTGAAATAATAGTATTATTCGTCTGTCATGCTATTATAGGAAATAATATGTTTTTATTTTGTCAATCTTAAATTTTAAATAATAGTTATGTTTGTCTGTCACGCTTTAATTTCAAATAATATTTTTTTCTTGTATGTCAGGCTTTTATTTTAAATACTAAATAATATTTTTGTTGGTTGGTCACGTTTACATTTCAAATAATAGTTTTGTTATTTTGTCACGCTTAAATTTGAAATACTATTTTTGTTGGTCTCTCACGCTTAAATTTGAAATACTATTTTTGCTGGTCTGTCACGCTCCTATTTAAAATACTATTTTTGTTGGTCTGTCATGCTTAAATTTGAAATAATATTTTTGTTGCTCTGTCACGCTTAAATTTGAAATACTATTTTTGTTGGTCTGTCACGCTCCTATTTAAAATACTATTTTTGTTGGTCTGTCATGCTTAAATTTGAAATAATATTTTTGTTGGTCTGTCATGCTTAAATTTGAAATACTATTTTTGTTGGTCTGTCACGCTCTTATTTCAAATACTATTTTTGTTGGTCTGTCACGCTCTTATTTGAAATACTATTTTTACTGGTTTGTCACGATTAAATTTGAAATAATATTTTTGTTGTCTGTAACGCTTAAACTAGCAATAACACTGTTTTCACTGATAAACACGCAAATTGAATAGACATTATATATATATATATATATATATATATATATATATATATATATATATATATATACTATTTTAAATCGATGCAAATTATTTCAGAGTTAATTACATACGTAAATAAATAGTTTGTTTTTAAAATACCGATGAAGAAAATGGCCATTGCTTGTTTAAAATACATTTTACTTTTATTCAAATAATACCAACAAATAAAGAAGAAATAAGATATTTATTGTTCGGATTATTCGCACTATTTTTCTCATCTTAGATGTTATTCTTACAACGTTTTGGCCGATGTAACCTCCGACCTTCTTCCGGTGCTCTTGTCGAACTCTGGAGATTTTATGTCGAACTGAGGAATCTGTAGAGAACATCGCACAGAACGCTTTATTTAATCCACAGGGGTAGATTGTTCTCGTCCCATCAGCCATGACCGGGTAGATATCTTAAGTAATTATTAATTGTATTCTTAGTATCGCCTGTACTGAGGATTGAACCTTCAATTTCGAGAATACTGTAACTTAGAACTGGTTATCACTTAGAACTTAATCCGTTTCGATACGGCCGATACGTTGTGAGAATGACATTCAAAATGAGAACAGGTGTCCGAATAATCCAAATTATCAGTCCTCATCTAAAAAAAAACATCCTGAAATATAAGAAATAATATAGTAAATCTTATTTCTTAAATAAAGAAAAGAAAGAAAAGAAAAGAAAGAAAGAAAAGCGATAATAACAAAATGGCGCCCATTCTATCAGTAATGCATACACGCGCGTACACATTCGCAGTTACCTCCCTTAGATCAACCTGGTTTAACGTTAAATTCTACTTTCTTTTTTGTCAATCGTCTAAAGTTCGGTGTTTCAAGAATGCTGTTTATTTGCATAATGCGTTTTTTTTTAGTCATTGTTTTCCGATTTTTTTTTATCTTCGCCGTTAATCTTGGCTTGCCATAAACAGTTTTATTTTCATTTTATTTTCTTGATGATTTTTATTTTCTATTAATTTTTATTCTATTCTAAAGAGTCACCACTTATCAAAGCCTAAAGGCCATTCAAGGATAAGGGTCAACTAGTTTGTCGAGTGGACAATGAGATGATTGGTAACGATTGTTGAAATTGGGCAGAACTTGATTATTTAAGAGGACGACTGTTGAATTGTCAACTGAAT
>OY744531.1:25104226-25116726 GCA_963556195.1 Sepiola atlantica | reverse complement strand
TCTCTTCCCTACATCCTCTTTCTCGCAGAAGAGACGTTGCTAGTCTTCCTCTACTCCATCGTTATTTTCATGGTGGGTGCTTATATGAGATCCAATCTTTGCACCCCCTTGCATTCACATCAAAAACTCGTCTAACTACAACCACTGTAAATAATTTTCTTTTCTTCATCTGTGTACGTAGAGCAAAACAGAACTTCCATGAGCAAAGTTTCTTTCCAAGGATTATCCGTTTGTGGAACACAATACCACAGGACTGCTTCAAAGCTGACTATAAAATGTCCGTTTTCAAGTCTAATGTTAACAAATTTTTGTTAAGCCCTCCTCTTAAATAATTAAATTCTGTCGAGTTTCAACCATCGACTTCAACCTGACAAACTCATTAACTCTTATCCTCGAGTGGCCTTTGAGCCTGGATAAGCGGTGACTCGATAGTACAAAAAGGACACATTATCAGTCGATGGTTATTTCCCTAATACGTAAGGTAATGCTGACCTCATGCATTTTCCGAAGTGTTTAACGCGAAGTGGAAACGAAAGTTATGCCATTTGCAACAAAATCGGGGCAACTGTTTTTTTTTTGTTGTATGTGTCTGTTTTATTTTAATTTTTTTCTTTTCCATACGTCGACAGCCGCGTTCAGTCGCGCGCTACAGAAATTCAATTGCGATGCCTTTGCGATGCCTTTGTGATGCCTTTTAAGGCGAAGGCCGAACGAGAAACATTCTTTCCTTCATTGCTGTATTTTTTTTTTCGTGGAATTATTTACTGAGTACGTTTCGAGGATCTTCGTCAGACCAAAAGGATCGGATTTCTGTACTGAAAACATCATCTCCGAACAGAGATACTTGCACACACCAATACGAGTGTCTTCGGTCTCTCTGTCCAAGGGTTTTTCAGGACAACTTGCCATACGGATACTTCACCCTAGAAGTGAACCCTGACCAAATATTCAAAATAACATAGTATTCAGAACACAAATAAGGTCTCGACGCAGCTATGCACTGGCTCATACGAGGAATGATGCAATTTCTCCTAGTGATGTTACCTAAAGTAACAACACTTAGCTGAATACTCCACCAGACCAGATGAATTCTAGTCCTGGAATCGAGTAAAATTCAGAATCGACCAGAATAATTTATAACATAAGTAAGAATAAAACTGAGAAAGGACAATTAGTGTTCTTCACTTATTTACTTACACAACATTTGAGAAATATTGAACACTCGGATTTCTATGGATTTCATAACGAAATCAAGTGTTAACTCCACAAAGGGTCCCTTGATTTATGAGAACTAACTGAAGTAAAATGAAAATAATTAATATACATATATATATATATAATATTTATAAATAAATATGAATTATTTATTACCTACAGCGTAAATCTTCAGTGCAGGAAGTTAATTCCCGACGTTCGACAACTCCGACTCCAAATCGCCACTGATTCGCATTCAGGAGACCTACCAGTTGGCCACGAGAAATCACCTCAAAATTTAACTTTGTAAATACCAAGTTGGCGAGTATTCACAGCAAGCGGCGAATATATATATATATATATATATATATATATATATATATATATATATATATATATATATATATCGATTTTCTATGCTAACGCAATCTTCAGTGCAGGACGTTAATTTCCAACGGTTGGCGGGCGCGAACTCCGATCACAAATGGCCACTGATTCGCAGTCAAGAGCGTTTGCCCGTTGACCACCACAAATTAGCTTAGAATTAAGGAGGAATTTAACTTGTAAATACCAAGTCGGCGGGTATTTTACAACGAGCAGCGAAAGTGATCTACAACAACAAACTGTGTTGGATCTCGCAATGAAGCTAGTAGTACTATAGTAGTAATATATATATATATATATATATATATATATGAAGAGCTGTGATACAGCGAAACAGTCTGTATGTGGATGACTATACATGTGTTTTACTTGTTAACTTTTTGTGTGACACGGGATAGAAGTATATATATTTATTAATATATGAATATACAAATAAATACCCATTGATCTTTATTATAAAGTTAAGCATATATATATATATATATATATATATATATATATATATATATATATATATATATATATATATATATATATATATATATATATAGGCAGCATCTTCTCTTGCAGGCAAGTATTGTTGAATACAAGAGACAACTCATGTCTAGATATCCTTTGGTAGATCATTCTAATAGTCCGAATCAGGATCTTAGTTTCGGAGGGGAATTTGCTGATGAATTTGCCATAGTTTGGATTTGTCTCCCAAGTACTTTCAGACATATCCGGGTCCATCTCCAGGGGAATGAGGTTAATTAGGTACAGACCATGTGTTAGTATTATAGAAAGTTTTGGCGGGAATTATGTAATAAATACTTCTATAAACTAACACATGGTATATACCTGATTAACCAAAGGATATCTAGACATGAGTTGTCTCTTATATTCAATAATATATATATATATATATATATATATATATATATATATATATATATATATATATGAATTAATTAATTTATTTATAAACCAATTCATGGTATACAGATTTTTATAATTAATTTACAAATTGATTTTAGCGTGCACAACTTTTGTTCAGGCAAAAATCAAGTTGTAAATTAATTATAAAAATCTATATACAATAAATAGGTTTATAAATGAATGAATTAATTCAAAAATCTATGTATACAATTGATGACTCGTCCGATTAAGGGCGAATTAAAAAGGGGAAAATGCGCCCATTTTGGCAAGGGGCGATTATTATTTTGATTTGGAAGCTTGTATGATATGTAGAACATAGTAAGGAGGTTGAAATGAAATACTTTCGGTGTTTTAAAATTATTTCCATTGTATCAAGAATGGACCCGATGTATTTGAGTTACGTAAGAGGTGATAATATAAGTGAGTAAAGAAGTTTGCTACCATCTTTGTGGGAGATGTATTTGTGAGAGGCAGGTGGATCGGAATAAATGTAAGGATCTTTTTAAAGGGATGAAATATAATTATTTTTTCGTAAAACACGCATTCGGAATTGTTGTAGGTGGTTAGGTAAAATGAAGTGGGCGGTTATTTTCTTATAATGTCTTAAATTGCAAGGGTAAACGACTTCATTTTATTTAACCCTAACCCTAACCCTAACCCGACCTCTGCACGGTACCACTAAACTGTACCTCCTTCTGTGGGGCACCATTAAAATTCAGCACTACCGGTCACAGCGACATTAAAGTGTACCCAACCTCTCGCGACGTCCCCGAAGTTGGCCGTTCCTGTTTTTCGGTACCTGTCTGTGATTAGATCAAGAGGGTAAACAGCTGGGGCTGGTCTCCAAAGTTTGTACATAAAAGAGGTGAAGGAAATTTCAAGTATATAAAAAAGACGAATTTGGATGTGTGTTTTTGTATGAAATAATTATTAGAATAAAAGATACAAGATTATGTTTGCTCAAACACTTCTAACTTTTGACCTCTAAAGTCTGTGTTTTGAACTGGCAATATTACTAAGTTTGGGCGATCATTATCTGGCGACACCAACCCCAAGTCCGAGGGGGGTCCGTCTCCCTCCGACGTGGATTCGATGAGCGAGCAAAGCGGTGTCTTGAATGTCTGTGACACTTTTCTTTTATTGAGAATTAGGTGTGTTGAAACTGGGTGGGACCTCCCCCCCCCTTTCCAACATAATTCAATTCAACAACGAAAATAAATATATTCTCATTAGCATTAATTTCCATATTAGGAAGTAGGTGGGAGGAGATCCCCTCTCCTTTGAATATTATGTACAGAAAAACACTTCTTCTTCATCCGTTTCCATTTCACACTGTTACCCCAGTGGGGGGGGATCTCCCCACCCCCTCGAAACTAATTCATAGAAGAGAAAAATATATTTTCATTAACCTGCAAATACGGGAATGTCATTCCGCAGACACCTCACCTCCTTTATCATCTCACACGACCATACTAGGCCGGTGACGTGGAGGGTCCTCATAGAACAATTCAATTTTTATCTCTTTGCAAAATATGTGTTCGTTCCTGGACGCTTGTTATCTTAATCTACGTCCATTCAATGTCGGGAATGTCAACAACTCGAGGCCCACTTACCTGTCGCAGTAACCACATGGCCCATTCCCCATCCAAATTCGATTAATCAGAAACAATAATAACATTCAAACAAAAACCCTTTAATTCTTTTGGCATCAACGATTTAAGAAAAACATTTCGTTCTTATGCCATCTCGTGTTCAGCCGATTATATATTCCCGAGTCGCCATTACTTGTTGTCATTGCACTATGGGGAACTTTTAATCTATTCAAAATGTCAACACGAGAACCCCCATCTGGAAGTAATGGATAATATCCTCTTTGTATCTCTACCATAAGTTATTTCTAACACACCAACCTCTTTCTCTCTATCGGAGATCGGCTTTTCTTCTAGTTAACAATTAAAAAAATAATCCGTGATTCCTAAAAGTAAAAACAAGGTCTCGAATTCGAATCCAACTGACGGCTGATCAACAATATTGTCACATTATATATATATATATATATATATATATATATATATATATATATATATATATATATATATATATATATATATATATATATAAGACAGTCTCGCCTGACAAAGTTGTTTTACAACGAAAGCTTGCAAAAAAATTAAATAAATGATTTTTTCGTTTAAATTGCACCATGTGTTGATTTTCAAAAATATTTCACTTAAATACGTTTTCATATGTGCTGCAAATATGTTGTCAATTTCCTTATTTAAAAAGCTCCAAACTGCACCAAACATCGACCGGACTCTACTGATCCTAACGTCTTTTACAACGTGTTTTTCTGCCTTTACCGTTATTCGACCCCTCGGGGTTAATACCATCAAAATGAGGAAGAAGAAGAAAAGAAAAAAAACTATAAGACAGTCTCGCCTGACAAAGTTGTTTCACAACGAATGCTTGAAAAATAAAATAAAAATGTAATAAATGATTTTTTCATTTAAATTGCACCATGTGTTGATTTTCAAAAATATTTCACTTATATATATATATATATATATATATATATATATATATATATATATATATGTACTAGTAAGACCTGTGTCCCAGCGTTACACGGGGAAAGTGAGAAAAGTAAGAATAACAAACCCCCAGAAAGAAAAGTGACCGTAAAGGTCTGCAAAAACTCTGATCGAAGTTAAAAACAATGAAAACGAATAGTTAATTAATGAGATTCCCTTTTGCAAAACAATATGCAAATTAATTAACTTTTCAACGTTGATCGCATGCACATAATCAACATATTAGAAAGCTTCTCTACTCCTACTGTGAATATCTATTTCGCGTTTTACTCTCACTGTCAGTGTGGCAAATGGCCCAACTTTAGAAATATACAGATTTAGCCTCCCAGTCAGTTACTTGACATTCGGTACTGCTTATAACGACCAAAATGTAGTATCTGTCCCACCCATTCTTCAAACTCTTTTTCTCCCTCTTAGATTCCACTCCCAGTTAAAGATTGACCTGCTTGTTTTCGGTTCTGAACAAACCGGAAAACAGTGGGTGGTCTATTATTAAGAAAGGGTTGGGTGGGTCTTACTAACCATTTTTTTCTTTCCCACCCCTCGTTTTATTCCAATTAACTCTGTGAATATATGTACATTTAGTGTAAATGTGGTATTGTGGTGACTGAGATGATTCTAGTTAAGAGTAGGATAGGCATTTTAAAAATTATTTCTAACCAACGATGACCAACGACATTTATTTCACGCACTCTTTTGATGGCCTTGTGCCTAATTTGTTGTAAATGTAAATTGTTTTATATTTCTCCAAATAAATAATTTAAAGTGTAGTATCTGCTCCTCCCGAAACGATTCTGTGGGGCCAGACCCGTGAATGAAAACTAGACTATTCTTCGGGGAAGGGGTGTTATCGCCGGTCGCCCGAGGCGCCTCACTACCGAGGAATGTCGACGGCTCTCATCTCTACAAATTTTGCATCCATCCGGAGTGCCCCCTATTCGGGAGAATTGACCCCCCCCACCCCTACACACTCGCAGGTTAATCGTATATAAACAATGATACACGCATGCACATATATTCACACGCATAAACTCACAAACATATATAAATACACACACATGTGTACGTATATAAGTGTGCTAGTCATCATATGTATGGTGTCTGTGTGTCCGTTTAGCTGTGTCTGTGTGTCCGTCTCGCCGCCGAATTGAAATATATGCTCCGTTTTTGTTTGTTTTTAAAATTCAATCCCTTCCTTTGGTAAAACATTCGTCGTCTCTACCATCCCTCCCGAACCGTTGCACGTGGGAGTGTCTCTTGCCCCCCACCCCTTCGTTCCATCACCTATCCAAATGCAAGTGCCCCTTTATGCATCGACGTTTCCATTTTGGGGAGAAGGGGAAGTGCGCGCCACCGTGTCAGCGTTTAAATCCGGGCATCATCGATATCAAAGCGGAACAGAGAGAGAGAGAGAGAGAGAGAGAGAGAGAGAGAGAGAGAGAGAGAGGGGGGGGCAGACAGACAGACATACAGACAGACAGACAGACAGATGAACCAGTAGGTTAGAAGGAAAAGTTCATGTTTCATATATTATGCAGAGTAATGACCTAAACCGCGCGGCGCTATTTACTTGGATACAGTAAAGTACGAAGATAATCGTTCCCCAATATTGGATGCCCGATTCCGATTCGTAGCAGACACCGGATAAAATCCCTCAAAACACACACATTTGTATTAATTCGATTATTCGGACTACTGTTTTTTTTATCTCGGATGTTATTGTCACAACGTTTCGGCTGATGCAACCTCCGACCTTCTTAAAATTGTCATTAGCTTCTTTAAGGGGCAGCCAGAGACGCAAAGTTTTAATGGCCAGAATGCTCACTTTCTCGGGCGCTGGCTTTTCAAACCCCACTTACGCAACCCGAGCTGTGGTCACATCTTACTTGTGGGAGTAAGATAAAACTGGCCTTGTGCCTAACTCCTGGAGAGGAGTAAATAAACACTCTTTTGGCTAAGATCAAAGTGTAGTATCTGTTCCGATGGATACTGCACCCTATAGACCAGTATTGTCTTGGCCTTCAGGCCTTGATTTACGCCGGTCTATGGGATTGTCCTGTGCAGTTCTAGGAGGTCCACCCTCCCAGGCTTTGCCTCCCCTCTTTGGGGAGGAGTAAGTTAATTGCTTACTGCTTGAGGCGCCCCTATCAGGGAGTGCCGACGGGGCTGCCCAGGCAATTTTTGATGGTCAGAGTGCTCACCTCTCGAGCGCTGGCTTTTCAACCCCCACTTTCCGACCCGACCTTGGGTCACATCTTACTTGTGGGAGTAGGATAAAACTGGCCTTGTGCCTAACTCCTGGAGAGGAGTAAATAATACTTCCATTAAGTTGACATACAAATTGTGCATGTGAATACAATTATATTGAAAGTACACTTCTTAGTATGTCTTCGTTTTTAGGGACAGCCATGCACAGACAGAGGGGCGTTCTCCTTGATTATATATATATATATATATATATATATATATATATAATTTTTGGTCATTTATCTATGGTTTAAATTTCATTTGAATCAAAGGGAAAATAGGTTTCAGGTGAGGGGGCGGGGACCCTCTTAATATTATCAAAATTAGCTGAAATAGACATCATTTTATATGCACCTTGATGTGCATATAATTTCCAATTTTGACAAGTTATTTAATATTGGATTTACACTTTTTTAAAACTTAGTTCAACCCAAACAAGGCAAGTTGCCACTATAAACGTAAGGGGCTACTGAGAATTAAGGTTACATTTTTGGGGGTCATCCTAAATTGGGAGCTGTGCAGCGAGATGCTTGTTCACATTAGTTTTAAATTTCTGCATGTCGAACAGTCGAGGAAACAGGGAGCAGGGAGCGAGTTCAAAAGGCCGGCAGCTCGAAGAAAAAAGCTATTGGAGTAGAAGGCTCTGGCATCTGGGGACCTCTACAGTGAATAGATAGAAATTAGCTGATTGTCGAGTTGGTTATGTGTATTTACGCCGAGGGGGGACACCAGAGTTGCCAGTTCATCGGAACACATTCCATTGAAGTACTTGTAAAACAAGCACAAGTATGCAACATTGCGGCGATAGGACACGGACTGGAGCTTGGTGGATAGTGAGGGACCTATTAGATTAGCGACTCTTTTTTGGATCTTGTATAAGAGGGATAGACTAGTGGATCGTGCACCAGCCCAGATGTGACAACGATACTCCATGCATAGGCGAATGGTGGCTAGTAGAGATATAGCATACCGTCAGATGTGAGAAGCTTTCTAGTTTGGTAGAGGGATCTCACTTTCTTTGTAGCAGAAATTTGGCAATGTCTTGTATGTATTTGTTCCAATTCATGTTACCTGTTAATGTTAAGCCGGGGAGTTTGAACGTTGGACTCTCAGGTAGGGTGTTATTTGCCATGGCAATCGGTGGTTGAAGAAGTTTCTTTTAGTTGTTGAAAGAAATAAGGCGTTGTCTTATAAGCATTAAATGTTACCATCCATTTATGACCCCATTCCACTACAGACTGGAGATCACTTTCTAAGGATTCAGCCATTGCCTCAGATATGTGCGCGTCCGTTTTACCCAAATGACGAGATAGAGCGTGGTATTGTCAGCAAATATACCCATCTCAGACACAATGTCATCAAGGAGGTCGTTTATGAAAATCAGGAACAATAAAGGTCCAAGGATCAATCCCGGTGGTACACCTGCATTTATGTCATGTTGTTTGGATGAACGCCCATCGAGGACAATCTGGATCTTTCTTTTGGATAGGAAGGATCTAATTATATTAAATATTCGTCCAGTAATACCATATGAATTAATTTTTATGAGAAAAATTTTATGCAAGACCTTTTCAAAAGCTTTATATATATCAAGCGCTACCGCCCTAGTTTCACCTGCCTTGTCTAGCGTAGGGTATATGCGTTCAGAGATGACCGTTAGTATATCCGCAGTAGACAGTGCTTGCTTAAATCCATACTGATAGCCAGAAAGAAGTTTAGCATTAACGAGGTGACGGACTATCGCTTGATTGATTAAGGATTCAAAGATTTTAACGAAAAGCGGGAGTAAACTGATGGGGCGATAATTCTGAGGATCAGTTTTATCTCCAGAATTATCGAAGACTGGTACAACAAAGCCACTTTTCCAGCTACTAGGGAAGCAAGATTCGCCAAGGCATTTATTGTGAAGTTTGGAGAGGACAGGGGCCAGTTCAGCAGAGCATTTTTTAAATTACTATTACGGGTATAAAGTCAGGCCATCTGCATTAGAGATTTTTTCTTTCTTTTAACGAAGTTCACCCCAAACAAGGCAGGCCGCCACTGTAGACGTAAGGGGCTACTGAGAAGAAAATAAAGGGCAGAATGTTGGGAGGGGTCAACCTAAACTGGGTTCTGCGCAGCGAGATGTCTGTTTACATTAATTTTAAATTTCTGCATGTCAGTACTGTCGGGGAAACAGGAGGCAGGGAGGGAGTTCCAGAGGCCAGCAGCACGAGGAAAGAAGCTATTTGAGTAGAAAGCGCTCCGGCATCTGGGGACCTCCACAGTTAATGGATGGGATTTAGTCGATTGTCGAGTTGGTCTAGTGAATTTACGTCGAGGGGGGCACCAGAGTAGCCAATTCATCGGAGCATAATCCATTGAAGTATTTGTAAAACAAGCACAAGGATGCTACATTGCGGCGATGGGACAGGGACTGGAGCTTGGTTGACAGTGAGGGACCTATTAGGTTGGTGACTCTTTTTTGGACCTTGTCAAGGAGGGAGAGACTAGTAGATGATGCACCAGCCCGGATGTGGCAACAATACTCCATGCATGGGCGGATGGTGGCTTTGTAGAGATACAGGATAATGTCAGGTGTGAGGAGTTTACTAGCACGGTAGAGGGAGCCAACCTTCTTTGCGGTAGCCTTGGCAATGTCCTCAATGTATTTGCTCCAATTCATGTTACCTGTGAAGGTTAGGCCGAGGAGTTTGAATTATGAACTCTCAGGTAGATACCTTTCTCGGATATTGTTATTGCTTTTTTTGTGTACAATTGAAGATGCTCAAAACATCCTGTTTTTAGAGACACTGTTTAAAAAGATGTGTCATATTGTATAACAGATATAAACATCGTCTGCAAACAGCTGTAAGCGACTTGGATACCATTGTGTGTACTCTTTATTTGAATATGATTTGGAAATCATTTTAATATTTAAATATACTCATTAATAGAACGATAGATAGGTCGTTACAAAAATAATGGCCGATTTCAGAAAAAAAACATTTATGCATGAAAAAATTTTCACCTTTCCAATACTCTGTAAATGACGTGAAACTGTTGCATTGCTGACAGTAAGTGTTGAAGACATTTCTTTGACACTTTGACGTTGATTTTGCTCAACAAGTGTTTGCAATTGTTCATTATCAAGATTACACGGCCGTCCCTCTATCTTCTTCATCTGCACTATGGAATTTCTGGAACCACATTCGTACTGTCCGATCGCTTGTGGATCCATCTCCTCATGCTCTATTGATATTGGCAGAAGTTTCGGAGACATTGTGCCCAAGTTTGAACTCATGCAACATACGATGGCGAAGGTCATGTTTTGGCATGTTCATCATTGAGGGTTATCTATGCTTCAAAAAATACTTTCTATCTAGAAAAATAGTACAAATCATTATTGAGAACACATTAAATATTATATATGATATAATTTACCAGAAATAAACTACACATTCTGTGTTAAAACGACTTTTTAAAACCCAACGCTTTCGACGGCCATTATTTTAGTAAGGACCTAATAGAATTTATGGTTTGTATTTGAAAAAAACAACAGAATGGAAACAGAGATTTAATTTTAAATTGAAAACACATGGGATATATATATATATATATATATATATATATATATATATATATATATATATATATATAAATATGAAACTAAAAGTAAACTTTTAGTAGATCTCGATCTTTGAAAAGCCTTGGTTTAAGGAAAGAATAATAAACATAATTCTATTACAGAATATACCTTGCATTGAACAATCGAAGTTTGATATAAATTTGGACATTCGTGCATGTTTATCACCCTTCGTTCATCTATCTTTATATATATATATATATATATATATATATATATATATATATATATATATTGTATAGTTAGGCAACATTCCTTCTTTTATACATATCTGGTTGAACAGGAGTGCCAACTTCTGTTTGTTTCTTTTTTGATCCAATCTTTCTATTCGTCGGACGATAGATATTGTGCTTTTAATAATGGAGTGTAAGAAATCTCCATATTTAACGCGAACGTTTTCGACCATCATTGGTCGTCTTCAGGCGGATGATTGATAAATAAAATTGGTGAATTTATTTAAGAGGACGTTTCCATGTGATTAATGATTTTATGTTTTTAATCACATCCTCTTAAATAAATTCACCAATTTTATTTTGCATTTATCAATCATCTGCCTGAAGACGACCAATGATGGTCGAAAACGTTCGCGTTAAATATGGAGATTTCTTACACTCCATTATTAAAAGCACAAGATCTATAGTCCGACGAATAGAAAGATTGGATCAAAAAGGGAACAAACAGAAGTTGGCACTCCTGTTCAACCAGATATGTATATATATATATATATATATAGTATGCAATTTTTTATACGACGCTAATTGATAAAAGCGTCTCTTTATAAATGTTTCAGATATTTTAAGGAAAGAGTAAAAAAGAAGAAAAAAAAACCAACAACGAAGAGGCCCCGAGAGCACTAATGAAACAATTCCTTCCAGCAGTCGGAGGTATGTAGGACCGACCCCGTCTATGGGCCCGGCACAGCGTGGCCAGGTAAATATCTCGTCCATCTCCTTGTGTCGAGATGATGCCAGTTAGCCCAACAAAATTTCCGGTATAAATTAAAAAAAAATTTGTTTCGAATTTTACTAAAGAATTTTGTTCATTCCACATTAATTCCTTACGCAGAAAGGCATAGACCTATTTCTCCCTGTTATTTTTATCCTTGCCGTGTTTATTTTGGCAAACTAATTCTGTGCATTCTATGACATGCATCCTCCTCTCTCTTTGTCTAACGCACCCCACACACCTTTTTTCCTTACTTTTTTTAACAAACCGATCAGGTACTAATAGCGAAGTTTCTCCCCAGGACTTTTCATAATTCAACAATTCCTTAAGCAATGTAACATAAAAGATAGATTCAGTAAGTTAATATATATATATATATATATATATATATATATATATATATATATATATATATACAATTATAAATTTGGGAAAGTTCATTATTTAAGCATCGTTTGAATTTTAACATACAGATAGAGGCAAAATGCCTTCATAAGAAACCATGTGTTAGATGCAGATATTTTTTTTATTAAATCAAAATAAAAAAGATATATATACAATTATTTTTATTTTGCAGACATGTAAAAAAAAAAGCC
>OY744531.1:25096726-25099226 GCA_963556195.1 Sepiola atlantica | reverse complement strand
TTTTACGACTTTGCCATTCGGGTTAGTGGTAAAAAAAAAATTAGTATATGCCTTAAAAAGTTATGTTAGATTTATATACGAAACTGATCCTCCAACTCTAAATTCTAATATATTGTTCTTTCTTTATTTGTTTTGTTTTTACCGCCAAGTTTTTCAGGGTGTTCACACAGAATCGCCTAAAAAAAAAAAATTTTTTTGGGGGGGGGGAAGGATTTAGCTGAGGGTGTTAATGTTCAAATTTACCAATATAACTGTTTTTTTTGTTATGTGCCATTTTCTTCGGATTTTTTTAATAGGTTTTCTTTTTTATTGTGTGTGTGTTTGATTTTTAAAAAAAAAATCTGTGAGTAAAATACACGACGTATTTTATTATTACATCAAACCTTTCGTGATAAAGGTTGAATATAAGAAAATATTTTTAAAGCGATGAGTACGCATGCGTAATAATTAGCGAAACAAACAGCAACAAGACTACAGCGTAGGTTTCCGTGTGTCGTCGCGATGTGTCGTCGTCGTCGTCGTCGGCGGCGTTTTCCGGAAGTGTCCTTCTCACTGTGAATGGAAAAGCTGTCACAATTTTGGTGGTTTGTGTGCCTCGGCCATTTCTCGAGCAGCCTCCTCTTCCTCCACCTCCCGCCAAATACGTGACGGAGGGGAAAGATGACTACCGCGAGGTGGACAAACAACAGGACACGGGGGTCGCCATGTTGAGCGTCAAATCGTAGGCCTGCTTGTTTTCGTTGTTTTTTTTTTAAGCCTTTTTAGAAATGATCGCAAAACCAGCGACGAGGAGTAATGGTCTACATATCTAACTATCTATTCAATCATACACACATTCGTATATATATATATATATATATATATATATATATATATATATATATATATATATATATATATATATATATATATATATATATATATATATATATATATATATATATATATACATACAAATTCCATAAAAAAATACTGAATATAGCATAGCTCTGGCCTTACACTATTAAGCTATTACTTTGTTATGAATTTATATTAGAATAGAAAAAAATTATAAATATAAATAAAAAATACACACCCACATACACACGCACACACACACATATATATATATATATATATATATATATATATATATGTAAATTTATATATATAGGTAAATTTATATATATATATATATGTAAATTTATATATATATATATATATACACACACATTGAGGACCTGGGTGTACCGGGTTCGAATCCAGTTCGTTCCACAGAAACACTTTCATCAAAACCCACATCTGACCTTGTGTCTAACCTCCTAGAGAGGTAGTAAATAAAACACACACACACACACACACACACACACATATATATATATATATATATATAGAGAGAGAGAGAGAGAGAGTAGGGGATAGTGCAGCATTAGTGCAGTTCCAACGAGAGAAACGTATATATGTAAAGAAGTGAGGCTACCAACATTTGTAAAAACTTTTTTCAACAATTGTTTATTATTTTATTCATTTATCATTTTTATAATTTTATAACGCGTTTCCAGCTTTCCTGCTTTTAAATGGAAAATATATCTAAAGGGAGCGAGCACGAAAGCTCGAAACGCGTTTTAATTGTTGAAAAAAGTTTTTTTACAAATGTTGGTAGCCTCACTTCTTTAAATATATATATATATATATATATATATATATATATATATATATATATATATAGAGAGAGAGAGAGAGAGAGAGAGAGAGAGAGAAGAGACGAGTAGGGGGGAGGTATATCGATTGAATGGATTGTTAATTAATTTTATTAGATTATATAAAAGGGGAGATAACTATTCAAATTTGTCTATGTAAGGATCATCTGTCTACACACACGCGCGTGTGCACACATATATATAGAATATATATTCGTCTATTAACACCTGTCTGTCCTTTCTCTTCCTCTATTTCTGTCTCTCTATCTCACTCTCTCTTTCTCTCTTTATATATATATATATATATATATATATATATATATATATATATATATATATATATATATATATATATATATATATATAAAGAGAGAGAGAGAGAAAGCGCGAGAAAAAAATATATAAGTAGTTATATTATGTTATATACTTTTATTATCGCATACAGACACTCATGCATTGAGGACTGTTGAAGGAAATGCTACAAAAAAATATGTACACAAAATATATTACGCAATAATATATATATATATATATATATATATATATATATATATATATATATTGTGATTATCTATCTATCTATATATATATATACATATATATATATATAGAGAGAGATAGAGAGAGAGAGAGAGAGAGAGAGAGAGAGAGAGAGAGAGAGAGAGAGAGAGAGAGAGAGAGAGAGAGTTGGAAAATATATATGGAGATACATACATAGAGAGATCCTTACAATCTGTCATTATCTATCTCTCTTTTCTGGTGTTATGTTCCTTGATTCTTTAAAGTATATACATTCCAAATAATGTTATGTTATTTTGGTA
>OY744531.1:25089226-25091726 GCA_963556195.1 Sepiola atlantica | reverse complement strand
CAAAATGGATAACCATATCAATTGCTAAAGTTGCTGGAAAAATTGTTGGATCAAGTGCCTAACTCGATGCAATCCTCTACCCGTATAGAAGTCAGATGCTCCCTAAGTAGGGAGGTGCAGGTCAGAGCACCTCTCTTACCTTGACAGAATACAAAATCGACTTCGCAATCTAGTGGGCGATGATCTATTCTGTTCTCTACAACTCGTTTCTCACAGAAGAAACGTTGTTAGTCTTTCTCTGCTCTATCGTTATTTCCATGGAAAGTGAATTATTGAGCTTTAATCTCGGACTCCTCCTTGTAAAACTTTCAAAGCAAGAACGCGTAAAACAGAATTTGAAAGAACTCCCCATATGTGGAATAAGTTGCCACAAGATTGCTTTCCTGATGGCTACACTATGGTCATCTTCAAATCTTATGTCAATAAACACTGTCATAAAACATCAAATGTCATCAAATTTTATTAATTCTATTCATTATTTTCAATCTTCTAATAATATAGATAAGTGTTGACCCGTTAGTAAAAAATAAATAAAAATTAAAAAGTTACCTGTGTAATACAGGTTAAGAATATATATGGTTATTGGCGTCTATCATCATTTTCAGCTTATAAATACAATAAAATAAATTACCCGGCACAAACACAGGATATTATTGTTCCTTCTTCGATAAAACTGAAATATACTTATCCAAGAACATTGGTAATATAGTTTCAGAATATTTAGGTTAACTTGTCCCTGGCACTATGCTAAACTGTCTCCGACACCCTTGTGTAAGATGATTGCCACTCTACCGCTTTAGAAATCCTTTATTTCTGGACCTTTATGCCTTTCATTTTGACTTACCGTATTTCGAAACCCCATCAACTACTCAGGATCTTTTTTGCTCCCTCCGATTCTAGGTATCATACAAAACTACACCCGGTAGTGACGACCCAAGTTAATAGCTTTGTGGAGTGTGGAGTCCCTATACACTTGCCTCTCCAAAAGGGCAAAGTTAGACACAAGGTCGTTTTTTATGCGGAGGATCTCCAGCTCCTCAAAAAATGGGCACTATGGACAGGAGAAAAATAAAAATTGTCCTAGTCAAGAAGGACCTCTCCACCAGTTCACCGAGAACAGAACAGATACTACACTTTAATCTTGACCCGGAGCGGTATCATTTGCCAGGGTCCCATCGATATGTTAAAGAGAATTTATTAATTACAAAATATTAATTTATAAAAAATAGGCCTACAAAACAAATGAATCTATCAACTAAATTATTATTTGAACATATTAAGAACTTGAACATAAAGCCTCATACCAAAAATAACTGGATTCGGAAATAAATAACCCGAAAAGGGTTGATATGCCGTAAAACAAACCAAACCAGGCAGACAATTGTAGATGTGCATGTTATTAGCATAATGGATATTGTTGAGTTAATGGAATCGGATTATGTCAAATTCAAATTTACTCAATGTATTATATTAAAGAATTTGTTTTAGATGAGGATTAATAGGTTGTATTATTTGCCTTATTCGGACTACTGTTCTCATCTTGGATGTTATTCTCACAACGTTTCGGCCATGTAAATGTGGCGCAACGGATAAAAGTGTTAAGTCATAATCAGTTCTAAGAGGCAGTCTCATGGAGGTTGAAGGTTTAATCCTCACTACAGCTAATACCAACAAAGAATAAAAATAAAAATTACTTAAGACTTCTACCCAGTCATGGCTGACGGAATGAGAACAATCTACCTCCGTGAGTTAAATTAAATTTCGTATCAATTGCCAAGTGCGACATAAAGATTTTGGAGTTCGACAAGACGTACCTGAAGAAGGTCGGGGGTTACATCGGCCGAAACGTGGTGAGAATATCAACCAAGATGAGAACAGTAGTCCGAATAATACAAATAATAATAATGTTTGAATATGAATGTTCATTGTTTTTGCTCTCCCCCCCTCTCTCTCTCTCTCTCTCTCTCTCTCTCTCTCTCTCTCTCTCTATATATATATATATATATATATATATATATATATATATATATATATTAGTATTTCATGTATCCACATAAAATTTTATAAGGAGATATAATTTTTTTATGCATCAATTTTCAGTATTTACTTCAACAGTGCTCGATACGTAAGTAGAGCTAGGTAGTAAGCTATGAAAATATATTTATGGCAATTAAGCTACACAGGGGCTCCCGCGTTTCATCCCCGGGGGGGGATCTTCAGGCTAAAATGCTATCTCTCTCTCTCTCTCTCTCTCTCTCTCTCTCTCTATATATATATATATATATATATATATATATATATATATATATATATATATATATATATATATTAAGTACCATTCCACACCAAAGGTTGATGAAAAAAGTATCGTTCTAAATGTCAACACCCCCTTGATAATTTTGTTACTGTTGACCCCCGAAAGAATAAAACATTTAAAAAATGTGTCAATATTCTGTCAGAAGCAATGCTGAAAAAAGAATATATCAATTTTTAGGTGTGG
>OY744531.1:25059226-25084226 GCA_963556195.1 Sepiola atlantica | reverse complement strand
GTTGTTTGTTGGGCTGGTGTCTCTTGCTGTGGTGATCAGTCTTTCCGTGTTCTGGGTTACATATTTCTCCAGCTCTTTTTTGGTGTCTTCCACACAGTCTTCTATACTTACCAGTCCTCTACCTCCTTCATTTCTTTTCATGTAGAGTCTGTCCGTACTGTCTCTTGGGTGCAATGCATTGTGCATAGTCATTAGTTTTCTAGTCCTCTGGTCAAGGTGCCTGAGTTCTTCTTTGGTCCAGCCTATGAATGGTCCAGAGTATCTTATTAGTGATACAGCCCATGTGTTTATCCCTTTTACTAGGTTTCTGCTATATAGTTTAGTTTCTAAGAGTTTCCTTGTTCTTCGTAGATATTCGTTTCCAATCTTCTTTTTCATTTCTGTATATTTGATTGTGTCTGCTTCCAGAACACCCAGGTATTTATAACTATCTTGTTCTCCTAGCGCCCTCATCTCCTCTTGGTTGGGGAGTTCTATACCTTCTGTCATTTCCAGTTTTCCTCTTTCAATCTCTAGCAGTGCACATTTTTCTATTCCAAACTCCATTTGGATATCCTGGCTGAATATCCTGGCTGAATATCCTGGTTGAATATCCTGGTTGTATTTATCAGCTTTTCCAGTTCTTTTTTGTTTTTTGCAAACAGTTTAAGGTCATCCATATACATCAGGTGGTTTATTCTTTGTTCTGTATTCGTAAACCTGTATCCGGCATCACACTTTCTGAGTATGTAGTTGAGTGGCATCATGGCTATTATAAACAATAGTGGTGATAGAGAGTCTCCTTGAAAAATGCCTCTCTGTATTTTTATCTCAGACAGGTGTTGTCCTCCGGCTGTCAGTTTTAGTCTCTATATTTCCATTGCTTTCTGGATGAGATTAATAATCCTGTCTGGTATTCTGTATATTTTTAAGCATTCAATTATCCATGTTTGGGGGATTCTGTTGTAGGCTTTCTTGTAGTCAATCCATGCCATGGTTATGTTCTTTTGTCTGCTCTTCACCTCCTTCAAGATCTTTTGATCAATTATTATTATTATTATTATTATTATTATTATTATTATTATTATTATTATTATTATTATTATTATCATCGTCGTCGTCGTCATCATCATCATCATCATCATCATCATCATCATCATCATCATCATCATCATCATCATCATCATCATCATCATCATCATCATCATCATCATCAATTACTCACTAGGAGTTCTCACACGAGTCATTACCAGTGAAAACTCATTGAAAAAAATCACGTGGTGTTCCCTGGGGTCTGAATGACAACAAGTCTTCGTAGATTTCCAGTAAACTCGTTTGCAAATACATCGACTCACAACGCTGTTAACATCCGGCAGTTCCTGACCAGTTCGTCGACGTATTGTCACAACCACTCCATTACCCTGATCTTGTGATGTTTGTACTTTTCCCCAAAAGGTGACGGAGATCATCAATGGGACCCATTTTGAAGTCGTGACGGACCCCAAGAGGACCTCGAGAGGCGGAAGTGGAGGGAATCTCAGAAGAATCCTCCAAGAAGTGCATAGATGGGTAGGGCGGAGAAAGATGTGGAAATGCATTAATAAAAAAACTAAAAAAAACTACATCAAACGTACACACAAATTAACGCTCTTCATATAAACACGGACACACAAAATAAAATGAGCCGACCGTGTCATGCTACGATGTATACTAGCAAGATTACCTCCCTTCCATGCAATATTTCAACCTGTACATATAACTTAAATTTAACCGAAATTCATACTAAATATATACATAATATTAACATGAAAAAACAAAGAATAAATAAATCAAAATAAAACCACAAAATAATAATAAGCACTTTCATTTTTTTTTGTGAGGCTATACATTCATCAGCAACAGATACATATTACATACATCCGGCCAACACACGATACATACGTGAATCCGATATGGAGTACTTTGAAAAAGAGGTATTGCCCTCGAAATATTAGAAAAAACCTGGACACGTTATAACACACGATTGAATAAAAAAAATAGTAAGTAGAAAATAAAAGAAAATGATTATATTTTACATTTACTCTTTATGTCTATTATTATTTCGTTTCGCGCCCAGACATTCCGTGTAGAATTCTTAAGTGGCTTTTTAAATTTTTTTTTTAATTCTTAGCTATTTTGGAAAGGAGGTTTTAACCTCGAAATATCAGAAAAACTTGGACACCATATAACACAGGATTGATTGAAGATGAAGAAAGAGTAAATAGAAAATAAATAAAACTATTACATTATATATTATCTCTTTATGTCTATTATCTTCACACCTACACATTCTGTCAATACACCTGCTGCCCATTAAATTACATTGAACTGTCACAGTCTTCTAACCCTCAAACCCATCTATACACGACGCACAATACTTAAAGTAAACTACAACACTCCCCGAATAGTCGTGACACAGCGAAACAGCTGTCTGTGGATAACTATATATATGACCTCTTTTATCAGCTGAGCTATCTAAATAAAGGTTTACACTTAGCGTAAAGCATTACTCTTCTGTATAAAATGCAATTATCTAGGTAACCGGTAGCGTGAATGTAAACAAAAAGATATAAGTGATATAATCTCCCTTACGCCCGGATCGAGTTTAGGTAGCGTAGCGTAGAGGTAAGATTACTGAGTGCTGATCACAGTTGCAAGTGATTTGGCGATCTGGTTTCGAATCTCTTGCCAACCTCTACCTACACTGAAGAGACGCGATACGACGAAACAAGTGTCTGTGGATGACTATATAGTCGTTTTATAATACACATGTTTAGTGTATACCTTAAAGTCACTCATTGACGCAATAGTTTAAGAGTTAATCGTCCTGGAAAAAGATCGATCCATAGACTACATTTTATCGATAAATATAGGTTATTTTTGCTGCGTAATTTTACGTGAACAAAGCCGCTGCTCCCGTTTAAGCAAGCTGCTATTGTTCAAAGGCTCGAGCATAAGTACGTGCATGTGACATTGTAAAGGAAAGAGAGAGGTAAAAAGAGATAGATAGATATAAAGAAAGAGAGAGATAGAAAGAGAGAAATAGATATAGATAGATAGAAAGAAAGAAAGAAAGTGATATATATATATATATATATATATATATATATATATATATATATATATATATATATAGATAGATAGATAGATAGATAGATAGATAGAAAGTGAGAGAGAGGGAGGGAGAGAAAGAAAGAAAGATAGATAGATAGATAGATAGATAGAAAGCGAGAGAGATATATAGATAGATATATAGATAGATACATAGATAGATAGATAGATAGATAGAAAGTGAGAGAGAGAGAGAGAGAGAAAGATAGATAGATAGATATATAGAGAGAGAGGGGAGAGAAATATATATATATATATATATATATATATATATATATAGATAGATAGATAGATATATAGATGGATAGATGGATAGATGGATAGATAGATAAATAGATAGAGACAGAGAGTGAGAGAGAGAAAAAGAGATATAGATAGATAAAAAGAGAGAGAGAGACGAAGAAGGAGAGGGAGAGGGAGATAGAGAGAGAGAGAGAGAGAGAGAGAGAGAGAGAGAGAGAGAGAGAGAGAGAGAGTTTTATAAAATTGATGGAAACAGATAGAGTAAGGCATGGAGAAAAAGTTATAGGTCTATAGGGAGGATTTATAAGCAATAGAAACCATTTTATAAAATTGAAATTAATAAAATCTTGCTTAATTAGTGTCTAATGAATGTGGATAAAATTTAGTGCAAATCTGAAATATTTGAATTTTAAAATGGGAGGTTGTGCTCATATTATTCTCCCACATAAGAACACTTTAAAATACCTCAAAGAAACTGAAATTTGGGGAATATTTATTAATTTATGTCAAATACCTATCGTTCAAATTTCAGAAGGTATCGTAATTTTTATTCAGGTCTTTCACATACTTTTCAATCTTCTTTGGATAAAACTAAATTAAACTAAATATAGCCCACAGTTCGACCTCTTACGCCAAAGAGTTGTGCCCCCAAAATCATAATGATCGGTTAATTAGTTTAGAAGTGAATCCTGTACATACAAATATATAAACATCTAGGCATACCTAATTCTTATATAGAAAGAGATATAGTGACTCAATGGAGACAGGGGTCAAAAGCTCAAGTCATGTGACCAGCGGAAGAGTTATCTATATATAGCCACTCTGATGATTCACAATGAAGATAAAATATATATGTATGTATTTATAGAATAATAGTTACTAAAAACTAATAATGAATTGATTATTCATAGTCCTTCCTCTGGAAAGAAATATGAACGTGTTTCTATCAAAGTTCTTTCTCTTGGAAACCGAACTCTCTCTTACTATGTTGTTAACGATCTATAGAGTTTGTTTCTCTCTTATTCCTACGGTTGTCGCGGTCGCCATATTGATTAGTGCGTTAGATATTGACAGTTAATGGTGACTAGGGTCTAGGGTTCGAGTCATGCGACCAGCGGTACAGTTGTATATAGCTACACTGATGATTCTTAATAAAAATGAAACGCACACTCATATATATGGATATAGAATAATATTTAATAAATTAATAAATTATATATATATATATATATATATATATATATATATATATATATATATATGTATTAAGAAGGCTGAAGGAAATTCAGAGAGCCGGATTGATGATAAGCTGGAAAGAACAAAAAAAAAACAATCGAAGCAGAAGACTTACAACAATCTATTTATTTTTCTTTTCAATCTTACATAAACAGCATGGTGTTAGTTGTGTTTGATGTCCGGGTGATTAGAGATCACTTGATATTTCGGGAAAATCTTCCCCTTTTCAAAAGTGGACAGAAAAGAAAAGTCCGACTGTGTGGAATTTATAAAGATGGATGCCAGAAAGTAGAAATGAAAACAGGCCAGTCCCGCAGATAGAGATAGAAACATTGCAGTAAATAATGAATCAATAAATTTTAAAATTATATCCTACACATAGATATGGTGTTCAAAAATAAGGGTGTAATATTAAATTAACTGGGTTAGTAATCAACTGTTTGTTTGTAATAATATAATTTTATTTATATATTCTATTTGTTTATGTATTTATTTTATATAAAATCTTTTTTTTTAATATTTTAAAAATTTCTTTTGGTTATCATATATTCAAGTAATAATATTAATTGTAGATTTTCTTAAATTACATTATAGAATTAATTAAATTTGTTACTGATTATAGGCATTTATAACCTACATCTAAGTTTTACGTAAGCCTCGGTGAAGATAATTAAATTTAAGTTCACGGAACATCCACCTACCGGCTTGTCTCCACCTACCCAGCTCGCAAATTCATACATACCTATTGCATCAAAACAATTATTCAGTCCGTCCATTGTGAACTTCATAAACTTATCAACACCATCACAGAAATTAAATCTTCCTTCTCCACATCCAGGGAACAGTCGACACAAAATATAACTACAGCTGTCGATCATGGCTACCATAACTGTTTCAACCTCAAGAAAAATCAAGTTCACTTGGCTTTTCCAGAAATACTCTGAACCTCACACCACCATAACTGATACCACCCACACCCACAATTCCAACAACCTTCCAACTCCCCACCCCTGGTCACTGACTTCACTGGCTCTCTTTCTACTGTCGAAACTGATTTCCTCAGCCTTGGCCCCAAATTCATTACCGCCCAAAAGCTGAACGACCACACGAAACTTAACACCGAGACTCAATTCTGTAGAACAGCTACCATCTCAAATGGCTTTCAGTATTTAATCAACCTACCAGTGCAACCCTAATAACACAACCAACTCTAACAATTTCTTTCCCGTCTATCAACTTGACCACCCACTGCACCCACCATCCAGTAACCACCTACTTGACCAAAAACTTTCTAGATTAAAACAGCTGATATTTGATATACTTCGACATTAACAACCCCATATCACCCCTAACATTACCAGATACCAGCGCCTTACCCCACAAAACCTGAAGGAAACAAATCTAGTTTACTTACCCTCTGATAAAGGCAAATAATTCTGCATCATCTCTTAAAACTTCTACAACACCCTCGCCCTGTAACACCTTAACAACAACACCTATATACTCTCGCCTCTAACATTTCAGCCACAATGGTTCAAAACTCCATCAAGAACACGTGGCCCCAAATCTGCATCACACGTAAACTCCCCCCAAAATACAAAATTTACTTCACTACCAAAAACAGCAAGCTCCCCTCTTTTTACCACCTCATTAAAATACACAAGACCAGCACACACACATACGGATTAGACCTATCTTTTCCAGCATACACTCTACAATTTTTTCTGGCTACTCTTTCGGCTACTTAAACCGTTACTTCTCACCTTCCCCGCACATGTCAGAAGCTCTGACCAAGTCATTAGCAGACTAAACTTACTTCAACGCCAGCAACTACATCCACATAACTACATATTCTTCAATATCCGTATCCTTCTCTGACAACCTAAACTTCTTCGGATTAACACCTAATGACATACACATACTCATATGCATTATCATCGACACCACTTACTTCACTTTCCACAACACACATTTAAACAAATCACCGACCATTCTCCTAGCCATTACTTAGATGAACCGGCTAGAGCAACGAGCACTAAGAAACTGCCACTCATATATATTCTTCTCCAGATATATAGATGACATACTTATCTTCAGATGCTCTCGTGATGAAGCCACCCAAATATTTAGCAATTTTAACAACACCAACCCCCACATACAATTCACCATAGAACACCCCAACGATTACGGCTCACTCTCTCTCCTTGACTTCAACCTCAACATCACTGAAGATAGTTCCATACATACGAAATTCTATAGGAAACCTGCCTGCAAAAAACATTTTTATACACTTTAAGTCTGCCCTGCTTCTCAGAGTTAAATTAGGCCATACCCGCAATTACAACTTCCATCAAACTCACTTAACTAATTGCTACCCCACTTCCACCATACCTCACCTAAATAATACCAAAACACACAGATACTGTACTCTCTCTAATACTTGCTTCTTAAAACTCTTTTTCCTTAATGATAAAATGACCACTGCCATTCGCAACGCCATACGCGAAGAAAATCTTGACATCGAACTCACCCACACCGGCACCTCCTTGCGCCAACATCTATCTAAAAGACATACTAACCATACCGCCGAACCCGGCTCCCTGGCTAATTACTCTATCCTTAACACTGTACTATGCCACCGCACTATTTATGTATAGAACTTATAATGTATCAAGTGCAATACATTTTATATAGGAAGCACTACAAGACCGTTACACCTACGCATCAAAGAACATATGAACGCTCGTATATCCTCTTTCTACAAAGGCACCACCTTATGCAATACTACACAACGCGAAATTCGCACCTCTATCCTTGCCTCTATCAGAAACATTGGGGACCTAAGAATCACGGAATCGATCCTTATCTCTAGATTTAACCCCTCGATCAATCAACGTAACGAGCTATACTTACCCTTCATTTCACCAACTGACCAACTTTCATATTCAACGCTCTATTATATTTCACTTTTCACTTCCCCCCTTTAATTCGTTGCTGCTGAACTATTCTATTGTGCCATACCATACTACTACCATACACCCTCCTACTATAGATATCAATAACATAGATGTCCCACCCGCGCACACTATTTACTTGTTTTATACTTTTACACTTAATTGTGATCAGCTTCACTTTCTAACCTTTTTTTCAATAATACTTCTTCAATTTAATATCTACTCTCCGTATTTCCTCCGTCACAGGAGGATTAACGAACCCCTAATAGTTATGACACACCTATCTTCTTTTTATTATTATTTTATTTTACTCCTATTGCCCTATTACAGTAATTTCATCTCCACTCCCTGTAATAATTAAGTAGTTCCCCCATCTAAACATTTATCTCAATATATCCTCTGTCACAAGAGGAGTAACCCTAACCCTAACAGCGGAAACCCCTAATTTAATTCACTCCTATTGTCCCATCACAGTAATTACCCCATTCACTGTATTAACTTATTAATTAATCAATTACCCCCTATACACTCACATCTAAATACACTAAAATAAAATAAAATAAAATTAAACAAATAATTATAAAAAAATATTCATGAAAATTATAAATTTATAAAATGTATTATATATATATATATATATATATATATATATATATATATATATATATATATATATATATATATATATATATTAGAGCAATTACGAAGGGAAGATATGTTTTATCTTTCATGATTAAAAGATACGAGAGAGGAGAAAAATAGTGCCAGTCGACCGGTTTCGCCCACACTTAACGAGATTTTTTTCTTTTCCTTTCTCCCCTCTCGTATCGTAATTGCTCTAATAAAATTATCTACATAAAAAAATGAAATATATATATATATATATATATATATATATATATATATAATATTAAACAAAACACTAAAATTCAAAATAAATATAAATTGCTTTAAGTGTGTGATCTGTGTGGCATAATAACACGTATACTTCTGATGATTTCTTCATGTGTTTAATTTGTTTTTCCTTTTGTCTTTTTAATACATCTTGTGTTCACGGCATTTCATTTTATGATAAATTGTGTATTGTATCCTGATTTATATATATATATATATATATATATATATATATATATATATATATATATATATATATATATATATATATATATGTTATTTCCCTGCGCTGATGAGAGCCATAAACTCGAAACGATGTCGTACGTAGGTAAAATATTAAGAAAATAATCTAATATTATTACAAGCCACTTTTAAGTAAAATTGAAAGCCGAGCACTGTCGGAAAGATAAAAAATAAACATTCACCTAAAAGCCTCAGTGCAATGCTCCGACTCTGTCGTTGAGTACTATAGAATGTTTAGACATTCATGCTCGCTGTTTTCAGTGTAAATATCACTTAATTTCTCTATTATCACATGACAATTTTTCGTGATGTCGGCCTATGGAACTCTTTCCCCGCTCCCTGTTTCCCCGACTGTACCGACATGTAGATGTTTAACACAAATGTAAACAGACATCTCTCTGCACACCTCCCAACTTAGGATGACACCCAAGACCCACACCCTAACTCTCAGTAGCCCCTTACGTTTACAGTGGCGACCTGCCTTGTTTAGGGTGAGATATCTTTTAAACAATTAAAAAAAACTAAAAAAACGATGTCGTACGTAGGTAAAGTATTAACAAATAATTATATATATATATATATATATATATATATATATATATATATATATATATATGTGTGTGTGTGCGTGTGTTTATATATATGTATAGCTAAACTAATACACACGCAGACATTCACACACATACATATGCATACAGACATATGCTATCTGGCCTTAAGAGTCTTGCTTTTACTCCTGAAAGAATTATTGAGATTGACTCCCATAACCAAACATATTCTAAATCTACATTAACAGCATTACTATGTTTATGTTTGAACAAAGGTGGTACAATAATATCGTGGGGTCTGCGTTCGCGCCAGACGTCCATAGAACGGAAATATTTGTAAGCATGACTGCAATATACGACATATCGAGGATTACAACTGTGTATAATGACTTTTCGCATTTAAATGAATGCCGTGTTAAACTTAACCTTTTTCTCACAAAACAGAAGTCGTTAGTCTCTCTCTACTCCATCGTTACTTACATAGAAGTGTTTGACTTAGCCCCAATCTCTGGTTTCCCTTGTAAAACATTCACAGCAAGAACTCGCTTTGCTAACACAATGAAAAAAAAACTTTTTCCCTTCGTGTACTTCATGAAATTTCCACGAACATAGCTTTTACGCAACAGCTCTCCATCCGTGGAACACATTACCTCGGTACTGCTTCCCTGCGTTGTCTTCACATCTAATGTAAACATCTTCCTATCATAAACCGTCCTTATAAGTAATTCAATTTAGTACATTCAGTTAATCATCCCCAATACTCTCATAATATTACTCATCTTTCAACTGGTAATCATCGCATTTCACTAACCCTTATTATCGGGTGACCTTTCGCCTTGGTAAGTTGTGACCCATTAGTACAAACCATTTTGAAAGAGTTAAATATGACATGTTGTAAAACATTAGATATACCTATATTAATATGAGAGACGTGTGTCTGTCTGTTTTCCACTATGTTGTGGCTATAAGAATTTGCAATTTCTAGGAACGATAACTCATCTATGTCGATTGTTGTAATGGGGGTTACATATTTCTCGTTTTTATTATAATGGTATTGCCGATGGAGAATGTGATAACCCAGCACTGAAATATATGCATGTCTGGTTTTAATGTGATTCAATCTATGGTTAAATTGCTAAAAATTAGGCTGATTTCCAAATTAAAGCTAAAGTTGATTGGAATCTTATAAAAAGATATTGTACACGCGTCGTCTACAGAATATCGTGGCGCGACCATGTAACAAGCAAAAACCTGTATGGTTGCCTTCCACGCATATCTGCATTTGTTCAATGCCTACTGTTAGCGTTGGCTGGGCATGTATCTCGACACGATGAATCTGCTGTAAAAGTGCTTCTGTGGTCCACAGATGTCAAGCGACGGGCTGGAAGGCCTCATATTACAATCAAGACTCTTCTGAAGAAAGACACTGGCCTCTCGGGATCGGAGCTTCTGGCCGCAATGAATGAGCCAGCATCGTGGCGCACGAACTTTGTGAATGTTTCACTGTCAATCGATGGATGATCCGAGACAAGACAAGACAAGACAAGACCAGACAAGACAATACTATCGAAAAATACATTGAATAGATAGATGAGCATATGATTTCCTTATGTAAATGAAGGCGAACATTATTTAACACGACATGTCATTAAGCACGTGCAAGGCAACCATATATTGCCGATGAGAATGTATATGCATATTGTTGTGAAATAGTCCAACAGTAAAAAGAGGAAGTCAAGTCGAGGTTGGGTTAAATAACAAGTGTATTAACATAAAAGGTACAAAGGTAAGGAAACTGACTGGCACTCGGCTAGACAGTTACAATACTGTCCTTTTTCTCCTTGGTGATTGTGTACTCGCACTATTAATAGTGAGAACCGGTGTAGTTTCTCTTCTGTTAGAACGGCCGGTGTAACACATATGAAGAAGGTCCAAGAAATGTGGATACAACTAATGAGAAGAATTCAAGAAAATAATCCACAGAATTTATGGACAACGCAATCAGAATATAAATAATGTATCTTTTTTCTCTCTCTCTCCGGTGTCAACAATAAAGTTTTATTTTTTATTTTATTTTATTAAAGAACTAGAAAAATACCCGTCCCAGGGCGGGTAAAAATGAATTCCCCAAAACAGAACAGTTCTGCATCACTTTTATGTCTCTTTACGAAGATTAAAATCAAGATATAATTATACTAAACCTTATATCTAGAATCCTTATATCAATCTTGATCAAAATCCATTAAATGATTTCGATTCTAAAAATGTTTAAAATCTAAGGCTTAAGCTTAAGGGGTCTTAAGAAGAAATTGAAATTCAGGATTATTGATCAAATTTAATGCAAATCGGAAATATTCTAATTTTCGTATGAGAGTTTGTGTCCATATTATGCCCCCTAAAAATCCAAAAGAAACTGAAATTTGGAGAATATTAGACATCAATTAATAAATTAATGTCTAATACCTACTGTTCAAATTATACAAAATATCGAAGGTACTTTAATTCTCACGAAGGCCTTCCACCCTCTCTTTGCCCCCTTTGCATAAAACTAATCTAAACTAACTATACACCACATTACCCATTATTACGCCTAGCGACTGCGTTTCAAAATTTATAATGATCGATTAGTTTAGGAGTGAATCCCGTACATACAAATATATAAACATATAGACATAAAAAACTTAATATAAAGATATTAATTTTTTTTACTTGATTAGAGTAAGGTGTGTGTGTGTGTGGGGGGGGTAAAGACGTTTTGCACGGCCATTTTTCTTCGATCGGCGAATATGTTTCTCTCTAATGAAAATTCTCGCAACAGACTGTGCCATTTAATTATGGAAATGTCACTCATAGATAACTTGGATTATATCACATATATGTGAAAAATTAATAGTTTTGGGATGGGATATCATCTATGAATTAAAAAAAAACTTAAGCGTAACAGACCGATCAACAAACGGTCATAGACTATTATATAAATGAAAGTCGTAATTCTGTGTGTGTGTGAGGTTAAAAGTCAGAAACTACACAATATACACTTATAGACCTTACATTATCGGATTCATTATCGCCCCGAGTTGGTTATAGTAAAGCAAAACACTGTACTATATTTGATGTCACCAGGGACCAAATTCGTGCGGGTGGGGTGGGAGTTAAATACTTTTTGTTTCATACTTACTGGTAGTTGTTACAAAAACAACATTGAAACTAGGTCAAATACTCAGACAGCGTTCTTTTTCTTTACTTGTCCTTTTCCTTTGTTATATTATATTGAACCAGTTTCCAGAGTGATAGAGAGATAGAGAGAGAGAGTCAGAGAGAGAGAGAAAGAGAGAGAGAGAAAGAGAGAGATAGAGAGAGAAAGAGAGAGAGAGTGAGAGAGAGAAAGAGAGAGATAGAGAGAGAGAGAGAGAGAGAGAGATGTTACACACTTTTCTTTTAGTCTTCTACGCTTTCTTATCCATTCTCTCCGGGCATCGCCGGGTAACCATGCCAGTCTCTAATAATTGCATAGATCTGCTGAACCCTTCTTTATTAACTGACAAGAATAATACGCACAAAAGAATAATGCTTGTACAAGAATTTTCCAATTTCTTCAAAAACTGTGAAAATACAAAAAAAGATATAAAGTACCCTTGATTCAATAAATACATAATTCAACATTTGACAAAATATGGGTTAAATTTAAAAGTTAATGAAAATCATTTTTCAACCACCACATTTAAAAAGTTTATATTCGAAACATCATAATGTTTCATAAGATGTCCCGCTGGTTTTGCAGACCGAGAGCAGGCTCAAGGCGTTTTCTCAAATAGTGGAGATTTGTTCGTAGAACGAAATCAGTGCACGATTGTCTTCATGACGTGCAACTTATCTTATATTCGAATTAGCGCCAAAACCACGCTTACACATGAGATTTCACTTTCTCAAAGGACGTCAATAACATCGGACGAATAATCTGTTTTCTCTACCACGAGAGACAGTCTCTTGCGATTTTTTAACACCAGCAGATGAGGAAAAATAAAAAAAAGGAAATACGCTTTGAAAATACTGTTTTACAGCGAAAGTCTTAGACATATATTTATAAAAAAATTGCTTTTATTCATTTAATAAATATATATAAAAGATAACGTTTCTTGTTTTTTTCTAAAATTAATAGACAAACGCTGTTGAGAAAGTCCCGCGTGGCGAAGCCTATCGCTCCACTCGTCTAAGCGGCGACTGATTGGAACGCAAATCTGTCGAAAAGACCGGCGTATCTTGATCGCTTGTGGCCCTCTGCTGACGCTGCTACATGTCAAGGTTTTGTCACCGATTCTGTTGCAACCCTAACCCTAACCCTAACCCTAACCCTAGCCTTAACCCTAAATCTAACCCTAACCTTAACCCTAACCCCAACCCTAACTCTAACCCTAACCCTAACTCTAACCCTAACCCTAACCCTAACCCTAAACCTAACCCCAACCCTAACCCTAACCCAACCCTTCTCCTAACCCTAACCCTAACCCTAACCAACCCTAACCCTAACCTTAACCCTAAACCTTAACCCTAACCCTAACCCCAACCGTAACCCTAACCCTAACCCCAACCCCAACCCTAACCCCAACCCTAACCCCAACCCCAACCCTTACCCTAACACTAACCCTAACCCCAACCCTAACCCTTACCCTAACACTAACCCCAACCCCAACCCTAACCCTAACACGATCAGCGCATCTAAAATAAGATGTTTTCATTCAATCTGCGCTGGTTAAAAATCAACATTTTACATCAAGCTGATAGACCAACAGACAGACAAAGCTCCTCATGTTTAAGAACACACACATGTAATTATTGCAAATTATTTGTTTTTAAAAATAAATTATTTATTTATCTTAACAACATTTTTTTTTCTATAAACTTGAGTACTTTCGGTAATATATACCATCTTCAGAAGAATATTTCTTCTTTTTTTCTTTTTTTTTTTTCTTCTTGGTAGAGACATACATATCGCAGCCAAGTTGAAAATTCGTCTAGATGTTAGGACGAAAAGTGTTGATATGGCTGTGTCACGTGGTTGCGTGGAAGGATATTTTGAAAAGTCACACATTTGAAGCGTTGGCGGAATGGCAATAATAACGAGGATATTTTTTTTATAAAATATTTTGAAAACCTTGTTATTATTGCCATTCCGCCAACGCTTCAAATGTGTGACTTTTCAAAATAGATATATATATTTCAATGTGTGACTTTTCAAACTATATATATATATATATATATATATATATATATATATATATATATATATATATATATATATATATATATATATATATAAGGGAAGGGGCTATAGAACAAATGACTTATACTTAATGCAATAAAATGTTATATTCTACCGGCCTGTATAGTTTAAAGTTCTGAAACTGTTCATTTTCTTTTTCAAGATAAGGTTTCGTCGATATCTATATAGATACAGTCAGAATCCAATATGGTAGATCAATTTGTGTTTTAAGTCGTGTTTAATTCCTTAAAAATGTTTTTTTTTAATGACTTACCTTACTACTCACCTTAAGTCCGACTGGCAACCCCATGGGCATAGGATTAGTGGTAAGAGAAGCTTCTTTTTTTAAAAATATCTTTTAAGCCTGAAATTAGCGATCATCTTTAAACAAAATCGACCGCCATCTTTGATTGACTCGTAACGATAACATATTCAGAGATAATAAATCTTACAAGCAGTTTCCACACTTTAAAATTATACAGGTCGGTAGAAAATTAAATTTTAATGCGTTTAGTAACAGTTATTTGTTGTATATTCTGTTTGTAAGTACATATATTTATTTATATAAAATGCATACACATTGCTGTTTATTATAGAGTGGAGGACATGAATATACAAATATTGGAAGGATATATAGGCCGTTTAAACCAACTAATGGAAACACCCAGCACCAGAGCATCATAATTTTGGAAATATCTATAAAACCGTCAAGAGGTTATGTTTTGTGTGTTTTCTGATTTAGTGTTAGTGTTACTTAATATGTGTTTGCTAACAATTGCTGTTTCTTTTCAGATATCATGCGTCAAACGGTAATTAAATTCCATTAAAATAACAGATTTATCGGACTTTGAAAGAGGTCAAATTGTGGGGGCTTGTATGGCACGCGCTGGTGTAACGAAAGAAACCGAAATGTTTGGTGCATCAAACGCTCTCTCGAAAGTATTGACAGATTTTGAGGAAATGTGGGGAAAATAGCGGCAAAAAAAAAAAAAACGAAGCAAATACATAGAATTTGCCATATAACTTAAAGGGAACTGGAACATGGATGCAATCACTATAATGCCTATAATTCTAAGAGCACTTGGAGCAGTCATGAAAAACCTGAAAAACAAAACAAAATAGGAGAATCAAATATTAGTGAATTTGCCTTAGGGTGGGAGCCCCAGCCTCTCAAAATCTATGCCATACCTCACCACGACAAAAATCTCATCCCCCCCCCTTTTCATCTCTCCCATCCTAAGGTAAATTCACGAATATTCTCACCCCTCCCTATTTCACAACTGCCTTAATGGTACCCACTCAAAGCTTTCCATATTCATTTCATTCTTCGCCACCACTGACTTCTCGCAGCCTGGACTCTCCCCCAGCACTCACAGTAGCCACGGCTACTACTTTTTCTTTATCACTCCATCATGTCAACCCAAAATTTCGATGTACTTGCATGACATTTTTCTTCAAATTATCATCCCGAGGAAGTCTTATAATAAAGACGAAACGTTGATGAATATATTAAAAAAATATCTCTTGTTTATTTTTCCTTTTTTATTTCCCATATATATATATATATATATATATATATATATATATATATATATATATATATATATATATATATATATATAAAATAAAAAAAAGGAAATACAAAAACTATGTGATTTATGTATTCATCAACGTTTCGCCTTTATTGAAAGACTTCCCCAGGATGAAGAAAACAATGTAGGAAAATCATACAAGATATTAATTTTGATTTGTCAGAAAGTGTCCATACTTCGGCATTATTGTTGATGTGAACAAGCAGAGAATGAACATCATAATTTTGGTTATAGCGTTATCAGCAGTGGTCTGTCTCCTTCAAAGGACGTAAAATGAATGCGATTGTTGCTTCGACTTATTAGTTTATGTCTATTTTAACTAGGAAGTATATATATATATATATATATATATATATATATATATATATATATATATATATATATATATATAAATGGAAAATGAAATATATATATATATATATATATATATATATATATATATATATATATATATATATATATATAAGTTAGTTGAGATCTATAAAAGTTGAACATTGTTCTAAGAATTCAAAACCAACTATTATTAGTTTGCAAGACTGTTTTGGAAATGTTTTATTTTCATTAATTTTTATGGTTCAAAAACGTCTCTTTGATAGCATCACGTACAAAAGTCTCTTGAGACCCCCCCTTCATATTTCAGTACTAAAAGACAACACCAGTGAATGGACTTCAGAAATAGCAAAGGGGCAGCAAATTGAATTACAAATAAAACATTTAAAACATTCGAAGCATTCACCATATAGGTTGAATCAAGAAGACGAAATTACAAAAGAGAAGAAATACATAAATAAATAAATGAATAAATAAGTAAATAAATAAAAATAGAAATATAAACAATAGTTACATTGAACAATATTAATAATAATAAGAAAAAATACTGATATTAATAATAATGTTAGAATACAATAAAATAAAATTTAATTTAATTAAAATAGGAATGGTAAAAAATAAGAAATTAAAATTGAGAAATAAAATATAAAGCATAAATAAGAATAAAATAAATAAACAGAATAAGAATTAATTTTAGTTTAAATTAAAAAATAGAGTTTGAATTAATGAAAAATTAAAATAATTAAAAGATAAAAAAATCTATAATAGAGTAAATAGGGATATATCGAGAAGTAAAGATATAACTCGAAAATATAATTCTATTTTTAAGGAGAAAATGTACCATTAAAATTTTTTTTAAATAATAATAATAATGATGGGTAGATAAATAAACTCATATATAAAAAATACCAGAAAAGAACAAAAAATCCAATTTTCGAATTAAAAAAAAATTCGATAAAAAAATATAAAGTAGAAGAAACTTTTTTAAGTAAAATTAAGAGAAATATAAGAGAGAGAGAGAAATTCAATTTAAATTATTATAAAAATAATGATTAGAAAAAATATATAATAATAATAATTAGAATAAATATAATGGTAATTAAAAAAAATATAAATAGAATAATAGTAATAAGAATAAAATCGTAATTAGAGAAAATAATAATAATAATAATTAGAAAAAGGAAAATAGTACCTACATACACATGGACAGATATGCATATATAAGCGCTTTATTTTTCTGGTATATATATATATATATATATATATATATATATATATATATATATATATATATATATATACCAGAAAAACAAAGTGCTTTGATATAGAAGACAAATCAATTACTTTTTTATTTTCATATATACATATTTTTTGTATATTTACATATAGAAAATATAAAAAATAAAAACATGAAAACTTACAGAAAATGATCAGGAAGTAATTAGAAGAATACAGAAAACGAGAGGCCACTTATACATAGATAAAACCGTTAAAAGGAGTCCATTTAAAAAGACAATTATTAAGCGGTTGGACTCTAATAATTGTCGGAGAATGTCATTATAATATTATTAAAGTCTTATCTCAATATATTGCTGCCACTTCAAAGTGAAAGTCATCGAACACGGGAACTCTATGGAATTTCAAAAGTCGGGGTTATTATTGTTTAAATAACCCCAGAATCCGTGTGGACAAGTATTCCAAACAGCGTCTAAAATTCAAACACGTTTACTTGATAATAAATACATTACCAATAAAGGGAGACAATTCAAAATAATAAAAAAGTCAGCAATGCCACTGCGACAATCACAAAGGGAATTAAACGGTACGTTTAAATGGACTCTAACGAACACAGAGAAATCCATACAATTAGACACATACATAAAAATCCACGTGCATTCGGTTCTCTACCGATCTACATAGACACACACACATTTATATAGTTATATAGATACTATGATATTAGCCTAATATAAACTAGGATGAAACCAAAATAAAAATAAGTAAAGACAAAAAGTACGACAAATAAATAAATAAATGTGAATAAAACGATATTCAAAATTATATTTAAAGTAGGCGATTCATCGATTAGACTATATATGATACTCTAAAGATTTCAGGTGGATGACTTTAGAAATGGAAACGATGAAAATCGTAGATTTAAAAGGAATAAGGTTAAAGATTTAAGATAACTTAAGTATCTCAGCCAATCTACAATAGAAAACTATAAGGAATATTATTGGAAAATAGACTTAATTAGATAGAACCAGACAAATTTTAAAATGTTCTAATCAAATCAAAATTAAAATTGAATTTAAAAAATTAAGTACATAAAATTTACATCCTATAAATAAATAAAAGGGAGATTTGCTTTAAAGAAAAAAGAATATGGAATTCCTAGTGCACGTCAAGGGGCTCAAAGAATACAAAATCTAAGGCAAATAAAAAAAAAGTGGAAAGTATATAGGTTAGCATTATTAGGGTTATCAGACGACACAAGAAATTAAGTGGAGGGTATATAAAGCTATGCGATCGTAGATCTATTGGATTATTATATCAAAATAACGTTGTTAAGAAGTTAGAAGAGTTTTAATTATAAATCTCAATGTAATTCGCATTAAGTTCACATTAAGGTTATTACTTATTTGTTGATTTATAAAAATAGAATAGGTTATTAAGGATTACCCCAAGTTTTTAAAACACACCAAGCGATATATACCAACACATTAACCAAGGCCCAAAGCTACAGCGGAGTTTCAATATTACTTATTAAACCATAAAAATATATACAAAAGTATAAAAGGAGCCAAAGAAAACATATAAGGAGGAGATAAACCAGTGGTATAGAGATGTAGGAGGTAGACAAGTATTATCCATATTAGGCTAAATTTAATTATATCAAATTTTAATCTAGGAAGAAAAGAATTATGTAAGATATTAAAAATCCAAATTAATTATGATGAGAAAAAAACGAAGTGTGTACACTTTATACACACACACACACACACACACACACACACACACACACACACACACATATATATACATATATATATATATGATAAATATTTGTTTTTTGTTTATATATATATATATATATATATATATATATATATATATATATATATATATATATATATAATTAATGGGCCTTAGATTTGTTGGACTTGTACCAAGTTTTATGTAAGCAATTAGATAATATTTCATCTTTTTTATTTAATAGAGGACCCTTAGATTTATGGATTATGAGGGCTCTATGTCTACATAGGGAACAATATCTGTCCAATGGTTTATAGAATTTCATTTTAATAATCAATTTGAGTTTAAATCCAATAATTTTACTTTTAAGATCCCAGATATGAGTAGCTAAAGAAGTGTATTTAGATAGGTGACTATTATTAAATGTATATATATGCCTAGAAATTCTATCTTTCAGCCGGCCCGCAGTAGAACGTTTGTAAACAGCTTTCCTTTGTAGGAAAGTTAATAGTGGTGGGTCTGTTGTTATTATTACTTATTTTATTGAAGTCCAAAATGGTACAATCATTATTAATATTAGCTTCATTAGTATTAGAGGTAATATCATTATTGATGTTCTGAATATGGTTTTGTATTACCGTGCATTTGTATACTACACTCTCATGTTTACAGGAGCCATTTAACGGGCATACATTTCTGTCATTACAGTTACAAAGAAGGTTAGATGGAATTATGCTATTGTTTGGGGGTTAGATTTATTTTCGCAAAGTTAGAGCCTAGTGTTCTTTGTTCTAAGTTTAGAACACTAGAGAAATAAATTCTTATAGTGTTTCTATTGAAAAGTTTACTATACTTGTGCGGTGCCTTAAAATTGTCCTCAACAATTAAAAAAAATATTTTAAGTATATTAGTTTGTATATTTTTTACTAAATGGTGGATAAACCATTGACATGAGCGGCGTCTGTTTTTAGCAGTACTCATTTTAGATCGATATGAACTTCTAATATTTCTATTATCATGTTGAATGGTAGTTCGGTCTACTAGGCTATTTATATTATTTTTTATATGGGTAGGTACATGTTTTCTATTTAACGCCATGTCATGGGTGATAATATTTGAATTAAAGCCTCTAGTTTTTTTTTATTAACTATTTTTTTTATTTACTATTAGAGATGTTTCCAGAAGATTTAAAATATTTAATGCTTTTATTGTAACCTGAATTTTTTAAGGTATCGTCATAAAATTGAGAATTAGCTTCAAGTATGAGTTCATTAGATGATATATTGGAAATTCTTCTGGCCACATTAGGTACTATCGAATTAATAATTTGTTTGTGGTGGTTGGATTTTTTATGGACGTAATATAATATTTTGTTTGGTTTGTGGTAGACTCGAGGTAGTTTACTACTCTTTTTTTTTATTAATGTCAAAAGTAATTTTTAATCCAAAGTTTCTTAGGAGATCACGGAGACTATTTTTAGTTTTTTCATATATTCTATCAGTATATCTTATGGTTAGGTTAACATAATTTCTATAAAGCCCCCTACGTTTTACATATATACAATATGTATATATTGTGTATATGTAAAAATAAATTTATCTAACAAAAATTTTGTGACTGTAATACTGTGATATTCAAACCTCGTTTGATTGTATATCAACTTGAAATGGAACGGCTGTAGAAATATGATAAAGAGTTTACTCGACACCGTTTTTTTGGTCCAGTCGCAATCAAAACACACACACACACATACAAACACACACACACAGACAGTAGATACCTATTGACCTTAGTCTTGAAAAGACCAAACCAATAGGTAGGAGGAATAGGTACCAAAACAGCGAATTGATCACTTGACCCACGAGTACAAACGAGGTGGGACAAAGGAAGAAGGGAATAGAACTTAGATGAGAAGAGTACTTAGATAAGTATGTTTCAGTTTGAACAATGGTGGTACAATGATATACGATGGTAGCACACACACACACACATGTATATATATATATATATATATATATATATATATATATATATTTATATATAATTACATGTGTGTGTTTATGTGTATGAATATATACACATATATAAACATGTAGATACATTCTTTGATTCGCTCCTTGAAAGTAGAGCACTGTAATTAGTAGTATTAACACAGCATGACGTCACTTGCTTATAATGCATAATTCCTTCCCTTAATAGAAGTAGAATGCCTCGACGTCAAAGCCGCCGTTAAAGTGTTAAAATTATCATAGTTTATTCGCTGTTTACAATTGGCCCAGCGATTAGCGACGTCGGACTGGAGTTGAAAAATACTTGAGGTCCGGGGTTTCGAATCGCATGACCGGTAGTGAATAGTCATATCTCTATGCTGATGAAAAAGGACGAAACGTATACGTACATAGATAATAAACAATAACAAATATTTATTATATATATATATATATATATATATATATATATATATATATATATATATATATATATATATATATGTTTATGTGTATGAATATATAAACATGTAGATACATTCTTTGATATATATATATATATATATATATATATATGTGTGTGTGTGTGTGTGTGTGTATTTAGTATAAGTCCCCATTTACCTTCCCCTCCCCCACATACAAGGTCACAATATGACACATGATAGCTTATTCGTATGGGAAAACCCAGCTTCCCCAAAACGGACACTTCAGTTCGGACAAAAATAAATATTGCCTCAGTCGAGAAGAACCTCTCCTCCATCGAACGATAAAACAGATACTTCACATTGACTTCAGCCCGAAGGCCAGATATAAGTCAAGATATATTTTTTCTTGAAAAGTAAGGGTACTATGTGAGTGTGTGTGTATATATATATGCATGTATGTGTGTATATGTGTATGTGCAAAAACAACAATAGTTTTTTAGATGACAATTTTTATACGATAAAACATATATTATTTAACGACCGACAACAATCGAATCAAGACATTACATAGGCATTGCGTTGAAATTGTTAACAGACAAAGCGATCAAAGTGTAGTATCTATTTTTTATGTCACTCTCTATTTTATTTCAATGAATTTGTGTGTGTGTGTATATATATATATATATATATATATATATATATATATATATATATATATATATATATATATATATATATTCTAATATTTTATAAATAAATATTAAATTATTAATACCTACAGACGCTAGCGTTTCAAGCTTATTGCTCTCATCAGTGCACGAAAGTAACACAATTTATATATATATATATATATATATATATATATATATATATATATGAAATAAAATTTTGAACAATTGGGGATATTATTTCAAGTAAGATGCCCCCTAGAGTAAATGTGCTATTCTGTTGACTATGTTATTCCAGTTAAGAGTAGGGAAGACAGAGGGTGACCACCGACACCCCACACCGCACATTTTTTTTTTATGCCTTGGTATAGTTTTTCAAATAAATAATTCAAAGTTTACTATCTGTTCTGTTCTCAGTCAGTGAAAGAGAAATCCTACTGGACCGAGGCAATTTTAATTTTTGTCTCAATCTAAAGTGGTCCTTTTTGAGAATCTGGATTCCCCCCCACCCCCACCCTCTGAACATCCGGCCTGGTGTCTAACTCTGTCTTCGCGGAGAAGCAATTACACGAAGACAAACCATATAATTTGAGGTAAAACAATAAAATAAAATCGAAAAAAAAAAATCAATAAATTAATTTAAAAAAATTATCAAGCAAAACAACGAAAATCTCTTTATTATAAATAAATAAATAAATAAATGTATCGAATTCTTATTAATTTTTTAAATGTCTCCGTTTTTATTCCATTTTAACTTCAGATAATAGTTTTACTTTTTTTTTTATTTATATACATAATCACTTTTATGCAACCCAGCCAATGCCAATTTTAAGAAAATGGCGTTTTAGGTACGAATAGTAAAAAAAAAAAAAAAAAAAAATGACTGATTTATACTAGTGAAGGCATTTAACTATTACTATTTCCTTTTCTGCTATTCCTAGTACTTCTATTAATATTAGTATTAGTATTAATATTAGTAATAAACACATTTACTGCTCGCACTGCTTCTCCCGCTGTGGCAGCATGGCCGCCATCGTCCTTTGAGCGCAGACAACAGCGCCATCTGCATTAACAACAGCAACAACAACAACAGAAAAAAATAACGCCTTGCTGTTGCCGGGGTAAATTCGTCGCCGACACTTTTCCTCCATGATACAACGGGGGAGCTAACATCTTAGAAAGCGACGAGGTCATCAAAACTAGGAGAGAGAGAGAGAGAGAGAGAGAGAGAGAGAGAGGGAGAGAGAAAGAGAAAGAGAGAAGAAGGAGGAAGAGGGAAGTAAGAGAGAAATAGAAATAAAAAGAGAGACATAGAGAAATAGAGAGATAGAAAAAAGAGAGAAATACAAAAAGAGAAAGAGAAAGCGAGACAGAGAATGAGAAAGAGAAAGAGACATAGAAAAGGAAATTGAAAGAGAGAAATAAAAATAGAAAGTGAATGAGAGAGAAAGTAAGAGAGATAGAGGGAGAGAGGGAGAAAGAAAACTCGAAAGAGAAAGAGAAAGAGAGATAAAGAGAGTGAGAGAGAGAGGGGAATAAAGAGAAAGAGAGAGAGAGAAAATCAGATAGATAGAAAAAAGGTTTTTGTGTATTAGTATTTTATTTACCTCCTTTCCAGGAGGTTAGACACAAGGTCAGGTGTGGGTTTAGAGGAAAACGTTCATGTGGAACGAAGTGGATTCGAACCCGGCACACCCAGGTTCTAAGTCCGCGTCGTTAACCACTTTGCCACCGTTACCTGCACGTAATATAGTTTAATCGGTTGCTATATCTATAAGGGAAGAGTGCTCACTATCGGAATAACTAGAGCGTATACAAAACATAAGTTTGAATACCGTTGACACAGAATCAACGTCGCATGGTGACTGTTAGTTTCTTTTCTTGCGTTCATCGAGAATCTGACAATCACCATGCGTAGTTGATCTTATGTCTACGCTCTTCAAACAATAAACTTCAAATTTCTTTAATTTTAAGCGGAATCCACTGGTCGTTCTAGTTTTGTATCCAGGTGTGTTACAGTGATATCGTGTTAGGGTCTGCATCCATAAACAGCAATTGTAACGTTTTACTTCACGTTATTGCGTTGTGTTTTGTTACAGGGCTTTATGAAAAAGCCTTGTAAGAAAGCAAAACGCAAATTTTAATGGGGTTAGATTTTATCAGCCGTCAAATGATGGTAATTGGTATCCAATCCGAGTGCATGATTTCCGAGAATTTGCGATAGAGAATTTATTTGTGTATACTCTTTATTTGGAATATGATTTGAAAGTAATTTAAATCGTTTAAAATATGTATCTATACTCAGCTCTATGCCCCTAAATATTGAGCTATCTGTATTTACAAGCTGATAGATCATTGTAGTTAACGCAAGAAGCCTTTTCTAATTGATTTAAGTTTGAATGTATATATATATATGTATATATATATATATATATATGCATATATATATGCACATATATATATAAAATAAATATATATGTGTATATATATATATGTATATATATGTATATACAC
>OY744531.1:25011726-25056726 GCA_963556195.1 Sepiola atlantica | reverse complement strand
TGTAAAACAATGTTTGATTAAATGAGAAAATGCTGCCTAAATGCACACACACACATTTTTATATATATATATATATATATATATATATATATATATATATATATATATATATATATATATATATATATAATATTACATTATTTTTAATAACATGCATATATATAGAGAGAGAGTAAGATACTACTTTAAAGATATAAATAATATCTTTAGCCAGCAGACTATCAGGATAAAACAAAGCTCAATATAGTGTATAGAGCAATAATATTAATTGAATGACATAATAAAATGAGAAATTAATCAGATTTTATTAAAGTTTATATATATATATATATATATATATATATATATATATATATATATATATATATATATATATATATATATATATATATATACGCAGGCGTTGTAAAATGACACAGAATTTGTGGTCTCTAGTGGTAGCCGGTATAGTATTTTTCGAGTGTTCTTGATTCGGCCATCACTCGAGCGCTTTTAACCTAAAATAACATAACTAAACAAAAGTTATGAATACACAAATAAAAAAATAAATAATAGACTCAACCCCCCCCCTTTCTTTTGTTTAACTCTCCCTCTCCTCCTACCAAAAACCTACAAAATAATTATAAAAACTACAATAACTCAAGTCTTCTTTAAACAAAAACAAAAAAAGTAAGTTGTTTATGGCAATTAAGCTACAAACAGCCGTCCGCATTTTATCCCCATAGGGGATCGTCAGGCTAAAATACATGGAATTCGTGTTACCGGGTGTTTTTAAATATACGCGTGGTTTAAAATCTGATTCAGTGTTATTTTATCCCCTGGGTTAATGTATTGATTAGCCAATGGCAGGGCGTCACTCAAATAAAGGTTTCGCTGACTTTTATTTCCTCTTCTTTAGTTCTGCCTGTTACACTATATATACATGTATATTTTTTAGCTACTATTTACATTATTACCCAACCGATCTCATTTGAAATCGAACCCACTTCGCCAATTAGCTGAGAATATAGACTATAACACGGTGAAGAGCTATCTAGATCTTCAGCTACACACTCGTGCCTATACGCACACATCTCGAAGGTGTTAGATGCACCGGTGATAATTTATACACACGATCGTATGAAAAAAATGTTAAAAAAAGAAAAGAGAGAAATAATTTATATAAAAACCCGGATGTGACATTTGATCGTGGGAATTGACGATAAGTAAAAACGCTGTGATGTCTTTTGTTTCGATGTGTCGTATGTTTTCGTAGCGTTCTGGAATTTGAAAGCGCGCTGGTGTGTGTGATGGGGTTGGAAGGATGGGTGTTGGTTGCGATTGGAGGGTGGGCAATGAGGATGCGAAGTCAAGCAGTTGGCAGCAAAAGTGAAGGAAAATAAGGGCACTTTGTATATATATATATATATATATATATATATATATATATATATATATATATATATATATATTTGTGTTATAGTGGAATAATTCCAGGAGGAAATCCGGGTATGAGAGCTCAATGTAGTAAACAGAGCAATAATAAAATATAATAACACGAAATCACATAATTGTCGATGCAATAATTTATTTCAATCGTTCGGTTTTTTCAAGCATCACTCAGACAATTACATTTTTGAGACTCAAAAATGTAATTGTCTGAGTGATGCTTGAAAAAACCGAACGGTTGAAATAAATTATTGCATCGACAATTATGTGATTTCGTGTTATTATATTTTATATATATATATATATATATATATATATATATATATATATATATATATATATATGAGAGAGGAAGGATGAGAGTAATCCGACGTAATGGGAAATGAAAAAGGAAAAACCAAGAGATATTTTTTTATATATTCATCAACGTTTCCTCTTTATTTGTAAGACTTTCTCAGGATTATAATTTTAAGAAAAATGTCAAGCAATTACATCGAAATATTGGGTTGACGTGATGGGTTGATGAGAAAAAGTGGTAGCCGTGGCTGCTGAGAGCGCTGGACAGAGGTCCGGACTGAGAGAAGTCAGTGGCAGAGAGTGAAATGAATGTGGATGGCTGTGAGTGAAAAAGGGGAGGGGTGGGAGTGTTAGTGAATTTGTCTTAGGGTGGGAGAGAGGGGAGGGGGTGCTGAGGTTTTTGTCGTGGTGAGGTGTAGCATGGATTTTGAGGGGCTGGGGAAAGAGGAGGGGAGGAGGGGGAACTCTGTGTCTTTGGTATGTAGGTAGTGTCATCGGTTTAGAAAAAGATTTGAAGAAATGAAGATAATTTGAGAGTAGGCGGGATGGGTGGGTAAGAGTGTGAAAGAAGTAGCCGAAAGGGTGAGATGGGTGGGGGGGGGGAAGTGAGGAGATTTTGTTGTGGTTAGGTGTGAAATTTTTTTAGTGTAGGAGTATTGACCAGCTGACTATGTCAGGAAAGTGTGAATATAAGTGAGTAAGAAGGAAATGTGTCATGAATATGACAATGCGGGGAAGGAAAAAGAAAGAGAAGGAGAAAAGTGATATTCATTTTGGTGAGAAATAGGTACACATCACCACGACAAAAAACTTTGTCAGGCGAGACTGTCTTATAGATTTTTCTTCTTTTTTTTCCTCCTCATTTTGATGGTATTAACCCTGAGGGGTTGAATCACGATATGAGCAGAAAGAGACCTCAAGTTCTAAAAGACGTTAGGATAAGTGTAGTCCTGGCGATGTTATGCGCAGATTGCCGCTTTTTAAGTAAGGAAATTGACAACATCTTTGAAGCACGCATGAGAATGTATTTAAGTGAAATATTTTGAAAATCAGCAATTGTGCAATTTAAATTAAAAATTCATTTATTTAAATATATATATATATATATATATATATATATATATATATATATATATATATATATATATATATATATATATATAATGATGGGTTGGTATGGTGGTTGAAGCATAAAACGATGTCGTTGCTATTTTAATATTTTTTATTATTATAATTAAATATTTCCAACTCCCTGCGTTCTTCGTCAGGAATGACTAGGTGATGAAATATACGGAAATGAGGCCGCCCATGTGCGGGCTATGAATATGCTAAAATGGCTGTACATATATCTTTTTACTTTAATTTTTGTTAATACATTTTTTTGTTGTTTTTCTCTAAATAATTTACTTTACTAAAATAGGAATTTATTGAATTATTATTTTTCTAATTATAGAAAAAAATAAATCAATAAATTCCTATTTTGGTGACATATTCTGAGTTGCGGGCTAAGACACAGAAATGTGTTTCTTTAAATGAACCATAAACAAGTTTGGTATATCATTGGAACGCATAAAACATAGAAAAGAAACGCTTATTTGGAACACTGTCCACTCTTTGCCTACTCCCTCTCTCTCTCAATACGTTTTTTTTTCTATAATAAAATTAATATACCATTTTTATTTTTTAAAATAATTTTATTTTTAGTCTTAATTATTATAGAATTATAAATTACCGTTCTAAACTCTGCAGAATCTGTCAGGCGTTCGTGTTCTAAATGACAAATAAACGTAATCTGATGTTTTTTTTAAAAACTTTGTTTCACCCAAAACAAGGCATATTGCTACTAACACATACAGGCTTACTTTGATTAGAGACCAGAGTTATGCAGCAAGATGTTTGTTCACATTACATTTAAATTCATGCATGTTGATACAGTTGAGGAAACAGAGAGCAAGGATGGAATTCTAAAGGCATTCAGTATCGTGGGACTTCAACAGTAAAGAGGTGAGATTTTGCTATACTGGCAGGTGCAAGAAGTTTTCTAGTCCGGTAGAGGGAGCCCACCTTCTTTGCAGCAGACTTGGCAGTATCTTCTATGTATTTATTCTAATTTATGTCGACTGTGGATGTTATACTGAGGAGTGTTAAGTTATTATTCGTTTTACCAGTTATACAAAAAACTATGTATAAACTTACCGTTCGCTGACATAGTTGTGCATCTGAAGACGATTTTCTGATGTTTAAACACCGAATAATTATTCAATTAATAGTAAAAAAAAATAATAAATTATTGTCAAATAATGTTCGCATAAATATATAGTTTTTCCTAATTGCCTTACCAAAATGGCCTCAATATGAAAACTTAATAGTCAATCAAAACGCGCCTGACACCTATTCACACAAAAAATGTCTCATTAAATAAAATCCTACTTTTAATGGGACACAAGAAGAAAGGTTTCCAATCTGCGAGTGAGGCTCATCCCTTGTTCTCTATAATTTGATTTCGATCGGATTAAATATTAAAATCGATTGAAAATAATGTTTTAAACATACTAGAATTTTAAACCGTTTTCCCCTTCTGAATCAACCCAGATACCGTCGTATACCCGTTCGAGCCTTCGCTATCCTGGTGGGCTGATATGCGGTCGCCGCTGTTGCGTCGTTGGCCGTAACGGTGACAGCAATGAATGATCTCGAACTGGTTCATAAGTATAAAAGAAAAACATATATGAAAGTCAACAGAGTCCACTCAACGCCAAAGAAACACAACAAGGCCCTTGTCTTGTATTTCTGGTAAAAATATATTCTAGTATTTGCAGGAAGCTTGAATGAGGGGGCAATTATCTGGTTTTGGATACTAGGTGCAAATCTCAATGAGCTCAAATCGCGACTCTTCCTTCTGCCCTCATAGTATCATTAAGGGTGCACTTAGATTCGAGAACACTTCCATTGTCTTCCCCAGTAAATTTAACTTTTAGATTTTATGTAGATTTACTCACCTCTATTATATAGGTAACACAAAAACATCACACACAGAGACATTGAGTTTATATATATATATATATATATATATATATATATATATATATATATATATATATATATATATATATATATATATATTTTATACAAAGTTCTCGTGTTAATATGAGATGGACTTTACCATGCATGCGGTAGTGAACCTGCACAACATTAGACATTTTTTGAATGTCTAAATTATATTCTTGTAAATCGAGCTCCAGCTGAGTAATCCTTCATTTTATTTTATTTTTTCGATGTGAAAAGGTGAGGAGGTTGTGATGTAACGAGATTACTCCGTAGTGATCGGAAAAGGCAATATACAGCTTCCCATTCCAGTAGCTTCTTTCCAAGAACTGCAGGCATGTGGAATTCTTTTCCTGCTGACTGTCTTCCTCTTACTTATAGTCTTAGTCCTTTCAAGACTAAGGCTAATATGCATCTCCTGTCTTTGCGATAATCATATTTCGTTCTTATTAGCTCCTTACATCAAGTGGCTTCATGCCTTGCCTGGGGCGATTTCCACTAAAAAAAATACAGTGAATAAAAATGACAGATTGTAACGAAATGTAGGTCAAGGGTGTGAGTAGACGTCACGTTTGGAACGCGACTGCGATTGTTTTGATAATTCCAGTTGCGACTAACTGTACACATTTTTGTTTACATTTTGAAATATGCTGATTCGGGAATGTATCAGAAACAATTGCAGGTGTACATCAGAAGAGAAGATCGGAGAAGGTGTCGACGTCCTCTTGCATACATCGCCTGGTATTCCCAAATAGTCATCCATCTTGTACTACTGACCAAACTCCACGTCGCTTAACGTCGGTGATCTAACGAGAACCGTTGTGTCATACTAATTTGTAGTTATTGTAGTTATTGTTGACTATCATCATGTCGTGTTTCCTCGCTGTGTTTGTATTTCAAAGTCACAGGCGATTTTAATCGTCTAATTTTCGAATACTGGCTTCAGTTGGTATGGACGCCAATTGAAACGATAATAATGGGTTTATAAAATTACGTGTCGTTATTAAATATTGGTTAAATAAATAAAATTATTTTGACTTGTATGAATTTTTTATTTCTATTATTATTATTATTATTATTATTATTATTATTATTATTATTATTATTATTATTATTATTATTATTATTCATAGTAGTCTCAACTTTTGGATGTTTTTAGTTGGGGTTTTGTTTTTTGTTTTTTTGAACATCAAGTCAATTCCCTTGACCGTAGATATTCAAGCTGAACCTTAACACTTTCGCCGTTCCTAATAGGCAAGCCTTTTGCAGAATTGGAAAATAAATTGTCTCGTCAATCTGTCTAAGCCATTTATGGTGGCTTTTCGTTATTGTTCCAAGCGCTCCAATTACAACGGGGATCACCTTTACTTCTTTACATTTCCATAGGCTAACTAATTCCCATTTTAGATCTTGATATTTTTTTTTTCGTGTTCTTTCTCCTGCACTCTGGTATCGAAGACGCAGGCTATATCAATGATTAAGCAAGTTCTCTTGTTTTGTTGTTATTAATTTTATTATTATTAGTATTAATATTTTTATTATTATTTATTTATTACAAAAATTACTCACTAGGAGTTCTCACACAGGCAATCATCAGTGATTACTCACTGGTTAAAACCGGTGGTGTTCCGATAGTCTGAGTGACAATGGGTCTCCCAAGATTTTCAGTATTCTCTACGTTTTTCGATAACCACTGAAAATGGGTTTGCGTTATCGCAGACGCTGCTTATCATTGATTTACGGCTGGCAATGATCGGCTGGGATTTGGATTGCAACAAGCCTCCCAAGTTCCAAGTATTCACCGCACTCTTCCAGTGGAAGTCTGGTTAGTGCTCCTCCTCTTTGGGGTTTCCATCCTCCTTGAGTCTTCATGAATATTTTGTTTGATATCAGCCGAGGATGATGACATTTAGGAGAAGGAGCGTTTATAAGATTTGTTGCAGTTTCAGTTCTCTCGGGTTCACGTGGTGTTCTGTCCATGTTTTTGTTTTATTTCTGTTGCAACGTCCATGTGACTGGTCAGTGTTCGTAGTTTATGTGTGTTCGTTTTCGCATTCAAGGATTTTACCTTAAGATATCAGCTGTTTTCATAATAGCTGTCCGTTGTAGATTCTCTGTCTTCCCTTTGATTCCAATTTCTCTTAGTATGTCTCTAGTTTTATCGAAACTGTCTCTAGTGCTCCTACGATTATTGACTTTCTTTATGATTCACATTCCTTTTTACTGTCCCCTTGATCTTTAATCTTTTGGCTGCTGGAACGGTACAATCTACAATTTGGCATTTGTTTCTTCTTGTTAACTATTATGACGTCTGGTCTCCTTGCGTAGATGAGTTTATCTGTTTGTATCTCCATCTCGCAGATGATTTTGTGATTTTCGTTTTCTAATACTGTCTCCTGATTTTGCTTCTACCATTTGTCTGCGTATTCAAAATGTAATCGTTTGCATAGTTCCCAGTGTACTGATTTCCCCACGCAGTCGTGTCTGTTCTTGTATTTTTTTTGGGTTAGTTTTCTACATTGACTTATGTGATTTACCGTTTCGTCTCTTTGTCCACAACGTAAACACTTACTTTTTTCTTGGTTTTATCTATTTCAGCGGTAATGTAGTAAGTCCTCATTGCATTGTTCTATGCAGTTGTTAGTAGCGATTTCGTTTCTCTGTTTAAGTGTCCTTTTCTTGGCCATGTTCAGGTGTTTTAGTTGGTCTTTTCTCTTGTCATTCTTATGAATCGTCCGTGTAGCTATTTCTCTTTTTGTTTCTGGTATCGTTGCTTCCCGAATTGTTACATTTTGACGGTGTCTCTTGCTGCGGTGATCAGTCATTCTGTGTTCTGGGTTCTTTATTTTTCCAATTCTTTTTTTACGTCTTCCACACAGTCTTCTATACTTACCAGTCCTCTTCCCTCTTCACGTGAAGTCTGTAAGTATCATGTTTCGGGTGTACTGTATTGTTCATGGTTATTAGTTTCCTAGTCTTCTGGTCGATGGGCCCAAGTTCTTCCTTTGTCCAGCCTATGAATGGTCCACAGTAGCTTATTAATGATACTGCCTAGGTGTTTATTCCTTTTACTAGATTTCTACTATATAATTTCGTTTCTAAAAGTTTTCTTGTTCTTCTCAGGTATTCCTTTTCAATCTTCTGTTTCATTTCTGTAGATTTAATGGTGTCTTCTCACAGAACTTCCAAATATTTATAGGTATCATGTTCGTCAAGCGCCCTCATCTCCACTTGGTTGGGCAGTTCAATACCCTATGATGTTACCAGTTTTCCCCTTTTCATCTCTAGCAGTGCACACTTTTTCATTCAGAATTCTATTTGAATATCGAGACTGAAGATTCTGGTCGTATTTATCAGCGTTTTCAGTTTCTTTTTAAAATTATCTTCAGGCCATCCATATACATAAGAATGTTCATTCTTTGTTCTGTGTCTGTAAATTATATTCAGCATCACATTTTCTTTAGTATGTAGTTGATTGGCATGATGGCTATTATAAACATTAGTGGTGATAAAGAGACTCCTAGGAAGATGCCTTTCTGTATATTTATCCCAGCCAGGTGTTGTCCTCCAGCTGTCAGTCTCCAAACTCGCATTGCTTTCTTAATAAGATTAATATTTTTTGGATATCTTGTACATTTTTAAGCATTCAATTATCCATGTTTGATAGATTCTGTTGTAGGCTTTCTTATAGTTAATCCATTCCATGGCTATGTTCTTTTTTCTGCTTTTTACCTTCTTCAGGATCTTTTGATCTATGTATAACAGGTTATGCGTCTGTCTTTTCCGGCATCTTTTTTGTTCTTCGGAAAGTAGTCTATGATTGTTAAGCGGTAGATCAGTTCTCTAAGTTGTTCCGTTAGAATTTCCCACATGTTGTGTAAGCAGGTTATTGCTCTATAGTTGCTTAGGATCGTTATCTCTTCGGCGTCTTTTTGTATTAACGTAGTTCTTCCTTTAATCATCTATTCTATCATGTCGATTTTGTGGACAAAGCTTCTCGGTTTTTGCGCAAGCTTTTCATGTAGGGTCATGGATTTTTAAAACTAGCATGCATGTATTCCATTGTGACCTGACGCTTTCCAATTTGCCATTTTCTTTAGGGTTGTCTTAATCGTTTCGTCATCAATTTCGGTTTCTGTTCCTTCTTCAATTTCCTGAAGTTCTTCTTTCATGTTTTTAAATTATTTGGCCTTTCTGTTGTGGTCGTGTGTTTTTCCCCTATCGTGCTCCAGGAGTGTTTTGTTTCTGTCGAGTCCGGTTGCTCTGTTCTTGTTCCATTTATGTTTTGATAAAATGTTTTTCGTTGTTTTCAAAGTTTCTGTTTTGTTTGTACTGTTGCGATTTGTATCTGTATCGTTTCAATCTTCTCTCTTTTGTTGCTATTTTTTGTTTTAGTTTTTAATGTTTCTTATTTAGTCTTTCCTCGTGAGTCATATTTCTCCTATTCCATCGTTTCCTATTCTCTTTCATCCTATTTAAGGTTTTAGATTCTTTTCGTAGTTTGATGCTCTGGGTTTCCAATCTAATTTCCCATCCGGGTTTTGTCGGTCCATTCTTTTGACCAGTTTTTGTTTCTATTTTTACCTTCATAAAAACTGATTTATATTTGGCATATACTAAGTTGTTTAGGTCTGTGATTATTATTATTATTATTATTATTATTATTATTATTATTATTATTATTATTATTATTATTATTATTATTATTATTATTATTATTGTTGTTGTTGTTGCTGTTATTATTATTATTATTGTTGTTGTTATTATTATTATTATTATTATTATTATTATTATTATTATTATTATCATTATTATTATTTCTTCAAAAAATAACAACGGAAAATATGGGTATATTTCGCCATGTCCACCCAACCGCGTTGTGACAATCATTCAGTAGAAAGAAATATGGCCGCCGATGGTGGATTGTCTTCATCGATTAATGGTTCTGTAGAAAGGCACAAAAAATACACATTGATGGATCCACCCAAGATAGATTGATAAATAAATAGACTTTCATTGATTGGAAGATCGATCGATAGATGGATCTGCGGGTCGATCGAAAAAAATGGAATGAGGTAGGGTAGATGGGTGATGTTAATGCGCATAAAACACACTATTCTTTCTTTCTTCTTCGTTCTTTCTTTCTTCTTCTTTCTTTCTTTCTTTCTTCTTCTTCTTCTTCTTCTTCTTCTTCTTCTTCTTCTTCTTCTTCTTCTTCTTCTCGAATACGTATCACAAATAGATAAACACACACAGTTCGATAAATATAGACACTAACTTTTCCTTTTCCTACAGCTCACTCTCCATTTCTCTATTGTTTCTCTCCGTTGTTACACAGACACGCACCACATATCTTTTTCTCTTCCTCTCCATCTCTCTCTATCTCTCTGTGCTATATATATATATATATATATATATATATATATATATATATATATATATATATATATATATATATTTATACATACATATATATATATATATATATATATATATATATATGTATATATATATATATATATATATATATATATATATAAACTAAAACTTAACAATTTAAAAATTAAAACCTAAAATAAAAATACAATGAACCACGTGTAAAAATAAATTCACCCATTATATTTACACAACCAAGGAAACAGGATATAGGCCAATCTATAGGGGAAAACACAATAGAACAGGATATAGGAAGTAACTCTAACAAGACCTTTGTTCGCGGGAAGCCCAACGATTGGCTGAGAGAACAACAAAGAATCTGATTGGTTAACTAGCTAGCCGTGTATATAAAACCACCCGGCAAAAATAACTCCATGTATTTTAGCCTGAAGATTCCCCCTTCCCAAGGATGAAACACGGGAACCTCTGTGTAGCTTAATTGCCATAAATATATTTTCATAGCTTACTACCTAGCTCTACTTACGTATCGAGGACTATTTAAGTAAATACTGAAAATTGATACATAAAAAATTATATCTCCTTATAACATTTTATGTGGATACATGAAATACTAATATATATATATATATATATATATATATATATATATATATATATATATATATATATATATATATATATATATATATATATATATATTGACTCGGGTTGCACATGTCGGGATTTCGGAACTTTGATTGGACTTTTTGTATTATTTTGATTGATTTATTTATCATTAACATTGAATATGGACACACTTCGCGACTGGATAACCTTGCCGGCCCCTTCAATTCCACGTATTTGGACTGCTGTTTGTATCTTGGAGTAATGTCCTTCCTGATTATGCTTCTCAACTTGTATGACCTGGATGGACTGTATGGATTCAACAAAAGTATGTTTTTGGATTGATATGTTTGATGTTATGTATTTTTATGTATTTGTATATATAATTTTATATATTTTCAAAGCGTAATTTTATTGCCTGTAGTAGTATAACTGCGGTAATGGTCCTCTGAAGAGAAGAATTATCTTTGAAAACTCATGAGCTAAGGACTTAAGGATGCTTTGCTTGAACTTTGAATTCTAATAAAATATGATTGACACCTTATTTTATTACTTCATTTTATATTATAATATTAATGCTCTATCTAGTATATTGAGCTTCAGTTTTTTATCCGGATGTTTCACTAATTATAAGATATTAGTTGACGCTTATATCTTTTGTTGGATTGCTTCATATATATATATATATATATATATATATATATATATATATATATATATATATATATATATATATATATATTAGAAGTAAATCATTATCGAGGCAAGTCTGCTTAAGGGCCATAGACATTTTGCTTTTGCATTTTTGAATTGTATTCTCGATTATGAAAATGAAGCTAAAAAGTTCAACAGGGGCGAAAAATGATTGTGTATTCGGAAAGAGTTCTCTTTGGGAGAAATAATTCGCTCAAGAACTTTAATGACCGAGCTTCAATTGCGCAACCGCTGGAGAAACTGGTCTGCCGATACGAAACGGGATAATTATACACTCGTCGCCCTCGATAACAATCTTCAAGGACCACAGACTTCCCTGACAGAACTAGAAACAGAATCAGACGAAAAGGAGTCAGAGTCTTGTAATTTCACCGCAAAGATCTCTGAAGAGAGAGTAAAACCTAATTCGCTTTACCCTGGTCACGACATCAAAGTTATTTTAACAAACGCTTGCGCTATCCTCTTTAAGTTTAATGAACTTCAATCCATTATCGTAGATGAAAACGCAGACCTGATAGTAATAACTGAAACTTGGTTATCCTCAGAAGTCAAAGAAGCAGAGATTCACCTACAATGTTTCACTTCATTTTGTTGTGACAGATCTCAAAGAAAAGGTGCTGGAGTTAGTGTGTACGTAAGATCATTGCTTAAATCACTCCAACCCCTCCTCCCTCCAAATGTTCACCTGTATGATAAAATTGATGCTGTTCATTGCAATATAAACATGAGCGGAGAAAGTATTCCTGTATTTCCTGTATATCGCAGTGTAAGTTCTACAGAAGCTGATGACCAAAGCCTCGCTAGTGCTATAACAGTTGTCTGAAAATGCCAGAGTGACTGTCTCCTACTGGAAGATTATAATTCACCGACTATTGACTGGTAGTCGAATATATGCACTTCCTATGACGCGTTCGACAACTCGCTTTTTGACCCGATAGAGGAATGTCTTTCTTTGCCAGCATGTTACGAAACATACACAAACTAGAATTGGCCAGAGATCATCGGTTCTTGACCTTGTCTTCACCTTTTACCCTACTTCCGTTCCTTCTATGCACATGTTGCCTTCTTCTGGCAAGAGTAATCATGTACACTTCGTTTTCACCGTCCTCACAGATCAGCCGAGAAGAAAATGTCCTACTATGAATCATGATTTAATTAAAGCAGCCTCGAATGAGTTAGATAAGCATAGCCTCACCGAGTACCAGTCTGTAGAAACAACGTGTGCAGAAATAAAGAAATTTATGTTGTGCCTTACGGGTATGTTCGTATCTTTGAAGACGCCAAAGACACAAGAAACACAAACCATGGATTACTAGGAAAGATTCTTCGTGAACGAAGGCTGAGAAACGCTGCATGGGGGCCCTACCAAAAGACGATGTTTGAAGCGCCTTTGGAGGTCTACAGAAAACAACGTAATCATGTCGAACACATCTCCGGTATAAGTAGACAAAATGTTGAGAGGCAGCTTGCGCTTGATGCTTGTCGTAACCCGAAGCGATTTTACACTCAGGTGCAAAGGAATAAAGAATTGAATAACCAAATTGCAACCCTACTTAATTCCGAAGAAGCAAAACCATCAAGCATCTCTGTTTTCCGATGTTGTCGCAAATATTTTCAAAATCAAACATGGCGGAAAACATGGAACGCTACACATGATAGCTAGCATAAACAATGCGGTCTATCACCATCACTCAGGCTGAAGTCGAGAAGTAGCTTTTTTTGGGGGGGGGGGGAGATGTGAATAAGGAGCAAGATCCAGATGGACTACATCCAGCGATTTTAAGGGCTATTGCACACAAACTATCTGAACTTCTAAAAACCCTTTTCAACCTTTGACTGACTACCTGAGTTGTTCGGGCTGATTTATGGGTGGCCACCATCTACCCTATCTTTAAAAGATGTGACAAAGAAGACCTAATTTATTACAGACGAGTAAGCCTCACCTACATCGTCTCCAGATTCATGGAAGTTCTATTCAAACGAGCAATTGTGGCTCATCCTACGTCCGTTGCTGCCATCTCTTCATCTCAATATGGTTTAATTTCGAAACGCTTGTGTCTCATCAATTTACTTGTGCTGAAAGCGGATAGCTTACGAGCGTGGTGGACGATGTAGATATTGCTGACATTGTCTTTTTGGACATTGCCAAGGTCTTTGATTCTGTCAATCAACGCTAACTTGGTAATCTTATAGATGACGCACCATGTTTCCGTGACTTCGCGTCGTCAACGTTCGGGCAGGTTACGGAAGAGCCCGAGAGTTGACGAGGAGAAAACTGCCAAACGCTAAATTGAAGACTGGCAGCCGATAAATTACGACGAAAAACAAAAACAAAACTAAAATAAATGAACGAAAGTAAAGAACGAACAAACCACAGCTAAACAACTGTTATTAGGTAGATGTTCATGTTTAGTTTTTTTTTGTCAAGGGAACCATTGTTAATCAAATGTTTTTAAATATAAGTTGTTTTTTGTGTGCACTGGAAAGTTTCAAAAGATGATTTTGCTTGATTTGTAAACCAAATGTTTTTTTTTGTTTTTTTTCAATGTTTATTTTTCACATTTTTTGTCATTATTTTTCTTGTTAACATAAACACTGATACAACTGTTTCTAAGCATTTTTTTTAGGGGGGGGGGGGGTATGTTCTTATTTTAACGAAAAAAAACAAAAAAAAACTACTATTTATAAACCTTATTGGTTAATAGTTTCGTCAGCTCTCGGGCGCTTCCGAGACCTGACCGAACGTTGACGACACGAAGTCACGGAAACATGGTGCGTCATCTATAAGAGTACTGCTAACTTCTATATAAACTCAATACCTATGGCCTCCATGAATCGGTTATAAAGTAGATGAGACCCTTTCTTTGTGATCTTACATAGAGAGTGCAGATAAATTGAAGGTTTTCACTTAAGATGAGTGCTTGCAATGGTGGTTCCCAGGGCTCTGTGCTGGGTTCTATTCCTTTTCTACTCTATATCAACGACATGTCGGAAGTGAGCGATGGAAACGTGCTTCCATTTGCAGATGACGTCAAATTAGTAGTCCGTAGAAGCGAGATTGACAATCTCATCAAGCATAAAACGTACCTGGAAACGGTCCACTTAATGGGACTTATACCTAAATGTCGATAAATGCTGCTATATTTCTTTTCCGCGGATACACAGCTCTAGAGACAAAGATCTGTGCCTTCTGATCGATTCGTCTTTCAAGCCATCTAAACATTGCATTTAGGTTGCAAACAAAGCAAGGAGAACCCTATTTCTCATTCGACGCTTTTTTTGCAACCTCACTCCTGAACTATTTCTACCACTTAATATCTCCCTCTTAAAGGCCATTGTTAAAATACGGTGGCCAAACCTCTGTTCTATATCTAATACATGATATCCATCATCTGGAGAGAGTTCAACGACTGGCTACTCGAATGGTGCAAGGACTATGGGATCTGGCCTACAAAAGCCGACTCAAGAATCTTAACGCTTACATTTATGCGGTAATCTCATTTTGGTCTACAATCTCCTTAATGGACATTATGATCCCCGTCGGTACCTATTATTCACTCTTGCACCAGAAAAAGGTCTACGCAGACACTACCCGAAACTGTTTCACCGCCAATTTCGATTGAACCAGAGAAAGGACATTTTCTTAATCATGATCCCTGGACCTTAGAATGGGCTCCCAGGAAATGTATTAAAAACTATTAAGTCATCTATGTATTTGAACAAAAGTGTTATTTAAACTATTAAGTCATCTATGTATTTGAACAAAAGTGTTATTCAAACTACTAAGTCATCTATGTATTTGAACATAAGTGTTATTAAAACTATTAAGCCATCTATGTATTTGAATAAAAGTGTTATTCAAACTATTAAGTCATCTATGTATTTGAATAAACATGTTATTCAAACTATTAAGTCATCTATGTATTAGAACAAAAGTGTTATTAAAACTATTAAGTCATCTATGTATTTGAATAAAAAGTGTTATTAAAACTATTAAGTCATCTATGTATTTGAATAAAAGTGTTATTCAAACTATTAAGTCATCTATGTATTTGAATAAACATGTTATTCAAACTATTAAGTCATCTATGTATTTGAATAAAAGTGTTACTAAAACTATTAAGTCATCTATGTATTTGAACAAAAGTGTTATTAAAACTATTAAGTCATCTATGTATTTGAACAAAAGTGTTATTCAAACTATTAAGTCATCTATGTATTAGAACAAAAGTGTTATTCAAACTATTAAGTCATCTATGTATTTGAATAAAAGTGTTATTCAAACTATTAAGTCATCTATGTATTTGAATAAAAGTGTTATTCAAACTATTAAGTCATCTATGTATTTGAATAAAAGTGTTATTCAAACTATTAAGTCATCTATGTATTTGAATAAAAGTGTTATTCAAACTATTAAGTCATCTATGTATTTGAATAAAAGTGTTATTCAAACTATTAAGTCATCTATGTATTTGAATAAAAGTGTTATTCAAACTATTAAGTCATCTATGTATTTGAATAAAAGTGTTATTCAAACTATTAAGTCATCTATGTATTTGAATAAAAGTGTTATTCAAACTATTAAGTCATCTATGTATTTGAACAAAAGTGTTATTCAAACTACTAAGTCATCTATGTATTTGAACATAAGTGTTATTAAAACTATTAAGTCATCTATGTATTTGAACAAAAGTGTTATTCAAACTATTAAGTAATCTATGTATTTGAACAAAAGTGTTATTCAAACTACTAAGTCATCTATGTATTTGAACATAAGTGTTATTCAAACTACTAAGTCATCTATGTATTTGAACAAAAGTGTTATTCAAACTATTAAGTCATCTATGTATTTGAACAAAAGTGTTATTCAAACTATTAAGTCATCTATGTATTTGAACAAAAGTGTTATTCAAACTACTAAGTCATCTATGTATTTGAACATAAGTGTTATTCAAACTATTAAGTCATCTATGTATTTGAATAAACATGTTATTCAAACTATTAAGTCATCTATGTATTTGAATAAAAGTGTTATTCAAACTATTAAGTCATCTATGTATTTGAATAAAAGTGTTATTCAAACTATTAAGTCATCTATGTATTTGAACAAAAGTGTTATTCAAACTACTAAGTCATCTATGTATTTGAACATAAGTGTTATTAAAACTATTAAGTCATCTATGTATTTGAACAAAAGTGTTATTCAAACTATTAAGTAATCTATGTATTTGAACAAAAGTGTTATTCAAACTACTAAGTCATCTATGTATTTGAACATAAGTGTTATTCAAACTACTAAGTCATCTATGTATTTGAACAAAAGTGTTATTCAAACTATTAAGTCATCTATGTATTTGAACAAAAGTGTTATTCAAACTATTAAGTCATCTATGTATTTGAACAAAAGTGTTATTCAAACTACTAAGTCATCTATGTATTTGAACAGAAGTGTTATTTAAACTACTAAGTCATTTATGTATTTGAACATAAGTGTTATTAAAACTATTAAGCCATCTATGTATTTGAATAAAAGTGTTATTAAAACTATTAAGCCATCTATGTATTTGAATAAAAGTGTTATTCAAACTATTAAGTCATCTATGTATTTGAATAAAAGTGTTATTCAAACTATTAAGTCATCTATGTATTTGAACAAAAGTGTTATGCAAACTATTAAGTAATCTATGTATTAGAACAAATGTGTTATTCAAACTATTAAGTCATCTATGTATTTGAACAAAAGTGTTATTCAAACTATTAAGTAATCTATGTATTTGAACAAAAGTGTTATTCAAACTACTAAGTCATCTATGTATTTGAACATAAGTGTTATTAAAACTATTAAGTCATCTATGTATTTGAATAAACATGTTATTCAAACTATTAAGTCATCTATGTATTTGAATAAAAGTGTTATTCAAACTATTAAGTCATCTATGTATTTGAATAAAAGTGTTATTCAAACTATTAAGTCATCTATGTATTTGAACAAAAGTGTTATTCAAACTACTAAGTCATCTATGTATTTGAACATAAGTGTTATTAAAACTATTAAGTCATCTATGTATTTGAACAAAAGTGTTATTCAAACTATTAAGTAATCTATGTATTTGAACAAAAGTGTTATTCAAACTACTAAGTCATCTATGTATTTGAACATAAGTGTTATTCAAACTACTAAGTCATCTATGTATTTGAACAAAAGTGTTATTCAAACTATTAAGTCATCTATGTATTTGAACAAAAGTGTTATTCAAACTATTAAGTCATCTATGTATTTGAACAAAAGTGTTATTCAAACTACTAAGTCATCTATGTATTTGAACAGAAGTGTTATTTAAACTACTAAGTCATTTATGTATTTGAACATAAGTGTTATTAAAACTATTAAGCCATCTATGTATTTGAATAAAAGTGTTATTAAAACTATTAAGCCATCTATGTATTTGAATAAAAGTGTTATTCAAACTATTAAGTCATCTATGTATTTGAACAAAAGTGTTATTCAAACTATTAAGTCATCTATGTATTAGAACAAAAGTGTTATTCAAACTATTAAGTCATCTATGTATTTGAACAAAAGTGTTATTCAAACTATTAAGTAATCTATGTATTTGAATAAAAGTGTTATTCAAACTACTAAGTCATCTATGTATTAGAACATAAGTGTTATTAAAACTATTAAGCCATCTATGTATTTGAATAAAAGTGTTATTCAAACTATTAAGTCATCTATGTATTAGAACAAAAGTGTTATTCAAACTATTAAGTCATCTATGTATTTGAATAAAAGTGTTATTCAAACTATTAAGTAATCTATGTATTTGAACACAAGTGTTATTCAAACTACTAAGTCATCTATGTATTTGAACACAAGTGTTATTCAAACTACTAAGTCATCTATGTATTTGAACATAAGTGTTATTAAAACTATTAAGCCATCTATGTATTTGAATAAAAGTGTTATTCAAACTATTAAGCCATCTATGTATTTGAATAAAAGTGTTATTCAAACTATTAAGTCATCTATGTATTTGAATAAAAGTGTTATTCAAACTATTAAGTCATCTATGTATTAGAACAAAAGAATGAGCTGCAGACCCTGTACCCGTCGCGTATTGTAAAGTTCTGGTTCCAGCAAGATAGGGCAGACTCTCACACCTCAAACATGTTCCAGAATTGGCTGAAAAAGAACTTTGGAGGTTATGTGATCAATTTGAAGACTGATTGTAAGTTGGCAACTCACAGCTCAGTCCTTAGCAACCCTCAGATTTCTTTCTGCGTTGCTACCGTAATTACACAGGAAGACTCAGGAGTTTTAGGGAGCTCAACGAAGCCATCAGGATTTAGGCCAGAGTCATATATCGGTCGGTTTGTGAGGATCGCATAAACACATTTGTGCTACGCCCCAATAAATATACAGAGCTAAAGGGGCTGGCTCATCTCGGACACACACTCTGGAATAAAGAAAAAGAGGCCAAAGACTACGATGTTTGCATATAATGTTTTAAACCTAAAATCACCAAAGTTTAATTGAATTTTTATATAAAATTAATAAATGAAGCTCATTGAAAATTTATTTGGAGATTACCTTGTATATTTAAACAATTTTTTACAGTCGTAGAGTCAGATTAAGATGAGCGAACGTGTTTGTGTGTATGAGTGTGTTTGAGTGATCTGTGTATATGTCTATGCGAAAGAGAGAGAGAGAGAGAGAGAGAGAGAGAGAGAGAGAGAGAGAGAGAGATGCGTAAGAGAGAGGGGAGCGAATGACGTAAAAAGTGGGAGCTGAGTTGGGGGAAGTGACAGAAAGGAGGGAAAAGAGGAAAAGAGAGCGAAAGTGAAAAATGGTGAATAGGGACAAACAGATCGGGGATAACGGCGAAAAGAGAGAAACCATGAAAGGAAACGGGAGTGGGAGAGAAGGTTAGAGAAAGAAAGCGGGAATAGGGGAGGGGAGGTTAAAAAATAACGCAAGAGAGAGAAATAATGTGAAAAGGAGAGAGAAAGAGAGAGAGAAAGAGAGAGAGAGAGAGAGAGAGAAAAGAAGAAAATGAAATGGGTAGAAAACGGTGAAAAGGTGGAAAGAGAGAAATAAAGAGAAAGTTGGAGAAAGAGAGAGATGGCGAGACACGAAAAGGAGAGGGGGATAGAGAGAGAAAGGAGATGAAACGGTGAGAAAGAATTGAAAGAAAAGCAGACGAGAAAAGAGAAAAAGAGAGAAGACAGAGGGGAGAAAAAAGAGAGAAAGCGAGAGAGGGAGAGAGGGGAGGGGAAAAAGATGATCGAGAGAGATGTGGAATCTTTTTCCAAGAAATAAACAACATTCCATAATGCCTATCATCAAAGAATTGCAATCAGGACACGGAAGACCAAGGAGGGAGGAGGTGTCATTAGCAAGAATACGAATCGGTCACACTCACTTAACTCATTCATATCTTCTGAAAGGGAGAAGAACCTCCAACATGCATACCATGTCAGTCACCCTTCACCGTTGAACACATACTCATTACGTTTAAAGATCTCCAACAAACTAGATAATAATACTACGAAATAGACAATTTGTATCTTGGACATAAGATTGTATCACTCTGTTATACAACGGAAGTATTAGTTGAATGGAGGAGTGATTGACGAGTAGGTAGGGTCAGAATTTAGCCTTAAGTTAATGGAAGTTGGCGAAACCGCGTGACTTCCGGAAAAAGGGTGATCTCCCCCTTTTCGGCTGACAACTTAAGCAGGTGGCCGCTCCGTGAAGAGCCCCAGTGAGAATGGGGACGGTCGCCTACAATGTAATTAGGTGTAACGAGACTAACTGTCTGTCTATCTGTCGATCTCTCTTTCTCCGAAGTTAAAGTTTAGAGATCCCTCACTCTATTTGTGAATGTTCCAAGTTGTTTATTAATAAACCTCTTATAAAAAAATAAGTGATTGCACACACAGACGATCAAGAACCTGGGTTCCCTCACTCTGTGTTTATAAATGGTCTAAGTTATCTACATTAATGAAACGAGTGATTTTGTCTCCAGACGATCAAAGACCTGGATATTTGACGACGACAACATGTGTATAATGGGTTATACACATCACAGACAACCGGAACTGGTACAATTCTACATATAAATATGTTTTACTTTCTAATCATGCTTTACTTCTTTCATTCATAACATTAATTTTTGGTTCATTTCTCCACGTTATATCATTTCAATTATGTTGACCAAATAGACGCGACTTGCCTCTATAGCACATCTAGTTAACGGAAGCTGGCGAAACCACGTGACTTCTAGAAGAGGGGAGATGTTCCTCTTCCTAGTGAGACTTCAAGCAGAGCGCACAATGTAGATACTATATATCTATAAACTTCTCTCTCTCTCTCTCTCTCTCTCTAACGTTGCAGTCCAAAAAAGCCATGTATCTCCCCCACTCTAGGTTTATGAATGGTCCAAGTTATTTACATTAATAAGCCTTCTTATAAACTAATATCAGCCTCTGAGTGACTTTGTCTACAGACGATCAAGAACCTGGCTTCCCGACGACGACAACAACGGGTGTATAATGGGTTATACACGTCACAGACATCCGAAACTGCTACAACTCATTCCAGAAGAATCTTTTCTACAATTTCAAGTGACCATTTTCTGAGCAATCTTTTCCAAAAGATATCAAAATTCGGGGAGATCCCTTAATACAAACCTAACACTAAAATCTGCGCATGCGCACATTATCAGGTGCATTATTTTATATCTCGATATGTTTAGTCTCCTAATTAATGATATGTCCCGAGCATCAAGTTTGTCTTTTAAGTCTGCAATATCGTCTGTTTAGATGTATCAAATTATCTTGTCCACCTCTTCTGATTTTACTTTCTTACAGTTTTCGTTCCTTAGTTTTATTGTTTCCTCATTCGTAATTTCATTGATGCGTTCAATTTCTACTGCTTTTTCTTCTGTGAATTCTGTAATCGCGTAGTCAGTGAGATCTATATTTTTTTCGATATTTACTTCTATTATTATTATTATTATTATTATTATTATTATTATTATTATTATTATTATTATTATTATTATTATTATTATTATTATTATTATTATCATTATCATCATTATTATTATTTATTATATACGAGAAAATATATGCTCGCTCTGATCGCATATTTTTATCAGTAAATGCAATGCTTATGTTAAATCTTTTGACGCATTTAATAAAAAATAGATTAACAGTAACATTTTTGCATTTAAAAATGTAAAAAATGAATGAATAGAATATTAACTGAATATGTTTTTAATTCTTCGAAATATTATCTAAGGCACAAATATTCAGATTGTATAATTTCTAAATTATTTTGAGCAGGAGAATCCTTATTCACTTGTCTTCTCAAACACACAAACCGGAGACAGCACTGGAAAACGAAAATCCCAAAATCATCTGGAGCATGGACTTACAAAAAGATAAACTCATCCAAGCAAGGAGACCGGCTGTCATAATAGTCAATAAGAAAAGAAAAAAACTGCCAAATCATAGATTTCGCCGTCCCAGCAGACACAGGGTGAAGATAAAAAAGGACAGAAAAACGAATAAAATTAGAACTGAAAGTGATATGGAACATGAAGGGAGTCAATATAAAACTAATAATTAGCACGAGGAACAGTTCTGAAAACGCTGGGAAAAGACCGGGAGAAATTAGAATCAGAGGGTAGAGTAACACTATACAACGGACGGCAATGATGAACACAACTGAAATTGTAAAGAACATCGTTGAATGCGGAAACACACATCAACTGCGAATGCTAACCAATCACAGGAAAGTTGCAATAGAAAGAAAACAAAAACATAGAAAGAACACCATCACATGAAACCAAAGGAACTGAAACTGCAACAAAAACAAAATTACCCCTTCCACCTCCTCCCAAGAAAAACACAATGTGATTGCATCAGTCTTGGCTGATACCACACAAAATAGTTGTGAGGGGTCAAGGAGGATGGAAGAACGAGGATGGAGAGCACTCACCAGACCTCCACTGGAAGAGTGCGGGGAGTACTGGGGCAATGGAGAGGCTTATTGCCACCCAAATCTCACAGAAGACCAATAGTCATTACCAGTGAGTAAACCAATGGTAAGCTGCTGTTGCGATAACGAAAAACCATTTGCAATGGTTATCTAAAGATGTGGAGAGTACTGGAAATCTGGGGAGACTTGTCATTCAGACTCCAGGGAACACCACCGGTTATTATCAGTGAGCAATTCTAGTAAGTACATAATAATAATAATAATAATAATAATAATAATAATAATAATAATAATAATAATAATAATAATAATAATAATAATAATAAATTAAAAAATTAATTAAATCTTTTTTTATTTTAAATGGTGCCGGCCTAGGCTGACACCAGACAACATATTTGTAGAGGGTCGATGAAGATGAGAAGACCGACGAGGGACAGCACAAACCAGACCTCCACTGGAAAAGTGCGGAGAATGTTGGGACCTTGGGAAGGCTTATTGCAACCCAAATCCCAGAGAAACCAATGGTCTTTACCAGCGAGAAATCAATGGTTAGAGGCTGTTGCGATACCGCATCGTTATCGAAAAGAGGTGAATAATACTGGAAATCTGGGAAGGCTTGTTGTCACTCAGACTCCAGGAAATACCACTGGTTGTTGTCGGTGAGCAATCACTGACGATGATCTGTGTGTGAACTCCTAGTGAGTACAAATGATAATCCGTATACGCTACGAAGGGTAACCAGTCACATGTAATTTACAACAGGAAGAAAACAAAACCACATGAAGAACACTACACCACAAACCAAGGAACAGAAACTGCAAGAAACATCACACCATAAGCTCCCCCCCTCCAAAAAAATGACGCCGGCTGAGGCTGACACCATACAAAATATTTGTTATGGGTCAAAGAGGATGAGAAAACCGAGGAGGGGCAGTACAAACCAGACTTCCACTGGAAGAATGCGGAGAGTGGTGGAACCTTGGGGAGGCTTATTGCCACCCAAATCCCAGAGAAGACCAATCGTCTTTACCAGCGAGAAATCAATGGTAATCGGCTGTTGCGATACCGCAAGGTTATTTGCGGTGATTATCGGAAAGAGGTGGAGGGTCCTGGAACTCTGGGAGGCTTGTTGTCACTCAGACTCCAGGGAACACCATCGGTTGGTGTCGATGAGCAATCATTGACGATGACCTGTGTGATAACTCCTAGCCTAGTGAGTAATAATAATAAGGATAAGATAGAAATTATTTTTTATCATGCAAGAAGAATATCTTAGAAGATATGACGTCACAGTTTATGAATTTTTGAGTGAAATCAAAGTAGAATAAATAGTGGTAGTGGTAGTGGTACTGGTAGTGACCCAACGAATCACGGGTACGTCTAGTATACATACATACACCCTTGTTTATTCATATCTATCTATCTATCTATCTATCTATCTATCTATCTATCTATCTATCTATCTATCTATCTATCTATCTATCTCTATCTATCTATCTATCTATCTATCTATCTATCTATCTATCTATCTATCTATCTATCATCCCTATCTATCTATCTATCTATCTATCTATCTATCTATCTATCTATCTATCTATCTATCTATCTCACCGTTCATTAAGTAGGTGATCACACTGACACACCCACATAAGAATAAGCCCTACATGCGCCACCAGTGCAGCATTGCACGAATTCGCATCCACCCGACCCTGCCGACTACACCCCTCCTTCCTCCGCCGCTACTATCACAGCTACCCCCCCTCCAATTGAAATGCGAAAACCATCACTACCACCCATGTTCCAACCGCAGCTCCATGGCAGCCATCTTTTGCTGTTTCCCCTTGCCAGCGACACCGTATTCGCCGCCGTAACGACGAACGTCTTTCTCTCTCTCTCGGTTCACACATTCATTCCCCTCCTTTCTCCCCCCCCCCCCGCTTAACCAGTCGACGACATTAATGTGCAACTTCCTTTCAACGCCGGGTATACCCGCTTAGATGTTTCTTGTTTGCTGCACCTGTCTCACTCACATGTATTATATACCACACCATCGTCGCCTTCTTGCACTTGCATTGTTATCGTGTATATCTTGTATATGGTTGATATAGATAGAAGCTATAATATACCGTGATACCAATAATTGTAGGCGCGCCATAAGCAATTCCGAAAATCTAAAATAAAAGACTAGGTTAAATTAGAATCAAATGGAGGATCGGCACTATGCAAACAACTACACCGATGAAAACGTCAGAAATATTAAGAAAAAAATCCTCGAATGCGGAAACCAACCCAAGATGATACTGACCAACCACGTTGAAGTACTACTACGTAAAAACTATTTCTGTAACATCTGGTGTAGTATTCGCTCTGGGCTGGCATCTGGCTTTCACCGAAAAGAAAGTTTCTAGGGAATATCAAATTCCCCAGTATACCCCGGTCAAAGCAAATAGCATACAGCGCCTAGTATTCCCAAATGGTCACCCATCTGGTACTGACCAGACTCAACGTAGCTTAACTTGGATGATCTAATGAGAACCGATTTGTAAGCGTGATTATGCTGTATGCACAACTAGAACTATAGATAAAACATAATAAAATAGACGCAAGGAAACACGAACTGCCAGGGTTCATATATGATAGAGAAGGAAAACGCGATGGCACCAACATCGGTTGGTACCACAAAAAAATGGCCGTGAAAGCTATGGGAGGATGGAAAGAGTAAGAAGAGCACCATCCAGACCTCGACTGGAAGGAAACGGAGAGAACTGTAATCCCGATGAAGCTTATTGTCACTTAAATTACATAGAAAGCTAAGGATCTTTATCAGCGAGACTTTAATGGTAAACGACTGTTGCGAAAACGCACACTTGTGATACTATGGACTGCCCTTCCCCCAACGCAGCCGGGACCACCGAGAAATGATGAAGAAGTGAGATAAGTGGACAGGCGATAGTGAGACCGGCAAATCTATTGAACTCCTCAGACGGGATGGCGTCATGACAGTTGGTTGTTAGTTTCTGTATGGCCAGATAGCGATAAGCTTAGAATAAAAACGGGTGACCAGATCAGAGTGACTGAGAGAAAGGCCGGATATCTAGGATTTCCGGTCGAAAGTAGATATACTTATGAGACGGATCAAACAAGACGTCAGTCAGAGTTCGGTTGGAGGAGATCATTGAAAAAGTCCGAGAGTGTACGACTCGATATCGAACTAAGAAAATTATCACTGAGCCCGGCACAACCGGACAACGATCAACAGACAGCATTTGGGGTTCTTAGTCACGACGACGGTATCACAAACATACCCCGAGCACAACTGAGTTATACTAACAGCTTGTGTTGTTTTTACTGCAGCGTGACTACGGAGACGATCATCAGGTTACATACTGATTTCCAAAGGTTATCGAAAAAAGCGAAATATACTGGAAATCTAGAGAGACTCGTTGTCACACGAACTCCACGGAGCAACTTGTAAGTATCTATTTAATCCCATTGGGATGGTAAAGTATTAATACTTCACTAGCGGGACTCGTGTAAATTACACGAAATGATGTTTTCAATACTAATTATCTTGTTCCTAACCTATACATTACTTTGTAAATGCTTTAGATTAAATGAAATTTGGCTCCAATTCATGAGTAGCATACAAAGATTCGGAAGGTCGTTGCTTTTGATGTAAGCGTGGCACACAAAATAACACACACGTTATCGTATTAATATGTCTTCCGGTCGTCCCCTCCCTACCTTCCTCCCCCCTTCGATGTAGACAAAAATCTTAGAGGTTGGTTGGGATCGAACTATAAACCAGTCGAGCCGACGTCAAAATCATACGTCGCTAACCGTTGCGCCAAAGGGAAATACTTGAAAATATTACGAAAATTAAGTGGCTTGTATGATTTTCCAAATCTAGGTGCGGCAAGCATGCGCATAGCTTTTGATGTAAGCGTGACACACGAACACACACGCTATCATATTAATATATAGATGTCTTATGACTTTGATATGATGGGGAATACTACTTCGTGGAATTATAAATGATTTTTTTGTCTGATTACAGCTTTTCATTTTGTCACAGCATAGGAAAATGTAAAAAAGAAAACACATTTTTTTGTGCTTCGTTTTTAATCAAATTTTGTGAATGGAGAGTTTATTTACGGAAAACTTCATTATAAGTGGAAATAACTTTTCTCTCAAAACTTCCCCGGTGACTTGAAGATACATAAAAGTAATCTCATTGCGCCCCATCAACGACTTAGTGAGAGAACTCCTAGTAAGTAAGAAATGATATTAATAATACTCCTTCTTCCCCAAAAAGTCTATCATAAAATCACAGATGAAGAGATTCGACTAGAATCCCAAAACAAATAAACTACAGAATAGCTAAAGGCGTGAAAAGGGAGAAAACAAATCAGCAATGGAAGAGGACAGAAAAAAAGGACAATAGCCTTTCAAGATACATGAAAAATATTATTAGCAAAAGGAGAGGGTTGAATGATGTCTAGTAAGACACCATTTTCGGGTATCTTCGGTCTCTCTGTACAAGAGTTTGTGAAGACACCCTGACATGAAGATAATTCCCCTATGAAGTAAACCCTGACTCTTTATTTATCTTCCTCCCACAAGGTAAGATGTGACACAAGGTCGGGAAAGTGGGATTTGAAAAGCCAGCGCCCGAGAATGTGAGCACTCTGGCCTACAAAAAATGCCTGTGCAGACCGTCGGCATTCCCCGGTAGGGGCGCCTCAGGCAGTAAGCAATTAACTTACTCCTCCCCAAAGAGAGGGAGTCGAAGCCAGGAAGAGTGAACCTCCTAGAACTGCACAGGACAGACCCATAGACCGGCGTAAATCAAGCCCCGAAGGCCAAGACAATACCAGTTTATGGGGTGTAGTATCCATCGGAACAGATACTACACTTTGTTCCTGGCCAAAAGGCCGAGGGTGCACCCTCTCTTCAGACCACCCAATACGTCCCCGTGTTCTATTAATAGAAGACAGCTTTGACTAACCAATAAGAAGCTGTTTACAATGAGAAAATTATGAAAGAGATGACGAAAAACGAGACTCAATATTGGTCGGCCGGCACCCGGGGTAAAAAAGGGTCCCCAACCCGTTAACACACCAGGTGGAAAGAGTTAAGCAATGGTTTATTTTTCGAGTTTCTGTAAGTGCCCCCCCCCCCCCCAGTCATGACAGAGGTTCAAAGGGTATTGATTTAAAAGGTCCTGTCATCTATCTCAACGATGTGCAGCGATAATAAATAGAAATAAAAGAGACCCAGTTGCATAGAAGAAGATCTTGATACATTGCTACCACTATTCTAAGTTTGACAAGTGGAGCCAAACGTTAAATGAGATTCTAACGGAGAAGGTCAATGGATCCGCTCTCCCTGAAGGGCAAAAAAGCCTAGCAAAAAACGAAGATTGTGAACATACATATATAAATTTACACAAAATCATCATTACGGTGAGAATAGCGGCCCTGTTCTGGTTCTGGTTCTGGTTCTGGTTCTGGTTCTGGTTCTGGTTCTGGTGGTACGTCTCGGTTGGTGCGAAGGTGGTTGACGAGCCCGATCCTAGCCTTTCATGTTCGAGAGCGTTGTTGTTCTCGCATTCTTTTCTGTTTCTTTTCTATCGAGAACCACACAGCGGTCGGCCTCGCGGGTTGATGCACCATTCGGTGATGATCTGCCCCCAGAATGACCTGTCTTGAGCTTGGGTCTCACATGTGTCCACGTCGATGTTGCATTTCTTCAAGTTAGCTTTCATAATATGTTCTACTTTGTTTATAAAAAAAACTTCTCTGTTTCTCTATAAACAAAATATAATTTTTGCGAATAATGAAAGTAAATTTTACCAAAATGTAAACGCAGGAAGGACGAAGATACAGCAACCGGATTCGATGGAAAGTAGACACTCCTGGAGCAATATATCGGAGAAACAACAAGACCACAACAGGAACATTGAATAACTCGATAACATAAGAAAATACTATCAGGAAATTGAAACAGGGGGCAAAGACTGAAAATAACTTACAAATATCAAGATAACCTTAAAGAAACGGAAAACTTGAAAATACCAGGCCACGAAGGAGTAAATACATTTTGGTTCAAAATGTTCACAAATCTACACGACAGTTAAGCACGAGAAAAGAGGACACATCCGCATAAAGAAAACTTACCAAAATGGATGACCAAAAGAGAGAACCGAAAAGAAACGACCCCAAGCCACTAGAGATCGATGACCTGCTTACCAACACGCGGACAGTTTTAATATACTAATCGTAATAGTCGCGGACCCCCCCCCCCCTCCCGAGAAACAAAAAAGATAGTGACGAGAAGAACTAATGAGACGGAAAATGAAGATAACCATGACGTGGGTCGACTATAAGAAAGAATAGAAATGATAATTTTTTTGAAAACATAGATAATTGAATGCTTAAAGATATTTGAACTACAAGACAAAATGGCCAACTTCATCGAAAAAAAAAACAATGGAAAATACAGATTCGAGCTGACAGCTACATGACAACACCTGGTAGAGATAAGGATACAAAAAGGCTTTATCTAGTTAAACTCTCTATCTCCACTACTGTTCGTCAGAGCGATTATGCAACCTACCAACATACAGGGCACATAGTAAATACAAATCGAAAGCAAAAATCACCTTAAGACTTGAAATTGAACAGCTTGAGTAGGCGTTGTTCATATCAGTCCGACAGTGGTTTTGTCGCTGCTGGACTGAGGTATGGTTCTGTTTAGTCATAGGAAGCCAACCCTCCCAGGTTTTACCTTCTTTCTTTGAGAAGGGGTTAATTTATTTCTAATAGCCTGGGGCGCTTCTACCGGGGAATGCCAACGGAGGTGCTAATGCATTTTTTGAAGGTCAGAGTGCACTTCTTCTAGTGCACTGGCTTTTCAAAACCTCACTTGACCTTGTGTCAAACCTCCTGAAGAGATTGATAAAAAATACTTGCAGAAAGCAAAAAAGAGCATAAGTAGAATCTTCAGTCGAGACGTAATAACAACACTTACTGAACACGGCCACTACACATACATTGAATCTTTGTATTGTATCGGATATAATCAAATAAGCAGCTAACAGAGATAATATAACGATAATATCACAGAAGAACGATAAAACATCTTGAAAATAATGTATATAGCTGAAATATAATAATACTTAAATACTCAGAACCCTTCATAGACTGAACAAAAGAAGAACCTATGAGGTTGGATGAAAGAACGAGGAAACAAATGACTTTGCACATAATATTATACCCAAAGGAAATAAGGAGGGAGACGCACAAGTCATTATACTCAAACGATAATGAGAGAGAGAGAGAGAGAGAGAGAGAGAGAGAGAGAGAGAGATAGAGAGAGAGAGAGAGAGGATGAGAGAGAGAGAGTCAACAATGGAACAGGATAAATACGATTGACAGAAAAAGAAGACTGGTCTTCACAGAAATATGATAAAAAGTAATTAGTAGAAGATCCTAGCAAAAGAAAACGGTGACAGTATATATAGGAATCCACGCAGTATAAATAAAGTCAACATAATGGCTGCCCCTTATCGGTTAAGATAACGGTCGTGGTCAGCTTCTGGTGGTACGCCTCGGTGGGTGCGGAGGTGGCTGACGAACCTAGCCTAGCCTTGCTAACACTTGTTGTCTATATGAGATACATATATATTAGAATATTCCATTAAAGTTCTCCTTTACCTGTCAAACGTTAAGTTAGTGAAGAAGTCAAGAACATTAATTTTCCTCTCCCCAATTGACCAGTTAACTATGGTATAGTATATCTTTCTCGTGGTCTTTTAGTCTTACCAGATTCCAGGACAAGAATCCATCTAGTCTGGTGGAGTATCCAGCTGAGTACTGTTACTTGAGGTAACATTACTTGGAGAAGTAGAACCATTCTTCATATAGGCGTGTAGCAAAACCGAGATTATATTCGGGCCTAGAATACTATGTTATTTTGAATATTTCGTCAGGGTTTACTTGTAGGGGAAGTATCCTCATGTCCGAATATCCTGACAAGCCCTTGTACAGAGAGACCGAAGACACTCGAGGATGGTGTCTAGTAGGCAATTAAAACTCCCCTCGTAAGTATGAAAACCTGTGTGGACGACCCAATTAAATGACTAGAGCGATACATAACGCAAATGCAGTGAGACTGATTACTGCCGCCAAATACAACACCAAGGCGAAACACAGGTAACAGTGAAAATGGAAACAAAAAATCGAATAAAAGAAAAATGAAAAGAGAAGCACTTGGACCAAAGAAATTGCGCACGAGAGGACTTTGGCATGGCTACGCAAAGGACACTTTAAAATATAAACGGAATGGCGACTGACAGTCGCACAAAATACCGCGATTAGCACAAACTGGACGAAAAGAAAATATAAATAGACATGAATGGGTTGAGAATGTAGTCCATTGGGAACTGCGCAAACGACTAAACTTTGAACACACCCGTACAATGAAGCCCATATTGCCTTTGAACTCTGTTACCACATATTGGCTAGTGCACCAACCACTAGCCTCTTCCTATCGGACAGGGTGCAAAATGAATTTATAACCTAATAGGTCCCACGCTGTCTGCCAAGATTCGTCCCCTGTCGCATCGCCGCAGTTTTGCATCCCTGTGCTTGTTTTACAAGTACTTCCACGGAATGTATTCACATTAACTTACTGCACTTGTACCCCTTCAACGAAAATAACCCGGACCCACCCGAATAATGAGAAAATCGTACCTCTTCACTGTCGATATCCCTAAATAACGAAAGGTTTTCTAATCTGATAGATTTTTTCCTCACACTACCACTTGCCTTTGGAATTCCCTTCCTGTTCCCTGTTTCTCCGACCGTACCAACATGCAAAAATTTAAATGTAATATGAACAAACATCTTGCTGCTCAACAACATACCTCCAATAAATCTTACCCTTATCACAGTAGCTCCTTACGCTTAAGTTGTAATATGAATTGTTTGACCAAAAATGCACCAAAAATTAGTGTTATTATTGTTTTCTTTTTCCATTTGCAAAACTCAATCATGTTCTGAAAAACCATAAATAAAAACAACAATTTTCTTCTACAAAACAACCATGCGAAGCATCATGAAAAAATATTTGAAGATATAAAGAACTTGAAGCATGAAACATTTGACCAAAATGACCGTATTCGGCATTAAATAACCCGAAAAGGGTGGATATGCCGTAAGACAAAACAACCAAACGAAACACTATACAAACTTGTTTGAAGTGAACAAAAGTAAAAAAAATAATAACAAATAGAAATAAAGCACCTCTTTATATTCCCAAGACACAGCTAACGCAAGAATATAATACCTAGATATACATTTTACTATGAAAAGGAAGCAGTTGAGGGTCAGAAAAAGGGAATTTTACAGACTGTTCAAATGTGTTTTGAGCAAACATAGAAATATATTACTTAAACATTCCAATAATGAGAAAGAAAACTGTTTATTTTATCCTCTAAGGTCACACTATTCTGGTTGAGTATAAACAATTGTTGACATACGTCTGTCTCCGAGGACAATGGAGTTCTGCACCTCAGATAACTCGGTTGCCGAATTGCAGCGTCTACTGTGACTGTGCAAGCCTATACTGGATTATAATATATATATATATATATATATATATATATATATATATATATATATATATATATAAAATAAAACGGGTCGTTCATTTAAAAGCATTGCTGGGTTTGTATTATAAATTGAAAATAGAAGCCATTATCAATGCAAGATTAATTTATTATTTTTTTTTACTTTAATCTTATTAATTTCGGAATAAAATTCATCATCAGAGTTGACCAGTATTGTGTCATTTTTTTCATCAAAAACAAAAATAAACAACCTTTTTTATTTAGTTTCTTTGATAAATGTCCTTGGTGTGATGTGTCCACGTCGATGTAATTGGCGGTTATGAATTCAAATTATGGTTGTCGAACGAAGAAAAGCATTGGCTTGCTTGTAGTTAATAAAATAAAAAGGGTCATTCATTTAAAATCATTGTTGGGGTTGTATTATAAATTGAAAATAGAAGCCATTATCAATGCAAGATTAATTTATTATTATTTTTTTTACTTTAATCTTATTAATTTCGGAATAAAATTCCATTCTTTAATACATAATTTAGACGAAACTAATTTAACCCTACAAAGCAAATAACGCATCAGATGAAAATAGCCGTTAGACAAAACCTGGCTCACGGGATTTTAAAAAGTGTATTTACAAAATTTAAATCTTAATTTTAAAAAATTTATTCCCTTTTTTGGGACATTAGTAAACTTTTTAATCTCACGTATCTTTCTCTAACGCATGATTTAGACGATACAAATTTAACCCTTGAAATCAAAATAACACATCCGATCGTGGTTTATGCGAGACCCTCCATTTTCTCTACCAGGTGACAGCAAAGTTGAAAATAGCCGGGAGGTTAACGCCTTCTGAGCATGAAACCAATGGTACTGATGTGTTACTGATTTTTGTACTGAATAATGTATATATATATATATATATATATATATATATATATATATATATATATATATGATTATTTTTATTTACACAGACATTTACAAAATCTGCGACACTGGCATGCCGATGTTATCGATCAACAGTTATTATAAACTGAGATCTCCTCAGGCAGAGTTAGAATCCGATCTTAACCTCAGATCATATATATATATATATATATATATATATATATATATATATATATATATATATGTATATATATATATATATATGTATATATATATATGTATATATATATATGTATATATATATATATATGTATATATATATATATATATATATATATATGTATATATATATATATATATATATATATATATATATGTATATATATATATGTATATATATATATATATATATATATATATATATATATATATATATATATATATACACATACTAGTCTGTGCAAGCAGAAGCGCAGCTCTATAAATACGTTTGCGGCTGCAGATCTAAATATACAACACACCACTCAATAAGTCCCGGGTCTAAATAATGAAAACACAATTTTAGGTAAAATTTGCCTCTATTCATTTTTTTTTTAAAACATAGTTCACCCCAAACAAGGCAGGCCGCCACTGTAGACGTAAGGGGCTACTGAGAAAAATAGTGAAAGTTTTTTTTTGGGGGGGGGGATAACCTAAATTGGGAGCTGTGCAGCAAGATGTCTGTTTACATTAGTTTTAAATTTCTGCATGTCAGTCCCGGCAAGAAAACAGGGAGCAGGGAGGGAGTTCCAAAGTCCAGCAGCACGAGGAAAGAAGCTTTTGGAGTATAAAGCTCTTCGGCATATGGGGACCTCCACAGTGAATTGATGGGATTTGGCAGATTGTCGGGTTGGTCAACGAAGCAACATTGCGGCGATGGGACAGGGGCTGGAACTTGGTGGATAGTGAGGGACCTATTAAGTTAACAGTTTTTTTCTAGGACAGTGGTTCTCAACAAGGGGGGATTTCAGGGTTTCAGATGGGAAGGGGTTGCATAACAGATTAGCAGACACAAACTGGATCTAGAGCCACGAAAACCCAGTGTGCATCGCCCATCGCTACTGAAAGGTCATGTTGGATTTTCTCTCTGCTAGCTTTGTGTTTGAATTTAATATCCTGGCACTTTATTTAGTCTCTTCTTTAATTAAACATTTGCATTGTATTTTTGTGTATTGAATAAAAATCACCTGCCATTTTAATTTTTTGTTTATTGAATTATGTTTAGTTCTGTCCAAGTATCTAAGCACATCGGACGCAGGATGGGCGACAACTCACCGAAGATTTTCTTTTGGTTTGATATCTCTAATGTTCGGTTCTTCTTTTTTTTTTTTCATATTAAAATTTGTTTCCTGTTTTCCTGAATCTGATCCCTGTTATATTGTGGATGAATATACTTAAGTAAACTACGTTTTTTTTTTGCTTCATTTTGGTCTGTTACGTAATTAATTATAATAATAAAAAATAATTAAAAAAACTGTTTTTATTTACGTTCTAATATCTATTGGCATGTACAACTGGTATTAAATGTGTGAAACTACATTATAAAGTTAATCTATGTATGCAAAAGTTATGTAATAATATGGAAGAAAACAAAGATTGTCAGTATTATATGCATATAATTTTGAATGCATATTTTGAGTCAGACATATTTTGGCAGGGGGGAATATCATTCTGATACATGATGGGGTTAGATTAAAAAAGGGCTGAGTACTACTGGTCTAAATGCTTCTTTAACAATTCGACGCCATTTTTTTGTAGAACGATTTATTTTCGGCCTCAAAATACGCCTTAGGTTCCGATGTTACTTCTTCATTGGAGCCAATATCTCTTTCTCTGGAACATTCTTTTGAAGTTTTCAAACAGCCAGTAGTCGTCGTGTGTGTGTGTGGGGGGGGTAGATATTAATCGGGTGTTCTTACGAATTGACAGACTACTGTCTATATGAGTGTGAGTTTGGTCTGTGTATTTATCCGTCTGACCATGATGCCCAATTTGATGCAAGATCGGTTTAACCCAGTAGCTCGTCTTTTTCTAACATCTCTTGAACATCTTAAGTGTGATTTTTAACTTGTATTCATTTACAAAAATAATTATAGTTCTCTCAAAACTACAATTTCTTTTAGGCTACGCAACGAGAATCAGAGATTGATTACAACGCTATCCTCCTAGTGAAATAAATTCGTGTGAATCAACATGGTACAACTTTGTCGATCGGCTTGATTTGGGTGTTGACGTTCTTGCAGGAGGGTTTGGTAGTTTTGTTTTACGGCATATCAACCCTTTTGGGTTATTTAATGCCGAATCTGGTCATTATAGTGAAAGTTTTTATGCTTCAAGTTCTTTATATCTTCAAATGTTTAATCAGGGTTTTTGGTTTGGTAGTTTTGTTTTACGGCATATCAACCCTTTTTGGGTTATTTAATGCCGAATCTGGTTTTGTTTTCTTCTCTTTTTTGTTTCTTTCCCCTTTTAATATCTGTTTCTATTTAACCCATAGTTGGGACCCTAACAGGTACTACCACTCCGGGTCAGGGTGGACCTGGGAGCAATGGTAATTAAGAGGAGGCTCCACATCCCCCAAAGTCCGTAAGCCGGATCTCACCATCGGATGTAGTTTAAGGTCATATCCAGGACCGGGAGTAGGGTAGGAAAAATAAAAATAAAAAAGGGGAGGGAGAAAGGGAGAAGGGCTGTTGCTTTTGTTTTTGGTTTTGTAGAACATAATTAAGTTTTACAAACAAACAAACAAAAAAAATAAAAAACGTCAATGTAGGTGAATTTCGTCTCAGGGAGCCACAGGGCAGCCCGATCTGGTATCACCAGCTTGCAGGAGGGACCACGTAATGGTTGCCAACATCCTTAAGTGAAAGTGATATTATGGAACCGACTGGACTCGAACTTGGTATACCCAAGTCGTTAGTCCGTGTCGTTATCGACTTGACCTCCTGAGCAGTGGCCTTTCTACTTCATACATAGTGGAATGTGAGGGGCAGTTGAGGCCGAAATAGGAACGGGATGTCGGGCGGGAAATAACTTGAAACACATGTGACACATTTTATTTTTTTATTTTTATGCCCCCCCCCCACGCGACACAGGTTATAAACAAATTATTTTTCAAGTCACCGCTTATCAAGGCTCAAAGGCACTCGAGGATAAGGATGAATGAGTTTGGCAGAAGGGGGGGGGGCACCTAGAGGATGGAGACGATGGTTTAAACTGGGCAGAATTTGATTATTTAAGAGGACGGCTCAACAAGAATTTGTTAACATTGGACTTGAAAACGACCATGTTGTAGTCAGCTGGGAAGCAGTCCCGTTGTATTGTGTTCTACAGACGGGTAGTTCTTGGAAATAAACTCTGCTCGTGGATGTTTCGTTTAGCTCCAGGTACACAGAGGAAGAAAGGAAAATTATTTACAGTGGTTGTAGCTAGACGAGTTCTTGCTGTGAATGTTTTACAGGGGGGAGGGGGGACCAGGTATTGGAGCTAGTTTACTGAATTGAATAGAAATTCCATTAAGTTCAACAATTTTGGCATGATTTTACAAATTCGTCGCGGTCCGCAAATAATTGTGATGATTATTATGTCACATGAAGATTAAAGTTCGTTTATAGACATTGCGTTTACTACGAAACAACGGGTGAATATTTAAAAAAAAAACTTTTATTCACCCCAGGCAAGGCATATTGCAACCGAGACATAATGGGAGACTATTTAAGGCCCATATTTATATAGGGTATGTTTGTTCACGTTACATTTAAATTTCTGCATGTTGGTACAGTCGGGAAAACAGAGAGCAGTGAGGGAATTCCAAAGCCAAGTGGTCCGAGAAAAGAAACTAGTAGAGTACAAAGTCTTCCAGAATCTTGGGACCTTTACAGTAAATGGGGTGTGATTTTGCTGCTAGGTGGGTCGGTCGGGTATATTTACGTTGATGAGGTACTAGTGCAGTAAGTTAATCGGAGCACATTCCGTGGAAGTACTTGCAAAACAAGCACATGTCTGCAACATTGCGGCGATGGGACAGGGCTGGAGCTTGGTAGACAGTGCGGTACCTATTAGGTTAGAGACTCGTTTTTTTGTACGCTGTTTAAGAGGGAGAGACTAGTGGTTGGTGCACCAGCTGAGAAGTGGCAACAGTACTCCATGCATGGGCTGATGGTGGTTTTATAGAGGTTTTCGGATAACTCACCTTCTTTGCAGCAGACTCGACAGTATCTTCTATGTATTCCTTCCAATTAAGGTTACTTGTGAATATAGAAATTTATCAGTCGAACTACAAAGAAATGTCTTTGGAAACTTGGTCAATAATTAATCGCTCTTTAGTTATTTTTTTTCTCCATGTGTGACAAAGTCATATCGTTACAAGACATAGACATTATGAAATTGGCTCAAATTTGGAGATTCAGTAAAATTTGATGTCATCTGGTGCTTTGTATGCAATTTCGCTCAATACTCTTCTTTTTACTAGTGGTGTCCCCATTTATCAAGGCCAGGAGCCACTCGTGGATTAGGGTCAATGAGGCGGAAATGATTGCCATCCGAAAGATGAGGTAGATGAACACTATTGGAGTACTGACATTGATGAATGGCATGAACTGCGTTTGCTTGCTTGTGGGGCGATCCATAACAAGAATTTGTTGACATTGGACTTGAAGAAGACCAAGTTATAATCAGCAAGGAAGCAGTCACGCAGCAATGTGTTCCACAAACGGGAAACCCTTGAAAAGAACTTATGTCTATGGAAATTCCACCTGATTCTAGGCACATGGAGAGAGAAAGGAAAACGTTTTTTCGTTTTGGTAGTGAGACGAATGTCTTACAAGGATAAGACCAAAGATAAGAGCTCAGTCGAGCAACATATATGGGAATAACGATATAAAAGAGAGAGAGATAGAGAGAGAGATAGAGAGAGAGAGAGAGAGAGAGAGAGAGAGAGAGAGAGAGAGACTAGCACTGTCTCTTCTGTGAGAAAGGGTGGTTGTAGGGAAGATGTAGATTTCGAAGCCAATTTTCTAATCTGTCAAAGCAGGAAAGAGTAGTTTGTGTGGCATCTCCTCAGATGTGGCAGCATTATTTCGGCTTTTAGCGTATCTGACTCTTACATGTGGTAGAGGATTGTATTTGCAGTCGGGTACTTTTGGGAATGGTTTAAATTGTTTATTAACTTGCAAGCATACCTTGAATTGCCCTGGAATGAATGTGTGCTTTTTCCATGTGTACTCCTTATCCAATGTATATCCCTTATTTCATGCCTACCCCTTATCTCATGTCTACTCTTTATCCCATGTTTACTCCTTATTCCACATGTACTCATTATCCCATGTCTACTATTTATCCTATGTATACTCCTTATTCTGCGTGTACTCCTTATCCCATGTATACTCCTAACCCATGTACACTGCTCATCCCATGTATACTCCTTATCTCATGATTACTCCTTTTCCCATGTGTACTCCTTATCCCACGTGTACTCATTATCCTATGTATACTCCTTATTCTACATGTACTCATCATCTCATGTATACTCCGTATCTCATGTCTACTCTTTATCCCATGTCTACTCTATCCTATGTATACTTCGTATCTCATGCGTACTCTTTATCTCACGTCTACTCTCTATCCCATGTATTCTCTTTATCCCATGTATACTCTTTCTCTTATGCATACTCGTTATCCTGTGTACTCTTTATATAATAACAAATACATGTTTATGATGCGTATTAATATTTATAATGAAATCTAATTCAATCCGTACATAAATGGTGACGACGATATTAATATAGAAATAAGATAACGTTTTAAATTAGAAATCCATTTCTAAGAATATAACGTCATGTCTTGAAGAAATGTGCCCAAATTTCGGTTACAGACAGACCGATGCCATTTGTCCATGATAAAACGATTTTATAATTTCAAAGCAACTTCTTTTGTCGTCGTAAACGAACTATACTGCCATGGTGATGATGACGATGATTTTAAAAATTTGTCATCAGCATCATCGCCACAAGTTTTACTGGTTGTCTCGGTAAAAACGCGGCATCGTCTTTTTTAAATTTTTTTATCTCTTGACAAGAAGGGGCAGGGCTGGGCTGGGAGACACGGCGACCTACAATACTACTCCCCCGTCGCGCACCCCTTTTCTCTCGGAATTGTGATATCCACCCACCTCGTTACCACCGCCGCCATCTTTGTTGTCTATTTCTTCTAGATAGATGTGAACACACACACACACACACACACACACACACACACACACACACACACACACACACACACACACACACACACACACACATACACACCGACACACACGCATACGCTCACACACTTTCTCTCTCTCACAGGCGCACACGCTCCTTTTCTCTGGAAGAAGATAAAGAAGAAAAGAAGGGGATGATGAAGAATATATATAAATATAATATAAATATCTATCTATCTATCTATCTATCTATCTATCTATCTATATATATATATATATATATATATATATATATATATATATATATATATATATATATATATATATATATATATATATATATATATATATATAACTCTTCTTAATTTTAATAGAGTTCTTCAGAATCGTAACATGTAACACCAGAAACATTATAATTTCTCTAGCTTTCGTGGAGTACGGAGATTGCTTACCACACTGACGATCAGGTTTCGAATCTCAGCTGTAACCTCTCACCATAACAAATTACGCACAGACATACACACATACATATGTGTGTGTCTATGTGTCTGTGTGTACTTAGGAAGAATGTGTGTGTATTTTGCCTGTATATATATATATATATATATATATATATATATATATATATATATATATATATATATATATATATATATATATAAACCCTAATTTATTTTTTCATATAAGGTCGGCTCTCAATGTCGAGAAAATCTAGCTCCCTAAAAACGGCACTCTGAATGTAGGTGTTCAATAAAATATGTAGGAAGAAGAAAAAGAAGAAAAGCGAACAAAGAAAAAAAAAGGGAAATCAATTGAAAGAAAAAAAAGTGCGGAAAAACTGTAATGGAAGAAGAAAGAAAGGTTGAAAAAATCGCATGAAAAAAATTGAACTGAAAGACAAACGCGTTTCCGCTTTTTGTTCTTCGGAATGGCAGCGGCGGTGGAGACGGGGAATGCAGTCAGTGCGGCTGAGGGTGGCGACATGGCGTGGCGAGCAGTTGAGGTTGTGAAGTTCTAGTGGCAAATTTTCTCTCTCTCTCTCTCTCTCTTTCTCTCTCTCTCTCTCTCTCTCTCTCTCTCTCTCTCTCTCTCTCTCTCTATATATATATATATATATATATATATATATATATATATATAGTTATCCACAGACATATGTTTCGTCGTTTCTACTACTCATCAGTGTGGCTAGACCCAGCGAGATACGAAACCTGAACCACAGTGATCTATCTATCTATCTATCTATCTATCTATCTATCTATCCTTCTCGCTCTTTTTCTATCCCCCTCTCTCTCTCTGTCTCTCTCTCTCTATATATATATAATATTATATATATATATATATATATATATATATATATATATATATATATATATATATATATATATATATAATATATATATATATATTGCAGTAGGTTCATAGTCACCCACCATCTCCCCTTCTTTCTCTCTCTCTCTCTCTCTCTTGCTCTATTTCTCTGGAAAGAAAGCAAGAAAGAAAAATAAACCTGACTGACTGTGTGACCTTGTTTCAGTGTTGTTTTTTAAACAACTAGCAGTAAGACTGTACAAAAGTAATCATGCACTCATTTGTTTCTTGTTGATCCCAAGAGAAAGACTATTGCAGTACCCTTTTTTACCATAACCAAGTCTGAGTTACATTAAATCTGATGAGGTTAGGTTTGTAAGTACATGTTATGTAGTTACTGATTTTTAAGCTCACACACACAGAAAGGGGGGCGACTTTCCTTTACATAGAAACATAGTAGACAAACAGAAAACTATCCGCTCCCGTCGACTATCACTCTCGCTCTAAGTATTCCTTTTAAATGTATAACTTAAATTACATATCTTCAATAAAAATCTATTGTAATCTAAAAAACTGTTTCATTTAAATTACCTCCCTTGAAAATTAATGAACATAACATTTTACGAAAGGTTTTGCCAATTTATATAGATTTTTATTAAATCACTTTGATTAATTACTGTTATAAACCTGTTACCCCTTCAGTAACAATCCAGATACGGTCGTGTATCCATTCAGGCCTCTACTATTCTCGTGAGTTTAGATGCCGTCGTCGCTGTGGAGTTGGATGTGACAGTGACAGTGACAGCAATCGATGATATTGGTGTCTTGTCAGTGGGATCACACTCCACGCGCCACATTGTGTTTATCTAATTACGTAGTATGTCTTGCAGGTTTCCTGGTATCACCAGCCGGACGAGGTGGTTTTAAGTAAAAAAAAATGTTTTTAAACGTACATGAATTTTCACTAGAGTCTATTCAGAGAAACACAACAAGGCGCTTGTCTTGTATTTCTGGTAAAAATTAATTTTCATATTTACAGGAAGCTTGAATGAAGGGCGTTGTCAGGGGTTCTGGATGCTAGCTGAACATCGTCAATTAGTGCAATTCGTGACTCTTTTCTGCAGCAAGAATTATCGTTATGGCAGTCGTCGTTCTGGCTACGACTGCAACATGCAAAGAGAAGGATACATTATCTCTCTACATTTACTTCTATACATACGTTCAGCCGGTTACACCTGGGATAAATCCTCACGTCATGGCCAATGCGCACTCTGATAGGCTTGCTTCAGCCTCGGTTTAAATTTCACTCGTCGGTTCCCAAGGACATGGCTGGGACTCCGACTACATTTGTTGACACTATTGTCATACCTGACCCCAGCTTACACCTGCAGCTTTCGTTGCTTGCTTTCACAGTTTTGACTGTTCAAAGGCAACGAAGATCTCATCCTCAACTGATCCAAACATACACTCACCCACACACAACGGGAAGCCCTACGTCTAGGCCTCAAATTCCCACCAGCTTTCGTAAAGGTGAAATAGTTGATACCATCACAAAAAAATCACCAACTCCAACTTTGAAAAAGGTTACATCCAAGGCCTTATTACAACCTCACTTGGTCTACCAAATGATACCTCTTTACCACGGATATACTCAGAAGTATTCAGAGAGCTTGTCCATAACAAGGACATCCACATCCACCATGCTGATAAAGGCGGCGGTGTTGTCATCATAGACGCAGATGAATACCAACAAAACATTAAGCTCTTACTAAATGATGACAACATCTATACAAAGACCATCGCATAGCAAATAATCAAAAACACACAATACTTCAAACGCGAAGTACGAAAGACTTTGACGGATTACCCTTCGTAGATTTAACTCTTGGAACATCAACCTAAAACTCCAAGACTTTATGGTTTACCAAAAGCACATAAGCTAACATCCCCATGAGACCTATCATATCAAGCATCGGCAGTCCCCCCATTAAATTAGACAGAAAATTAACAGAAATACTCACCTCCCGCCTCTCCGTTTCCATTAGTTCAACCCATATAAAAAAACTCCGGAGATCTGCTATAAAGACTCCAACACATCAATATGAATAACCTCACCATGGTCAGTATATATATATATATATATATATATATATATATATATATATATATATATATATATATATATATATATACTGTCCATATTCATTTCACTCTTTGCCACTACTGACTTCTCGCATCCTGGACCCTCGCTCTTAGTAGCCACTGCTACTACTTTTCCTTATCAACCCATCATGTCAACCCAATATTTCGATGTACTTGCATGACATTTTTCTTAAAATTATCACCCTGAGGAAGTCTTACAATAAAGACGAAACGTTGATGTATATATAAAAAATATCTCTTGGTTTTTCCTTTATTCATTTCCCATATATATATATAGTGTGTGTGTCAGGTTGTATATGAAAAGAAATCAAATAAAGTGCTCGATCATATAAGAGAGCTAATATAATTTATTTAGATACTGTATATTACATATTTCAGCAATGTACCGCGGTTTCATACAAAAGGGCAGATTTAGACATCTTTAGTAAGATGTCTAAATCTGTCCTTTTGGATGAAACCGCGGTACATTGCTGAAATATGTAATATACAGTATCTAAATAAATTATATATATATATATATATATATATATATATATATATATATATATATATATATATATATATATGGGAGAGAGAGAGAGAGAGAGAGAGAGAAGGAGAGAGAGAGAGGGAGAGAAGTAAAACTATAAAACTACTGATTTTTTAAAAAAATTCTAAATATTTAGTTGTAGGGTTATTGGGTTTTTTTTTAATTTTGGGATTACCATACAAACCCGTATAATGTGTGCATATATTTTGGCAAAAGTAAAAAAATACATTACATGATTAAACATTTCTAAATATATTTTTCTCAAATGTTTTACTCCGACATTGATAGGTAATAGTGAGACAACTAAAGATTTATTTCACTTTTGGAATACAGTCGATTTGCAGTAGTTCGTCGTTAGTTGACAAAATGCTATTTGAATTTTTTCATAAACAATTGAACATAGTAGTCTGTATCTAGTCTGTTTTTTTTCAAGCAAATAAAATAGATTTCTCTATTTTTTAGGAGGGAGAGGGGGCTAGGCTTCCTCCCTCGTAATTTTAATAGGGGCTAAGCCCCCTACTGTTTTAGAATAATTTAAATTTTTTTAAAATTATGTTGTTTTAAAACAAATGCAATCGATTTTTCTAAGTTTTTTTTAGGGGGGAGGGCTATCCCCCCTTCCCTTATAGTTGTAAAAAGCAGCTAAGCATCCCCTCATATTTTAAAATAAATATTTCAAAATAAGTATTTACTCTGTTGTTTTCAAACAAATAACATCGATTTGTCTAAGTTATCGGGGAGGGGTTACGTTCCCTCTCTTATAGTTTTAAATAAAGAAAAAAACCCACACACACTCAATATTGAACCCAAACCATTAAAGATTTTTTTTTGTTCTTGTGTTAATCTAATATGTAACCATGTTTTTCTTCTTGAGAGATGGAGTTCTGTTGCCAGTCGGACTTTAGGTTAGAGGTAAGGTTAAGGGAGGCTTTTTGGGGGAAAGGGCTCTTGCCATTCGGACAAGGTTAGTGGTAGGGTTAATGGAAAGTTTAAGGTGAATAGGTAGACACACGGACTTAGGGTTAATGGTAAGATTAACGAAGAGTTGTTTTTATCCCCCCCAGCAAAAAAACACGCAATATTTTTCTTCCTTAACATAAAAAGTACTGGTTATATGCCCTTTAAACGTTACTTGGTTAGACACTGGTCCGGAAATGGGTGATCATTTCACGTTAAATTTATATGCGAACTTGATCCCCAATTTTAACTTCTTAAATAATTGGATTTGTTTCCCTCCATGGTTTATAGTGTGTTCACACGTAATCGCCTAAAAACGTAGAATCTCATTTGGCGGTGGTAGGGGTGATTTAGGTGAAGATCGTTATCTACTTTTAAATGTAGATATAATTTTCTTTTAAATTTGATAAGCTTTTAAATTTTGTATAAAATACATCAAGGGAAAACATTATTTCCCTTTATGTATTTTATACAAAATTTTGATAAACTCATTGTGAGATTTTCATCTTTACTTTTCACTTGTGTCATTTTTCCACTATTTATCCGTTCGTGTCATTTTACTCGTGCTATTTTTACTCGTGCCATTTTTTCCTGTGAGATTTTTCTACTTAAATTCGTTATAGATTTTGGTTTTACTCGTAGTTTAAACTCGATAAATATTCATCATTTTATTATTAGTATCAGCAATTAAAAATTAAGTTTTAAACAGATAAAAAAAAAAAAATAGATAAATAAATATAAAAGAATAGTTTTTGGAATTGGAAATTCGGCTCAAAGTTTTCCGATTCCCA
>OY744531.1:24979226-25006726 GCA_963556195.1 Sepiola atlantica | reverse complement strand
TGGATGGAGCACTCTGATTGGAGAAATGATGCTTTCTAAGTGTTAAAGTAATCCCTTCCGTAAAAAAATTAAGTACGTTCAAGTTTTGACATGATATGAGTAAAAAAAATATTTAAAAAATGAATAGTTTAATTATAATATATATAGTTTTTTCTACTGCTAATATGAGTTTCGTTTGCCCTGTTGGTTATAGAGCAACGGAGCCAACCACTGCGGTCCCGGTTTGAAATCTGGTAAAGCCAAACTTATGAGTCGTAAGGACGAGCAAATACGCGAGTGGATACCTATATTTACCACACACACGCACACACATATTTATATATTTTAAGGGAAGGTGTGTCTGATCATCTCTGCTGGGAAGCCATGAGATAAAATTATGTTTTGTTTTTAAATTCCCGAATCAGTTTTCATGATAAACAACTGATGAGTCCTTAAATAATATTAAGACTAGCGTAAGTTCTTGGAGGCAAACTAATGTAGTGATTGAAAAAGACTAATTGACTTCCAAGCAAAGTTGATTTCCAACGAAGGACTTGGGACTAAAAGTGTTTTTTTTTGCTCCACATATTTTTCAATGGTTGAAAAACTTCCAAGACTATATATATATATATATCTCCCCGCTCCCCCTCACCCAGTTCACCCTTCCGACTACTTCTCTCACACTCTTACCCACCTACCCCTCCCACTTTCAAACCACCTTCATTTAAAAAAATCTTTTCTAAAACCATGACATTACCCACACACCAAAATAACAGAGCTTCCCCCTCCTCTTTCCCTCACCCCTCCACTTCTTCACTAACAGCCATCCACAATATTTCTGTTCCCCCCACCCCTCCACTTTTTTCACTCAGAACCATCTTTATTTATTTCATTCCATGCTACTGACTTCACTAAGCCCGGACCTCGGGTCTGCACACCCAGTAATGGCTACTACTTTTTCTCATCAACCCATCATGTCAACCCAATATTTTCACGTACTTGCATGACATTTTTCTTGAAATTATCATTCTGAGGAAGTCTTACAAATAAAGACGAAACGTTGATGAATATATAAAAAAAACATCCTTTTTGGTTTTTCCTTTTTGATTTCTCATTACGTCGGATTACCTTCATCCTTCCTTTCTCATATATATATATATAAAAACAACAACCCTCTCAGTGCATTTTTCTCCCATGCACTAGAACATGGTCATGCCTTCAAATTTGAACAAGCCGAAATCACAAAATACATCCACAACAAATCTCGGCGAAGATTGTTGGAAACTGCACTCGTTACCGCCTCCACCACCATCAAGCAACGAAATGGCTTCTTTAACCTATCCCCCTTAATAAGCAAGATCATCCTTACTGAACAAAAACTCATCCCAGATCATAGATAACATTTATTTTTATCGCTGACCTTAATGACACTCTCCCACTTACTCACACCCATCCTCTTTCTCCATGAATCTTTACTTTTTCTAACTCATTCCTTTTTTCCCTCACATTTTTAACACAGCAAGCCGATGAAACTTTCTCATTTTCCAAATATTTCATATATTTCATACCCTATCACAACAAATATCCCCTCTCCCCTCACTCATTCCCCCTCTCAACCACTTCTTTCGTACCCTCACTCTTCCATACCTCCCATTCTCAAATCCCCTCATTTTCTCAAAATCCTCTCTAAGACCATAACTTTCGCCCATCCACCAAAATCACAGCCCCCCCTCCTTCTCTACCACCCTCCATTTCTCTGCATACACCCCCACACAAATATTCCAACCTATTTTTTCCCCTTCAGTCTTGACCGCAGCCACCTGTTCAAATACCTCCTTCCTCCCTATCCTCCACCCCTCCACTCCCTCCGCAGTAACCGAACGTTTATCGGTATGTCTAAAAAATGCGGTGTGTATATATAATCGTTGTTTAAAATTACATTTTGTCATCCCGATATATATATATATATATATATATATATATATATATATATATATATATATATATATATATATATATATATATACTAATGATAATAGAATTAACGATAAGTGAAGTATCGGAAAGTGATCTATCTCGATAAAGTAAAGCTCAATACGTTGAGTAGAGAAATCAATTTTAAAGAAAGAAAGATGAAGATAAAAAATTGCATAAAACTACATAAAATTACATAAATTTACATAAAATCAATACAAATTTTATTACATCAAAAGTTCAGACGCAAGGAGTTACATTAATCCTTAAACCAAATACTGCTAATTTTTCCTTCCCGGCCATTTATTTCTTTATCCCCAACCGTTCTAGTTTTATTCTTCAATTTTTCAAAGTGAAATGGAACTAGGTAATATTTATTTATTATAAATACCACATTACCAAATGTTATCCTCTGACGAGAAGAGTTTTATCTTTGAAAAACCATGGTTTAAGGATTAATGTTACTCCTTGCATCTGAACTTTCGATGTAATAAAATTTGTATTAATTTTATGTAAATTTATGTAATTTTATGTAGTTTTATGCAATTTTTTATCTTCATCTTTCTTTCTTTAATATATATATATATATATATATATATATATATATATATATATATATATATATATATATATATATATATATTGCTTTTCAGATTAGGAGTATTTAGTGTAATTCTCACCTCATAGACATAGTATTACACTTAACATTTTCATGATTGGCCGTACACGAACATGTAGGCGTTGGGTTGTGTCTTGGTTTTGATGTGATCTTGGACTTGATGAATGTCTCGCTTGAAAAACTTGAAAAGCTAATTTTAATTGAATTTCTATTGAAAAAGCCGTGTAATACGTGGTGTTGAAGAACGTTCTTATCCATTTAAGAATAACTTAAATAGATTAGTTTGAACGTTACAGGAGAATAGTGGTGTGAACTAAATAATATGCCTTTTCCATTGCTCTTGTTATTGGTATTAGGGTTTGCTGTGGGAATATAATAGATTTGATCTTTGAATCCGCTTTCTTTGACGGCTCTATAGTTATATTCGGCATGAAATAAACTGAAAAAGGTTGATATGCCGTAAAACAAAACAATCAAAGCAAATACCATGAATAAACATTTGAAGATATAAATAACTTGAATCATAAAAACTTTTACCAAAATTACCGGATTCGGCATTAAATAACCCGAAAAGAGTTAATATGCAGTACACTTCACTTATTTTCGATAACCACTGCAAATGATCTTGCGGTATCGCAACAGCCGCCTTATATTGATGATGATGATGATGATGATGATTATTATTATTATTATTATTATTATTATTATTATTATTATTATTACTATTACTATTACTATTACTATTATTATTATTATTATTATTATTATTATTATTATTATTATTATTTGTACTCACTAGGAGTTCTCATACAGATCATCGTCAGTGATTGCTCACCGACAACAACCAGTTGTATTTCCTGGAGTCTGAGTGACAACAAGTCTCCGTAGACTTCCAGTATTCTTCACCTCTTTTCGATAACGTTGCGGTATCGCACCAGCCGCTTACCATTGATTTCTCGCTGGTAAGGATAATTGGTCTTCTCTGGAATTTTGGGTGACAATAAGCCTCACCAAGGTTTCAGCATTCTCTGCACTTTTCCAGTGGCGGTCTGGTTTATGCTGTCCCTCCTCGGTCTTCTCATCCTCCTCGACCCTCTACAAATATTTTGTCTGGTGTCAGCCTAGGCCGGCACCAGTTAAAAAAAATAAAAAAAATAAAATAATATTTCTTTAAATTAATTTTAAAAAAAAAAGTTAAATTTTTTTGTAATTTTTAAATGTTTTCCTTTCAAGTCCTTATTTTTTTCCTTTTCTCTTTCCTTATTTAAAAAATTGCTGTTTCTTGCAGTTTCTGTTCCTTGGTTCTTGTTGTGGTGTTCTTCGTGTGGTTTTGTTTTCTCCGTTGTAAATTCCTTGTGACTGGTTAGCCTTTGTAGCTTATGTGTGTTAGTTTCTTGGATCTTCACTCTGTGGTTTGCTGGAACGGCGAAGTCTACGATTTACAAGATTTTTCCTTTTTGTCTATTATAATAACATCAGGTCTCCTTGCTTGTATGAGTTTATATGTTTGTATATCCATATCCCAGAGGATTTTTTGTTTTTCGTTTTCCAGTACTGTTTCTGGTTTATGTTTGTACCATTTGTCTGCATATTCGAAATTCAATCGTTTGCACAGTTCCCTGTGTATTACTTTCCCAACACAATCATGTCTGTTCTTTTATTCTTTTTGAGCAAGTTTGCTGCATTCACTTATTATATGATTTACTGTTTCGTCTCTTTGTCCACACAGTCTGCAATTATTGTTTTCCTGGGTTTTATCTATTTTAGCTTTAATGTAGTTTGTCCTAATCGCATTGTTCTGTGCAGCCATCAGTAAAGATTCCGTTTCTCTGTTCAAGTTTCCTTTTCTTAGCCATGTCCAGCTATTTGCGTTGGTTTCTTCTCTTGTGGGTCTTATGAAGCGTCCATGTAGTTGTTTTTCTTCCCATTTTTCTTTTCTTGTCTGTTTGTGTCCAGTTTCGATGCTTCCTGCGTTACTCGTTGGGACGGTATCTCTTGCTGCGGTGATCAGCCTTTCTGTGTTCTGGTTTATGTATTTCTCCAGCTCTTTTTTAGTGTCGTCCACACAGTCTTCTATACTTACCAGTCCTCTTCCCCCTTCGTTTCTCTTCACGTAGAGTCTGTCTGTATCGTCTATTGGATGTAGTGCATTGTGCATAGTCATTAATTTTCTAGTCCTCTGATCAAGGTGCCTGAGTTCTTCTTTAGTTCAGTTTATGAATGGTCCAGAATATCTTATTAGTGATACTGCCCGGGTATTTATTCCTTTGATTAGTTTTCTGTTATATAATTTTGTTTCTAAGAGATGTCTTGTTATTCTCATGTATTCTTTTCTAATCTTCTCTTTCATTTCTCTTGATTTGATTGTGTCTGCTTCCAAAAATCCCAAATATTTATAGCTCTCTTGTTCATCTAGCGCCCTCATCTGCTCTTGGTTGGGTAGTTCCATGCCCTCAGTCGTCTCCAACTTTTCTTTTTTTAATCTCTAGTAATGCACACTTTTCCATTCCGAATTCCATTTGAATGTCCTGACTTAATATTCTGGTCGTATTTATCAGCTTTTCCAGTTCCTTTTTGCTTTTTGCAAATAGCTTCAGGTCGTCCATGTACATGAGATGAGTTATTCATTGTTCTCTGCCTGTGAACTTGTATCCGGCATCACATTTTCTGAGTATGTAGTTGAGTGGCATCATGGCTATGATTATTATTATTGTTATTATTATTATTTCTCTTTTATTTTTCTGTTATGTCATCTCATATTTTTGCCTTATATATATTTACATTTTATATATAAGTATTTATATTGATATGTACGTATTTTATATTTCTCTCTATTTTATATTTTTTATATAATTAGTTATATATTTATTAACTTTATATATTTATTTATTTGTATATAGATGTGGTGTATGTATAAATATATTCATGTATAAATATATTCATGTATATATATATATATATATATATATATATATATATATATATATATATATATATATATATATATATATATATATATATATATGCGTTTCGTATATATATTGTATAGTGTTTATGTAGGTAATGTTGTGTGCATGTTACGTATGTATACATTATATATAATCTTTCTGTATTTTAAAAAATATTTTTTTTTTATATTTTTAATATATTTCATATTTTCTTATATCTAAAAAATTAAATATTTAGGTTTTAGATGCTAGGCTATTGCGCTAGTGTCAGATAGTTGCATGGTGAGACGTCTCAACAAAGTAGTAGTAGTCAAGGCTACATATATTTGTTTACCTACATTGTCGAAAGTACAGTCTCCCAGGGGGCATTAAAATTCGTATATGAGAATTGTCTTGTCGAAAACCCAGGTCAAAAGGGAAGAATTTTTGGTGATGATAAGGTTGGAAGTTTTAAATTTGCTATAATAGATGATAGGTTTTATTTTTTTATTTGTATCAATGGGGGGTAAATTTTTTATTTATAATAGTTTTTAATATGTGTTCATCTGTTTTATAGTTATTGTGTAATTGAATTCGGTAAAATTATGTTATGTATTTATTGAGTAAGGGGGTTTAGTTTTATTAGTATTTCATTAAAATGTCGAATTTTACGTATATAATGTAGTTGAGATTGCTAATATTGATTAGCGTCTGTTTAATATTTTAAAGTTCTGTGTTGAAAAATAGTTAGTAAGGAGGAGATTAGTTTAGCTCGGGATAATAGGTTTGTGATAATGGTAGTTTTGTATCGGAAAGAACATTCACTTTTATAGTTAAGGATACAAGAGTTTCATTGGTAGGTTTAATATACGTTGATGTATAGAATTTGTAATTGTTAGTATCTATTAGAACAACTAAGAAGGGTTTTTTTTATTGTTGCTTAGTTCATGTGTAAATTTGAGTATGGGGTTAGTTTGGAAAGTTGTTTGCAATGTATCAATTTCATTATTTTAGTAAGTATTATATCGTAAATAAATTCGCGGTTTGTTAATATTAGCCGAAGGGAACAGAAATTGACTCCCCTCCCCCTAAAAAAATGTGATGGCACCAGCCTCGACTGGTACCACGCAAAATGGTTCTGAAGGGTCGAGTAGGACCGAAAGACCGCGGAGGGAGAACACCAACTTGAAGGGTGCGTAAAGTACTGGAACATTGGGGAGGCCTATTGTCACTCAAATTCCAGAGAAGAGCAACGGCTGTTGCTAGCGATAAATCAATCAATCAATAAATCATCATCATCATCATCATCATCTAGTTAAAGCCTGATAAATACAAAGCAAAATGCAAAACATAAAAAATCATCGAACCATAAAATCGATATAAAGATTCTTAATTTCAAACTTTAGTTGTTAAATAAAAATGTTTAGCTTCTCGTCTTACAGTTAAAAATAAAAAAAATGTCGCCATCTTGCGTTTTCCGCCCGTAATTCATGGATGGCTGATAATGAAATTGCCTCTTCAAATCGTTAATAATCCGGCCTCGTTTTTGTTTGTTTATTCGTTTAAGGAATGAGGTTGAATGAATAAATTAATCGAAATTCTATAGAGCGGAATTCCCAGCACACCAAGGACATGTAAAAAGGATGGGAGGATTTTTTATGTTTTTCTATAATTTGTTCCTCAACCATATGTTGAAAATAAATAGCCTTACTCTTTCTTACCATGAATTATTCGTCCAGTGTACATGTGAGAAGAAACTCTATGCAATTCAATTAGAAATACTACATTTTTTTAAAAATTATTCAAATAAATAACACACAAAAAAGTGCTGGCAGATTTCCTAGATCCAACGCTCTCAACGGTGTGGTCCGACGGGCCCTAGACATTGCTGGCTTTCCGTCGATCCTTGAACTCGATAGAGGGGATGGCAAACGACCAGTGTTTCCCTTTTCAAACGACAAGTCGCTAATACGGAATGCGACTTGTATCGACACTTTTTCGCACTCGTCAGTAACGGAACGGGCGACAAACCCCGGACATGTAGGAGTGTCAACAGAGGACCGGAAGTGATGACAAGACGCCGGCATTCTCGACAGATTTGTATACACACCGATTGCCGTGGAGACGAGTGAAGCAATTGATCCCGCCACTCGGGACTTCCTCAACCGCCTTGGTCTATTAGTGACGCGCCACACCCAGAACAATCGTGAACAGATTTGGCTTTACGAGCACCTCTCCAACATCACTATTCAAGAAACGCATTGAGCCTGCCCTCGGCTTTCTAACACAGCAGGAGATCCGATGAAACTTCCAGATGTTTCGAATATAAACTTTTTAAATTTGGTGGTTAAAAAATATTTTCGTGTATTTTAAAATTTAGCTCATATTTTGTCAAATATTGAATTAAGTATTTATTAAATAAAACAATTAGACATTAACCAAATTTAAAACAAACTTATGATTAAAATTAAAATACTTTATCATTTTGGGTGTCAAATCTTAATCTCTCTCTCTCTATTTCTCTCTTTCTCTCTTTCTCTCTCTCTCTCTTTCGTTTTCTTGCCTCCATTCCATAAGAACAAAAACAATGTGTATCCAAGTGAAATATTTTGAAAATCAACAATCGTGCAATTTAAAGGAAAAATTAATTTATTTAATTTTTTTTGCAAGCTTTCATTGTAAAACAACTTTGTCGGGCGAGACTGTCTTATAGTTTTTTTCTTCTTTTCTTCCTCCTCATTTTGATGGTATTAACCCCGAGGGGTCGAATCACGATATGAACAGAAAGAGACGTCAAGTTCTAAAAGACGTTAGGATTTGTATGATTAAATATATGTACTTCCATCGCGTCACAAGAAAGTTAGAGAGTAAAACACGGGTCCTTTTTAAGCCGCTGGATTAAACTATTTCAAGTGGCGAAGGGAGGGGAGGTCAATAAGCAAATAGCAAGTCAAACAACTACCTCAGACTTACCTCACCGCATTAATTGAATTCGGAAAAAAATCCTCCACTCGATAAGATAAAGTAAAAGACGGGTGTTTTTTCTTTCTTTAGGTCATCAGAAATGATAATAATACTTTATATATGAAAATCATTAAATTACTAACGTAATTCTATGATTTTATATGTACTACTCACGACGAAGCGCCTAATTTCCGTGACTGCTCGGCGGCAACGATCGGGCAGGTTGCGGAAGCGCCCGAGAGCTGTCGAGACGAAAACGAGGCTGAAGCAGGGCTGACCGATCAGGTTGCTGCCAATCGTCTGCGCTCAGCACAAAAAAAAAAACAAGCGGTAGGAAGACCTTTCGAACCGGCCGCAAACGTATCCGTAAACCCTGACCCTCGACGAGAAAATAACGTACTTCTTTGTTTTATGTAAAAAAAAAAAAGACAAACAAAAAAGTTGACTAAATATCGTAAAAAAAATTGCATTTACTTCTTTGATTTATGTAAAAAAAAGAAAAACAAAAAATTAAAATGGTTCATTTGGCCCACGAAAAATTTAAAAAAAAAAGTTTATTTATAGTTCTTAAGCTATGGTTTGTTCATTTTTTATTTTTTTATTTTTGTCAAATATATGTAGTTTTTTCTTTTGTATTCTTCGTCTTATACTGTCGTCTGCCACTCTTCCATTTTACGACTTTCAGTTTTGCTTCAGCCTCGTTTTCGTCTCGGCAGCTCTCGGGCGCTTCCGCGACCTGCCCGATCGTTGCCGCCAAGCAGTCACAGAAATTAGGCGCTTCATCTGGAGTAGTACCGAATATTTTAGTAATACATCTGGATAAATAACGAATTCTTGAAAAACAGTGTATACTAATACACACACACACACACATATATATATAGAAAGTTTGCGTTACCTACTAGACACTATCTTCGAGTGTCTTCGGTCTCTCTGTACAAGGGTTTGTCAGGACAACCTAATTCCAAATAACATAGTATTCGAAGCTCAAATAAGATCCCCTCGACACAGCTATTCACTTGGTTCATACGAGGAATAGTGCACATTCTCCTAGTGATGTTATTTCAAGTAACAGCACTTAGCTGGATACTCCACCAGACTAGATAAATTCTTGTCCTGGAATCCGGTAAGACTAAGAGACCACAAGAAAGATATACTATAACACATTAAACTAGTCAATTGGGGAAAGGAAAGTTAATGTTGTTAACTTATTTACTAGCTCAACGTTTGAGAGGAAAAGGCAACTTTAATGGAATATTCGTATATCTACGTATCTCATATAGAGATTAAGGGTTTGCTCCAGATATTAGCACCTTGATTTCTGAAAACTTCGACTAAAGTAAAATGAAACAAAAAAGAGAATATATATATATATATATATATATATATAGAGAGAGAGAGAGAGAGAGAGAAAGAGAGAGAGAGAGAGAGAGAGAGACAGACAGACGGACAGACAGATAGATAGATAGATAGATAGATAAATAAAGACACGCACACAGATAGTGACAGAGAGAGAGAGAGAGAGAGAGAGAGAGAGAGAGAGAGAGAGAGAGAGAGAGAGAGACGTATTACAACATAAACATTCATATGTAAAAATAGGGTTAAACAAGTCTTTCCCTTAGAAAAAAAAATGTTAGGAAAAAGAAAATATGTAAAATATGAATGAATATTAGATGCAAATCAATTATTTAGGCTAAATGGTGAGTTTTTATTCACTGAGGAAGCCTTATCGTGAAAATGATGACATTTTGTATATAATGAAAATGTATGTTCTTGAGACGGACAGACACAATTGTTGGCAAATAAAAGTGCTGTTTTTTAAAGATATATGGAATTTTGTTCCTTGGATAACTATGGTTTTACATGATATTAAATTAAGAGCTTTAGTCGTATACTATTGAACTACAACATAAACCTATGTGTTAACGAACATAAATTTATATATATATATATATATATATATATATATATATATATATATATATATGTGTGTGTGTGTGTATTTGTATATATATACATGTGTGTGTGTGTGTATGTGTGTATGTGTGTGTGTGTGTTTGGGCAGCATTTCTTTACTTTTAACATATTTCATTAAATACGATAGACAACTTCTGTCTACAAACTTTTGTCCTTATCCGTTCCAATTTCCTAATGTATTTCTATATTTTTTAGCGAGAACTGGCCGATGTATCTGCCAAACTCGCTTTTTAGCCGAGTACTTTCTGATTCTTCAGGATTCACCATCAGAGGTGGTTATCAGTAAAGGCCAATGGCGCTAAGATATTTATAGGGTGATAGTTTTTATTCATCGGGAATCACGTAGTATTTACTATATTAATAGAGTACTTTGTTAGTGTTAAAGGCAAGTAAGAATGGCGCGTGTGTGTGTGGGGGGGGGCATGCATGAATCTACTACCCTGGCAAAATATGGATTCACTACTTTTAGAAAACGTTTATTTTAATTAGTAATCGATATATTTTGAACATAGATGAACAAATTATAGAATCACTAACTACCGCCCCTCATCGGTACTTTCTTTGATGTTGTGTCAGCCTCAATTATTTGAGGATTGCATTTAATCAATGTAAAACAACGTTTTTGCTCAAGGTGCTTCCAGCTATCTAGAATAGCGCTTAACAAATCGTTCTTACAGGTTTCATTCTTGTTAGGGAGCGGCTTTTACAAATACATAACATATATATATTAACAAAATTTATTTCAATATTAGTGAAAACATTCTAGAGTTCCGATAATGATAATACATTATTAATACTGAAACCATCCCACGGTTTCCGTCAAAAATATTAATAAATATAAAAATAAACACACCTTCGTTACTTGATATATATATATATATATATATATATATATATATATATATATATATATATATATATATATATATATATATATATATATATATATATATTAGTAAAGAGTTCCACTGTATAGAATGCATTTAAATTTTTATAATTGAAACGGTTTTTGAAACCAGTAAAATGCAGAGGCTTTTTTTTTTTTAATAAACATATTATTTATTTAAATTCAAATTTTCGATTCACACAGGAATCTTCATCAGGATAATAGACAATAATTTTTTTTCTTCATTTTTCTTTTTTTTAAACGACATGTTGTCACTTGATCTTGTGCTTCAGATGTTAACGAAGCTCGTTGTGTAATAATGTCCACAAGTGGTGTGTGCTCTGGTCGCACGTTATAAGTTGGGAACCATGGTACCTGATGGAGCATTCACTCTGTGTGAGTTTAACCGGCTTCCACCTTATAAGAAGTTTCTAGTGAATATTAGATTCACAAGCGGTCCTCCAAAAGCATGTATATCCTAGTTAGGGAAGATGACGACATTAGTTTTTGTATTTTTGTTGCAAGGGGCTATCGCCGTGCTCTCATGTACAATACCTGGTATTCCTAAATGGTCACCCCTCTGGTATTGACCAGGCTTAACGGCGCTTCATTTTGGTGATCTAACGAGAACCGGTGTGCCAACTTCATTATGACGTATAACTGAAAACAGTCCATAGTGTTGGCCACATTCTATGTAGACTTTACTTCTTGAAGGGGTTTTATAAGTTTCACCACTATTCTATGAGAAATCTCTTGGATTGGAGCCATGTTGCAGAACAGCAGAAAGTAGGGGAGTGACTTTTTTCTGACTGACAAAGATTTACCAGGTAGGTCCTAGTTCACTGCTGAAAAGAAATCTGGTCGTATTTTTAAATTTAGTTCTACACGAAAAAGATCACCATTAAAAAAAAACAGATATATTTATGTAAATCTTGATAGCGAGTAATCTTTGTTTGTAATAACAATTTTCTCTTCAAAATTAAGTTATTCCATAAGTTATCTCCCCTGGATCGTTACTAGCCAATGCGAGAATGCATTCTTCTATTTCTGGAAATAAAAAAATGTCAAATTCCTCTCACATGCGAATTTAGAAACCATATTTACTTTGTTTTTGGCTTGGAACACCCAACAGATCGGATATGGTTCGATCTGTATATATATATTGGAAACTTTTTTATAAATAATTATTATAGCTATTCGTATATTTGTATATTCTGATGTTTATCTAAAAGTGATTACAATAAGCGACTCTAGTTGTATGTAAAACCATTAAAGATTTAACATGAAACACTACGACATCGATTATTGAAAACAGTTATTCGATATTTCGCGGTCATTATCGATTGCTGAGTTATATTGGGTTATTCCTTCATCGAAGCAGAAAGTAGGTCCTTCTAAAGCAAATGCATAAAAAAGAAAGAAAAACTATCAACTCTAAAATTTAGGCTTGAAATCGATCTACAATTCTCACCTGTCGTTAAACGGGTTCATAGTTAATCAAGTGTACAGCATCCCAATCAACAGCCGGATACACGCATGCGTCAAGTTATAAGCTATTTATAAACCACGGTCGATGGCTTCGGGTGACATTCAATGTTCTCATATTACACCGATTAGGACGACTTCGCATTGTCACCACTGTTAATATTTACTTTAAACAACATTTCAAAATGACACAGTCCATTACTAATAGAGATTTGGTATATGTCTATCTGAAGCCGAAACTATACTATTACTTCTATTACTAATGGAGATTTGGTATATGTCTATCTGCAGTAGAAACTATACTATTACTTCTATTACTAATGGAGATTTGGTGTATGTCTATCTGCAGTAGAAACTATACTATTACTTCTATTACTAATGGAGATTTGGTATATGTCTATCTGCAGTAGAAACTATACTATTACTTCTATTACTAATGGAGATTTGGTATATGTCTATCTGCAGTAGAAACTATACTATTACTTCTATTACTAATGGAGATTTGGTATATGTCTATCTGCAGTAGAAACTATACTATTACTTCTATTACTAATGGAGATTTGGTATATGTCTATCTGCAGTAGAAACTATACTATTACTTCTATTACTAATGGAGATTTGGTATATGTCTATCTGCAGTAGAAACTATACTATTACTTCTATTACTAATGGAGATTTAGTATATGTCTCTCTGAAGCCGAAACTATACTATTACTTCTATTACTAATGGAGATTTGGTATATGTCTCTCTGAAGCTGAAACTATACTATTACTTCTATTACTAATGGAGATTTAGTATATGTCTCTCTGAAGCCGAAACTATACTATTACTTCTATTACTAATGGAGATTTGGTATATGTCTATCTGCAGTAGAAACTATACTATTACTTCTATTACTAATGGAGATTTAGTATATGTCTCTCTGAAGCCGAAACTATACTATTACTTCTATTACTAATGGAGATTTGGTATATGTCTCTCTGAAGCCGAAACTATACTATTACTTCTATTACTAATGGAGATTTAGTATATGTCTCTCTGAAGCCGAAACTATACTATTACTTCTATTACTAATGGAGATTTAGTATATGTCTCTCTGAAGCCGAAACTATACTATTACTTCTATTACTAATGGAGATTTGGTATATGTCTCTCTGAAGCTGAAACTATACTATTACTTCTATTACTAATGGAGATTTAGTATATGTCTCTCTGAAGCCGAAACTATACTATTACTTCTATTACTAATGGAGATTTGGTATATGTCTATCTGCAGTAGAAACTATACTATTACATCTATTACTAATGGAGATTTGGTATATGTCTATCTGCAGTAGAAACTATACTATTACTTCTATTACTAATGGAGATTTGGTATATGTCTCTCTGAAGCCGAAACTATACTATTACTTCTATTACTAATGGAGATTTGGTATATGTCTCTCTGAAGCCGAAACTATACTATTACTTCTATTACTAATGGAGATTTAGTATATGTCTCTCTGAAGCCGAAACTATACTATTACTTCTATTACTAATGGAGATTTAGTATATGTCTCTCTGAAGCCGAAACTATACTATTACTTCTATTACTAATGGAGATTTGGTATATGTCTCTCTGAAGCCGAAACTATACTATTACTTCTATTACTAATGGAGAGTTGGTATTTGTTTGTCTGAATCCGAAACTATACTATTACTTCTATTAATAGTACAATAGTACATATTGTACTATTTTTAATCACCAATTCAGTTTCAGACTAATGTACTATCTTTCAATTCTAAATTCAGGGGTTGGGGTAGTGTAGTATCTGTTCTGTTTTCATGAAATCATCCTCTCCTATTTTGAAGGGGGTAGTGTAGTATATGTTCATTAGTCATATTACCATCCTGATATAATTTACTTTCTCATTTAGGGAGCAGTGTTTTCATATGTCCGTTCGTCATGATAGCATCCTCCCAGGCCAGAAAATTATGCGACCGGAGGGGGCATACTTTGCTAGTATTAATAAAAAACAATACTATAATCTTCTGCCGCTCCCCAAGCGCCATAGCACCAACATCGTTTGGGACTGCCGAGGAACGAATGCACTATTCAGACCTCGACTGAAGGTTATAGCACTGAACCTCTGAGAAGACGTATTGTCATTTAATTTTCATGGAAAATTATCGCTGTTATAAACTAGAACACGATGGTAAACGGCTGCTGCAAGAACATCAAAAGAATTGCAATGTTTACTGAAAGAAACGGAAAATATTAGACATTTGGGGAGAATTGTTGTCACTCAGACTCCAGGGATAACCACTGGTATTTTCAGTGAGCAATCACTGATAATGACTTGTGTGAAAACTCTTAGTGAGTAAATAATAATAATAATAATAATAATAATAATAATAATAATAATAATAATAATAATTATGGACAGAGGGTCGAGGAGGGAAAGCGCAAACCAGACCTCCACTGGAAGAGCGCGGACAGCTCTGGGACCTTGAGGAGGCTTGTTGCCACTCGGGCCCCAGAGGGGACCAATGGCCCTTATCAGCGGGAAATCGGTGGTAGGTGGCTGTTGCGATACCGCAAGGTCATCAGCGGTGATGAACGAAAAGAGGTGGAGCATACTGGAAGTCTGAGGAGACTTGTTGTCACTCAGACTCCAGGGAATACCACAGGTTGTTGGCAGTTGGCGATCACTGACGATGACCAGTGTGATAACTCCTAGTGAGTAAATAATAGTAGTAATAATAATAATAATAATAATAATAATAATAATAATAATAATAATAATAATAAGGTAAATCTTTCCAGGGAGACTCTCTATCACTACTACTGTTTACGATAGCAATGATGCCATTCAACAACATATTTAGGAATGTAATACCGGATACAAGTTCATAGACACAGAACAGATAATAAATTACCTCATGTATACGGCTGATCTGAAGCTATTAAAAAAAGGAACTGAAAAAGCTTATAAACACAACCAGAATCTTCAGCCAAGGCATTCAAATGGAATTCGGAATGAAAAAGTGTGCACTAATGGAGATGAAAATCAGGGAAAATTTGAGACAACGGAGGGCATGGAACTAACCAACCAAGAGATTATGAAGGCACTTGGCGAACATGATACCAATAAATATCTGGGAATTTTTGGTAGCAGACACCATCGAATTAACAAAAATGAAAGAGAAAATTAGAAAAGAATACTTAAGAATAACCAAAAAATCTTAGAAACCAAATTATATAGTAGAAACCTGATAAAAGGAATAAACATCCGGCAGTGTCCCTAGTAAAATATTCTAGACATTTTATATCATGGGTAAAAGAAGAACCTAGTTATCTGGACCAAAAGATTATGAAACTAATGACTATGCAGAATGCACAATGCACCGCATCGAAGGATGATACTGATCGCCTCTACGTAAAAAGGAGAGAAGGGGGAAGAGGACTCGTAAGTATAGAAGAATGTATGGATGACACTAAAAAGAATTCGAAAAATTCAAAACTCAAAAGACAGAAAGGCTGATAATCGCAGCAAGAGGCGCCGCTAAAATGAAAAATAAAAGGAATAGCCAAACTGAAAACAAAAAGGCGAGGAGAGAAAAATGTGAAAGGAATCATCTGCATCGATGGCTCATACAACTAATCAGATAATAGACGTACGAACACACCCGGACATGGCTACAAAAAGGACATTTAACCAGAGAAACGGAATCGTTTCTGACAGCCGCACATAACAACTTCATCAGGACGAACTATATCAAAGTCAAAGTAAACAGAACCACCTAAATCAGTAAATGTAGACTCTGTGGGCAAAAAGACGAAACGGTAAACCACATAAGTGAATGCAGAACCACTGGCAACAGTAAATGAACACTTTTTGGACAATCTGAACCTATTTGAAAAAAGAAAACAGAAACGAACTAGAAACGCTGATATATTTAAGATGAAAAGAGAAAAACTCGAGACACGAAGTTGGGATGAGGAAACTTGGTGAAGATGATACTAATAAATATCTGGAGGTTCTGCAATCAGAAGCTATCAAATCAACAGTACCCGAGTATTTATTTACTCCTCTCCAGGAGGTTAGGCACAAGGCCAGTTTTATCTTACTCCCACAAAGTAAGATGTGACCCAAGGTCGGGTCGGGAAAGTGGGGTTTGAAAAGCCAGCGCCCGAGAGGTGAGCACTCTGGCCATTAAAAATTGCCTGGGTAGCCCCGTCGGCATTCTCCGGTAGGGGCGCCTCAGGCAGTAAGCAATAAACTTACTCCTACCCAAAGAAGGAAGGCGAAGCCTGGGAGGGTGCACCTCCTAGAACTGCACAGGACAGACCCATAGACCGGCGTAAATCAAGCCCCGAAGGCTAAGACAATACCAGTCTATGGGGTGCAGTATCCATCGGAACAGATACTACACTTTGACTTTAGCCAAACAAGAACATTTTTAGAAAACAAATTATGTAGCAGAAAACTGACAGAAGGATTGATAGATGTCTCTTGTTTTCTATTTAAGAGTTTATTCACAACATGAAAATACTAAACACCTCAGTAACCTCAAATCCTAGAAGAACATGTAACTGTAATAACAAATCAAACTGCCCCTAAATCAAAAGTGCCTATCAACCCAAGTTGTCAATGAGGGATCTATCTCCTCAACCGAAAACCCATCCCAGACTAACTATTATATTGGTCTGGCAGGTAACAACTTCAAGGAGAGATTCTACAACCATAAACTCTCCTTCAACAACCCTGACCATCCTGGCCAAACTGGACTTTCACTACACTACCACAAAATAAAAACAAAAAAAGAAACTCCCATAATAAAGTGGAAAATCTTGAAAAAATCTAACACCTGCAAATCAATAAACTCACCATGTAGATTATGTTTAAATGAAAAACTGGAAATTATCCGTTTTAAAGACAAAAATAAACTCTTAAATAGAAAACATGAGACATCTATCAACTGTAAACATAGTAGACTCTACCTCCTTAGCAACCCAAATACCCCACCTTAACCCCACACCAACTCCCCACATAATTCTAAAATGGAAATTTTTTACAAAAATGAATGATTACATTAACCCCCCATTATACACTACCTCAAAACACATTATAACCCCCTACCCACCCACACAAATTTACCACCCAACCCCACCCCAACAAGTCCCGATGAATCTAAAAATCTATAAATATATAACCACCCCACTAAACTATCAATAACATCAAATCTCTAAGTATTACCTATAATTCTCAGCCTCAATAGCCTCTCAGTCATACTACCAATTCTACCAAAATAATCTCCCACCTAAACCCATAACTGGGATAGCTATTAACTCTGATATCACTTAGACTAATCTAATCTCAATTACGTAATCCTTCGATTGCTATCTTGAACACGTAATTATTGACTGGTACTTAGTCCTTGTCATTGGTAGTAGAACTATAAAAGCCTACCATCACTTGTAGAGTTATTTCGCCCAATGACTTCGCAAGTAACTGGATGGTAATAATGGTGATAATTATTATTATTATTATTATTATTATTATTATTATTATTATTATTAACGTTATTGTTATTATTATCTTGTTATTTTTATTTTTATTTTTATTAGTGCTATTATCCCTGCGACTATCGTAGGTATGATTGGCATTGTTATTATTATTGTTATTGTAATCAATTTTACTAATACTAAAAAATGGTAACACCATTAAACTTCTTTTATAATGATTCCACTAGTATTGATTTTAGTATAATATAAGCACAATTTAAAAGAATATTATCACAACAAAATTCGCTACAATTACGGAACAAGCCATAAATAACTATATTAAAATAGAATACGGAAGTAGCAATTAATACCCTAAATTAAAATTATCAAACATTTTTATCTACACGATAATTACCTATTACAACAAAAATGACAGTTATAACTCTATGATTATAATTCTATTCTCATTTTAAATTTTACCCCCCCCCTGCCCCCCACCCGCCCTGTCTGGAATTGAGGTCACGATGGCCCAGACACGAGAGAACCTCCCACGCAACTTTTTGAAACATGACTTGTTGGGGTCTCCCCCTCTCCCCCTCCCTTCTCATGTCCCCGTTATAGGCAGAGCTCTATCCCTGTCCCCCCTCCCTCTAATGCATCTTCAAATTTCCGGTTGAGGTTAAATTTAAATTTAAAATCTTTGCCATTTGATCCCATTATAGCCTAAAAAGTTGACGCTCTTTGCGAGCGTTAATGAAACAGAATATATTTTGTCGCAATTAATGGAATAAAATCACCAACAAAATATATATATATATATATATATATATATATATAGAGAGAGAGAGAGAGAGAGAGTGAGAGACTGGTAGGCAAAGAGAGAGAGAAAGAGAAAAGAGAGGGAGAGAGAATTAGGATGAGAGATACAGAGAGGGATATTGTAAAAAGAAGATAGATTATTACTACATTACATGTAGACATTCGTAGATATATAAATATCTACGTATCTCTTCAGACAATTCTGTCAATATTTTTATGCACAGATTATTACTCAGAGTGTGGCACAGCTCCAGCACGTTAAATACATAGTGACGGATAATATTGAAAAATGAAAATAATTGTATTTGAAAGATTACCGTGTGTTAACTAGCACTCTATTCTACACGCTTCAAATAACAGAAAGGTATGTCTTTCGGTTGGAGTCTCTGAAATAGCGGTTGAATTTTTGGGGTCCCCATTCTCAACACAAGCAAGAAAGATAAGAAATTTTTTTTTTCAAAGTGAAAAACCTTATACTTGTAAAATATGTGCTGAAGCATTTTCATATAAATGCAGTTTACAAATGTACATGCGAAAACACACTGGTGAGAGTTTGAATTACCTACTAGACACTATCCTTGAGTGTCTTCGGTCTCTCTATATAAGGGGTTTTCAGGACATTCTGACATGAGGATACTTCACCTACAAGTAAACCCGGACCACATATTCAAACTGACATAGTATTCGAAGCCCAAATAAGATCCCTTTGACACGGCTATAAACTGGCTAACCCAAGGAATGGTGACCTTCTACTAGTGATATTACCTCAAGTAAAAGCATTTAGCTGGATACTCCACCAGACTAGATTAATTCTAGTCCTGAAATCCGGTAAGACCAAGAGACCACAAGAAAGATATACTATAACATAGTTAGCTGGTCAATTGGGGAGAGGAAAATTAATGTTAATATTCTTAACTTCTTTATTAATTTAACGTTTGACTGGTAAAAAAAGAACTCTAATAAGATATTCTAATAGCTATGTATCTCATATATAGATCAAGTGTTGGGCCCGGGAAAGGGGCCCCTTGATTTCTGAGAACTTCGAGTGAAGTAAAATGAAACAAAAAAGTGAGACAATTGCGCTTAAAAAGACGGTTAGAATCTTAAAAAGAGCTCTCGGTTGAAGTTTCTGAAATAGCGGATTAATACCTGGAATCCGGTAAGATGCATGATCTTCGGCAAAAACAAACAGATAAAAAATTGAAAAATAAAAAAGTGAGGCAAGATGTAATTAAATACATATAGCAGCCCTAAAAGGGACAACGTTTACCCTTAAAAGAGCCCTCAGATATAAATTTAAATCATAATGAAATCAAGTATTAGCGCCAGGAAGTAGTCCATTGATCTCTTCGAACTAACTGAAATAAAAACGTGAGCGAGTTTGAATTCCTACTAGACACCATCCTCGGGTGTCTTTGGTCTCTCTGTACAAGGGTTAGTCAGGACAACCTGACATTGGGTTAGTTCACTCTACAAGTCAACCCTGACCATATATTCAAAATGACATAATATCCGAGGCCCAAATAAGATCCCCCCTCAGCATGGCTACGCACTGGCTCATATGAGGAATGGTGCACCTTCTCGTGATGTTACCCCAAGTAACAGCGCTAAACTAGATACCACAACAAACCAAGAAAAGACCGCAATAAAGATGACTATAACATAGTTAAGTAGTAAATAAGGGAGAGTATTTCAAAAGAATATAGTGTATTAATTATTTAAATTAGAGTAACCTGTTTTGATTATAATATAGTCGTAATATTAGGAAAATATTTCTCATTTATTCATTTGTATATATATATATATATATATATATATATATATATATATATGTTGATAGCGTCCAATATATATATATATATATATATATATATATATATATATATAAATGCTCTGTACCCTGTAATCGAGTACCATCGAGCTTTTTTTATTGGCTCAATCCCGTTCTTCACTGAATAATCTATTTTCTAAGTGAAAAATTCAAATATATATATATATATATATATATATATATATATATATATATATATATATATATATATATATATTAAAGCAAGGAATATAGACGTTTGTGACATTTTTGGGGGTGGAATCAAATTGAAAAAATGCAAAAACGAGAGGAAATAATTTTTTTAAATTCATGAATATACTAAGTCAGCTTTCGTCTACACTCATCAGAGTATCTACGTGGAAATAATTCAAGCGATTACGACTAAAAACTTAAATAAAAAAGTAGAATGAAGACCAGTGACAAGTTTAGGAGAGAAGAAAATTGGGGTGAGTTTCACAAGTTTATCACATTGAGTCCTAGAAGCCACGCCTTTTGTTTACAAAGGGAGGGGTTGACTGACTTAATATATATAGCTTCCAGGACTTTGAGGTGGAATAAAGAATGTGATCTACTTATGACAGAAAACCAGTCACTAGTGTAAGTCGACGCACATTCGGCGCTATTTATAAGATGGTCAGCAATAGCTGACCCGGATTGGTTGACTAAATGATTTCCTCTCGTTTTTAAACTTTTTCAATTTTATTCCATCCCCCAAAAATATCACAAACGTCTGTATTCCTTGCTTAAATAAAATTTTGTACCACTAAAAATTTATTTAAATATATATATATATATATATATATATATATATATATATATATATATATATATATATATTGGACACTCAACATATTTACACATTAAACATTTTTCTCAAATAATATTTTATCTCTTTAATCTTTTCAAACTTTGACCATGGTAATTTTTTACCAACTTATCCAACTGTATTCCTCCGATGATAAGAATATGTTTTACTGCTTTACTCACTCAACATTGTCGAGGTAGAGGAAATATTGATTGGCCCATCGGATATCTATTTATCTCATATAGAATGACAAAGTATTAGCCACGGAAAATGGCCCTTGATTTATTAAAACTTACACCGAAGTAAAACGAAAAAAAAAATGAAAAAAAAAATGAAAAAAAAAAGTGAAAAAAAAAGTGAAAAAAAAATGAAAAAAAAAGTGAAAATAAAGTGAAAAAAAATGAAAAAAAAGGTGAAAAAAAAATGTCCAGAATTTCAATTGATTCGTCTATTTGAAAACATGTTCAACAAAAAGATGATCTCTCGTTTGAACGAATAATCGAATGCAAAATAATATGACAGACCAGTACATGTAGAAATTTAGACGACCCGCGTAGATTATGTCTGAATGAGAAATTTGAAATCCTAAACTTTAAGGACCCCCAAAATCTATTAAACTGTAGAAGTGAAATAGCAAACAACTGCTTACATAGTGACGAGATTAGAGACTGAGCAGACGTGATTTTGTTTTGTCTATATTTGTTCGTCTTAATTATAATTAGTATTTTCCATTTTGTTTTACACTAAAAAAAATAGGCAAACGGTTGTGAGAGATGGAGCCATCCGGGTCTTTAATCAACGGTACTGCTATATCGTAAGTTGTGGTAGGAAGGTGAGATGGAGGGTTACAGATGGGTTAGGGGGAGGTCAGGGGTGTTGGGAGAAGGTGATATGTGAAAGATGCTGAATTGGAATAAAAATTAGTGACAAAATTTGAAAACTAAACAGAAGAGTATATAAAATGAATCTCAAAATTATTTTAACATTTTTTATTTTTCCTACTTCTCCTATTTCTTGAGATGGCATTTACCTTTCTGCTTTAATTCTTATGTTTTTTATCTACTTTGCATCAAACTTCCATCTCTTGTTTTATTATCAATGTTTTATGCTTCTTCTTTCGTGTGAATCAGATGATTCTGGTGTTGGCATTAGTTTCCCCGATATTTTTCTAGTTAGAAATCTTTCTGGAAAGACATCGGGAAGGATCACGAGAGGGTTGCCAACATCCCTAACTGAAAGTGGTACTGTGGAACCGACTGGATTCGAACTTGGAACACTCAGGTCTTCAGTCCGTGTCGTTATCCACTTAAACACCGTCACCTCCCAATGTTTTATGCTGTCTGTCTCATAAGCATCAAACGTGAACTTGTTTGTACTCATTTTGAAATTAATGGATTTCTATCTTAATTTCACTCCAGACCTAAAAATGCAATATTTACATCAAATCTAATACTAAGATTGCCGGAAAAAATGGTTGGATCATTCTACCGCTCAAGAAAGTACCTGGCTCCTGATGCAATCCTCTGTCTGCATAAGAATCAAAGAACTGCTGCCACATCTGGGGAGGTGCCGCCAAAAGGGATCTTTCTTATATTGACAAAGTACAAAATCTACTTCGCGCAATCTAGTGTTAGAAGAGCTCTTCTCCTCCGTGCAATCACGTCCACACGAAGAGATGTTGCCAATCTTTCTCAACTCTATCGTTATTTTCATAGTAGGTGCTCGGCTGAGCTCAAATCTCTGATTCCCCCAGAAACTTCTCATCTGTGGAACACAATACTGCGCAGCTGCTTCCCAGATGACTACAGCATGTTAATTTTAAAGTTTAATGTCAACAAATATATAGAAATTGCTGCCATTTGGGGTAAGCCACACAGCAATGGAAAATTATCAGCTGTTTAATCAATGGACTTAAAAACCGACTAATCAGGGAGTCTATTATCTGAAGAGGACATTATTTATGTAGGATTTCAAGTAGTCTTATTTCTCAGCATGAACTCCCATGCATCTATATGTACCCCTACAAAATATGCAACAGCAGTGTGCATATTTACACAGACATAAACTACGAAATAATCTACGACCCAGAAGAAGAAGGATGAGGAGATAAAGAATAAGAAAACGTCTTTATTTAAGAAAGGAAAAAAATATAAATCTCAAATTAAAAATGAGGATTATTTTCGCTAAGAAAAGTATTCTTCATCAAACTCGTCGGCCGAATTTTACAGCAAAACTAACAAGCACGTATATTGGTAAGATGCGTTTATTCAATCTGCGCGTTTAGTGGTGAAAGTTCTATTAAACTTAAGGTCGCTGGAAAAATGGTTGGATCATTCTACCGCTCCAGAAAGTACCTCACTTCTGACGCAATCCTCTACCTGTATAAGAGCCAGATATGCCCTAAGATGGAATACTGTTGTCATATCTGAGGAGGTTACGCTCGAGGGGGACTCATTCTTGCCTTGACAGAGAACAACACCGACTTCGCAATCAAGTGGATGACTATTTAGCCCCTCTCCTTACTGTATCGTTATGTTCATGGTAGGTGCTCGACTGAGCTCTCACCCCTCTTCCCCTGTAAAACATTCACAGCAAGAACTCATCTAGCTACAACCACAGCAAATAACTTTCATTTCTTTCTTTCTCTCTATCTCTCTCTTCCCCCCCTCTCTCTCTCTCTCTCTCTCTCTCTCTGCACCCAAAACATAACAGAACTTCCATGAACAAAGTTTATTTCCTAGAACATCCCATCTGTGGAATAAAATGACACAATGCTGCTTCCCAACCGACTACTATATAGTCGTCTTCAAATCTAATGTAAACAAATACTTATTGGGCCGTCCTCTTGGATAATCAATTCCTCTTAAGTAATATTATGCCCATCTCAGCCATTGGTTCCAATGCTCACATGGTGGCGATCATCCTCCAACTGGAGATCTCTGTAACCTTCATCCTTGAGTGACCTCGGGCCTTGATAAGTGGTGAACCATCAGTAAAAAAAAAGCGAGACAGACATATGAAAATGGTATTTGAAATTTAAACGTGTAGTGAACGTGATGATCCAGACCCTCGATTGAATGGTGGAAATAATCTTGACTTACCTTTTCGACGCCATAAAGGAACCCGTCTTTGTTTTGTATGTAAAACCTCGATGTGATAAAGAACAAATACACACTGAAACTAAAGTATTCATACTATCGACCACGTTTAACCGATGTTTACTAGAAGAGCTAAAATTCTTGAGCGATAAAGATCAGTATTGAAAACGGTGTTGTTGGAGAAACGTGCTCTACGCAATAAAGTTCCTGTGGCAGATATGTTTGAATACTCTACTTCCAGCGTGTACCTGTTCTTTCTCACATCGAGGTTCTACATGCTAAACAAAGACGAACTCGTTAATGTCGGCGATAAGATAAGTCAAGACTATTTTTACCACTTAATCCAGGTTCTGGCTCATCACGTCTGCCACAAAACGTGATAGACCAACGAATGCTATTTCAAACATAAGTGGAACAGACTAACGAACTCGCTATATAAAATTTAAGACTGGTAACATGCTATTACAACTTTTAGCGTGACAAACTGACTTAAATGATATTTCAAAAATAAGAATTTTATTTATCTACCTCCCACAGCGGTAAGATGTGACACAAGGTCGGGAAAGTGGGATTTGATAAACCAGCGCCCGAGAAGGTGAGCACTCTGGCCATTAAAAATTGCCTAAGCAGCCCCGTCGGCATTCCCTGGTAGGAGCGCCTCAGGCAGTAAGCAATAAACTTACTCCTCCCCAAAGAGGGGAGGCAAAGCCTGGGAGGGTGGACCCCCTAGAACTGCAGAGGACAGACCCATAGACCGGCGTCATCAAGACCCGAAGGCCAAGACGATACCGGTCTATGGGGTGCAGTATCCATCGGAACAGATACTACACTTTGAATATCAGATAAACAAATGTGTCTTATGTTTGCGAACTTTTGAGATGTGGATTGATAATTGGCATTTTTTGGATTATTCGGACTACTATTCTCATCTTGGATGTTATTCTTACAACGTTTCGGTCGATGTAACTTGCTACCTCCTTCGGGTGCGTCTTGGTGAGTTTTGCATAAAGATCAACTGTTTTATTATCTCCAACTCCAGGGGGATCCTCCACTCTGCGTGTCACAATCAATACAGTTCGGTATAATATAAATTCATGCCTGTTTTTATTTTCACCCACAGAGGTCCTTTCGGACAGAGGACCTCTCGTTCTAGAATCAGAGTCGACACAAGAAACAGAAAGCAAGGGATACTTACGCTCCAAATCGAAGGATAATCATTGTCATTCAGGTTGTTGGTATTGGGTACATCTTGCTGGTGGTCACGAAAAGAAAGTTAAAGGGTTGCAAGAAACGGGGCACCACGAACCTATTTTATTTAAGTTCGCTCTTGTTACTTTCATTTATCCTTTCACTTCATTCGAGGTAGCTATCCTTCCCACAGAAAAAGATGGCTTCAAAGGTTAACTGCCTGACCCATTGCCGACCTCTACATCCTGCCTAACGTGATAACAATCTCTCTGCGAACCCAAAGTTTCAAATTAGTACAAGTTGACGTACACGAAATATTTAAGATCCCGAATTCGACAAGACGCACATAAAGAAGGTCGGAGGTTACATCAATCGAAATGTTGTGAGTACACCATCAAAGATGAGAATAGTAGTCAAGATAATCTAAATAATACACGATTTGTCTTGATAAAAAAACAAAGTGATGAGGGACTTACTGAAATAAAGTTTTTTAAATTACAAAAAAAAAAAAATTGAACATGTATAAAATTGCACTTTTGTGAGAATGACGTATTGCGACCATTTTCTTTTTGATAATTTGCCAAACTATCGACTAGTATGTTTTATGAATTTTGGAACAAAGCTGCTAGGCGTAAAAGGTGTTAATGTAGGCTATACTTAGTTTAATTTAATACTATACAAAGGGGGTAAAAAGTGGGTGGAAGGGAAGCTATTCGTTAAAATTCAGATACTTCCAATTTTTATAAAATTTAAAAAACAGTTATTAAGCATCGATTCATAATTATTTCTCCAAATTTTAGTTTCTATTGAGTATTTACAAAAGGGGTTCGGACGCATAATATGGGCACAACGCCCCATTTGAAAATTCAAATATTTCAGATTTGCATTGAATTTGATCCATAGTCATTAGACGCCAATTAAGCAAGGTTTCCTGAATTTCAATTTCTTCTTAAGGCCCCTTAATCTTATACCTTAAATATTATACATTTTCTAAAATCAAAATAATCTTATGCATTTTGATCAAAATTCGAATAAGGATTTAAGACATAAGTTTAGTCGCATTATATCTTGATTGTTTTAAAAACTGTTCTGTTCAGAGACTTCTTTCATTCGTCCTGGGACGGGTATTTTTGTAGTAGTATTATTATATTTTCGAAATTGTTTTTAGACGGAAACTCTGCCCATTTGGATGATATAAGGAAACGTAGAATAAAAAAAAACAAAAAAACAGGCGACACTTTCATAAGTGCGCATGCGTAAATGGCTTTTCACTTACTGCGCATCTACTCGTTCAATTCGCGCCATCTTCGGCGCCTTCGCCAGACATTACATTACAAAGCGTGCAGCAGATTGTTTTGATCAGCTCTGCACGTCTCGAATTAAATGTCTTTCAGTAAATTTATGCTCGGATCGCCTTGGTAACGAAGTAGGAAAGCAATGTAGAAGGCTCAAATATGAC
>OY744531.1:24921726-24976726 GCA_963556195.1 Sepiola atlantica | reverse complement strand
TCGAACCTTCGATATTGATAGTCCAGCGTCTTTACCTCTGGAACAAGACGCTCAGTCTAGAAATATGAACGATTTTTATCACCTAAATATTTAATGTATTTTTATGTAATTATTTTTATTGGTGATTTTAACGGTCGTTGTTATTTTGCGTACTACTATTTCGATTGTCTCACTTCCTAAGTGATTAAGATGCAGAAAATTGCATTATTAGTCGCCCTTAACGTTATAGGACTATTTTTCGTTAATATATATTATTATATGATTTTATACGTACATAAAAGTAATCCATGGATACGTGTTTCTGGCTTACTGCTGTCATCAGCATGGCTAACTTAGACAAGCATCGAACCTTCGATATTTACCTCTGAACCAAGACGCTTGTCTACAAATATGTACGATTTTTATTACCTAAATATTTCATGTATTTTTATGTAATTATATATATATATATATATATATATATATATATATATATATATATATATATATATATATATATATATATATATATATATGTGATTTTATGAAGGCTTACCAAAGCATTCCTTTCAAGACACCAATGATCACCATTAAAGATATTTTTTCTTACAAATACTATTTATTCAAATTAAATGTTTTTTCCTACACGTGTTTCACTACCAAGCAGTTACTTGCTTGGCAGATCATCAGGGAAATTAAATGTCTGGAATACTGGTTTCAACTGCCGACAAAACACAATGTGGCGTTGTAATAGTTGAGGTCACTTAAGAAAAGAAGAGGAAAAAAATAAAAATAAAAATAAAAGTCAAACTTAAAAAGCAAGGAAGAACAACGGTAAGAAAAGAAAGTCCTAGAAAAGTCTTAGAAAAGTAGCTTGTGCATTATTTCTTCCACCAAGCCAACAAGCAAGTAGTCGGTCCCAAATACATTCAATAAAACCACAAAACCGGAACAATGTGCGATAATACACTTTCACGTTAGCTGAATGAATCCCCCCCACACAATAAAACAAAAGAACTAAATCATTCAAGATACCGCTCACAAGTTACCATATTAATTCAATATTTAATTAATATTTTGGTTTTTCTTATTTCATTTTCCATATATATATATATATATATATATATATATATATATATATATATATATATATATATATATATATATATATGGAAAATGAAATAAGAAAAACCAAAATATTAATTAAATATTGAATTAATATTTTTTATTTTCCTTATTTCATTTTCCATTACGTCGGAACATATTTCCATTTTTATCATATATATATATATATATATATATATATATATATATATATATATATATATATATTCAAGAGAAGCTACCTCTGAAAGTATATATATATATATATATATATATATATATATATATATATATATATGGTAAGTTTATGAAACTATATTTACGGCAATTAAGCTACACAGAGGTTTTTGCGTTTCATCCCCGTAGGGAATCGTCAGGCTAAAATGCATGGAGTTAGTGTTGCCGGGTGTTTAGTCTAGCTAGCTTACCAATCAGATTCTTTGTTATTCTCTTAGCCAATCGTTGGACTTCTCACAAACAAAGGTTCGGTTGATTTTACTTCCTATTTCATATTATATTGTTATGTTTTCTATAGGGTTACCCATCCCGGTTTCTTTGTTGTGTCGAAATAATGGGTGATCTTATTTTTACACGTTCTTGCTTGTATTGGTATTCTAGGTTTTAGTTTAGTATTTTATTTATTTATTTGTTCATTTATTTATTTATTAAGTATTATTAACCATAAGGTGAATGTTATACTATGAAAGCAGTTGTTTGCTATTTCACTTCTACAGTTTAATAGATTTTGGGGGTCCTTAAAGTTTAGGATTTCAAATTTCTCATTCAGACATAATCTACGCGGGTCGTCTAAATTTCTACATGTACTGGCCTATCGTATTATTTTCCATTCGGTTATTGATGAGCGTCCGCTATCTTTGAGTTCCCAATAATGTTTTAATTCGGCGTTCTTTGTTTTTAAATGTGCTGTTTTTCGATTCCATACCAATTCTGATATCGCAAAAACCTCTGATTTTTCCGATTCCCGATTCTGATTAATCGCCATAACACTAGTCAAAACATGTACTAAACTTTGATTCTAGCACAAAAGGCGAGTTTCATCACTATTAGAATGGATTTTAAAATACAACAGATGTGGTAAATAATGAGATTAGTTGAACTATGACGTAAGGATGTAGTTGAACTATTTTAACTAGCCCCTCTGGCAGAGTTCCAACTACCCTCTTCCACACATAATTATCAAAAAAGCTTACGTAACGCGTAGAAACGTAAACAGAAAGAGCAAACCGTTTACTGTTTCATTTCAATTAATTTCTATCAAACATTCGACACACGCACCATTAAACATTCCTACATTGGTTATTTCGAGAGAAATTCATTTTTAAAACGAGAAAAATACACAAACACCTTCCGGTATGATGGACACACTTCCGCAGTTAATTGACATGTTCACGGTAGAAAGAATTTAACAACGCAATTTAACACATGACATGACAATTCGAAGAAGTTATTTCCTTTCCGCTTAAACAGTAATGTTTCAAATAATCATCACTTTCAAATAATCGACATATATATATATATATATATATATATATATATATATATATATATATATATATATGAAGAAAAGTTGGGATAAAATTATCCGACGAAATGTAAAATGAAAAAGAGAAGCCAAAAACTATGTGATATATGTATTCATCAACGTTTCGTCTTTATTGAATAAACATGATTTTGGTAGTAGCGTTATCAGCAGTGACCTGTCTCCTTCAAAGTATATATATATATATATATATATATATATATATATATATATATATATATATATATATATATATATATATATTACTATTTCATGTATCCACATAAAATTTTATAAGATGATATAATTTTTTATGTATCAATTTTCAGTATTTACTTCAACAGTGCTCTATACGTAAGTAGAGCTAGGTAGTAAGCTATGAAAATATATTTATGGCAATTAAGCTACACAGAGACTCCCGCGTTTCATCCCCGGGGGGATCTTCAGGCTATATATATATATATATATATATATATATATATACATATGTGTGTGTGTGTGTGTGTGTGTGTGTGTGTGTGTTTCCTGTCACGCAAGTAAATGACGTGCTGGACGAAACCATTTCAAAGGTTTAGAGGAAGGGAGAAAGCAACTAAAAAGGTTGAACCATCCCTATCCGTCTGAAATGAATTCGGAAATAAATCCTCCACTCTATTTCTATGATGAGACGTTTTCTTCTATTTATACAGATTGATACGTTCTTTTCTTTATTTCAAACGTTCAGCTTGAGAGGTTTTCATAATTTTTGTAACATTTTAAAAATATTAACTGCACCGATTGACACTTTATTTTATTGGCGAAGCATAATTGTTCAGTCATTTTTGACACTCATATATATATATATATATATATATATATATATATATATAATAAAAATATTCATAATATATATATATAATGAATATTTTTATTAAACATTAGACGGGTTCGAGCGCAGTTCGGAGATTCAGAAGAGAATCACGATCCTGCGTCTTAATCCATTAGGCCAACAGAAATCTCCACAGAAATTCCTAAAATTAAGATACATTTAAAGCCAGCGGTGGGGTTTAAACGACCTTATAGAATGAAACTAACACTTACCGGCATAAAGACCTCAACTGGCATCCATCTCATAGAAGAATACTTATTCGAATGAATGAACATTTATACACTAGAATGGCCACTTATGAATCTCAGCCAATCAGAACACAGAGAATGGACTTTCCCTTCTGAGCATAATGGAACACTATAGCCTTAATATACACCTGCATTTTGATGTGCTTGGCACTCTGACTTATCTTGCTACTCAACTGGTCGTACAGTTGAGCCCTAAGCATCGACTCTATAGACCTTGGATTTTTTATAATTTCATACCGTGCTCGCCAATTCAGATTTATTAATCTTAAAGGGGGCCATTACTATGAATATTTTTATTAAATATTCAAGTGTATTCACCTATAGACAACGTTGTTTCGTCCTCATCAGTGCAGGAAGTGATGGTTTCAGGCGGTCATAATATATATATATATATATATATATATATATATATATATATATATATATATATATATATATATATATATATGTAAAAAAAACAGGCTCTTCGTTCGACACCGGAATTTGAATCATGGCCGCCAACACCACCAGTGCGGAGAGACGTTTTATCAAGTAACAAAGAAATAAGTTTGGTTATTCTTGTTTTTGATAAAAAAAAAATGACTCAATAACTGGTCACTTCTGAAGATGGAATTTATTCCGAAATATAAGATTAATGTAAAAAAAATATATATATAAATTAATCTCGCATTGTTAATGGCTTACATATCAATTTTAGTAATATATATATGTATATATATATATATATATATATATATATATATATATATATATATATATATATAATCTAAGAACTCAAGAAAATGAAATTCAATATAATTGCATACGATTACTTCCCTTTAATCTGCGTCGGTAAGTAAGGTAACATGTCTCTACTCTAACAGTTTATTTTAGCCGAAATATGTATTTGCAGAAAAAAGCAAATATACTTATAGGAAATTAGCTACACAGAATCGTAGTTCATTATTCTTCGAATGAATGATTATACTAGTACAGACAAACCTGGCGTTGTCTTGAATCATTGAGTATCCAATGCGTTCCACTTCTAGCTTTGACTCTCGTATTACCATTTTTATTCTTCTTTTTAATTTAAAAATAAATTAAAACACCGTTTTTGGTGTTTATAGATTTCCGGGGTGGATGCAGATTTCAAAATGTTAGTGTAACAAACTCTAGTCAATATATATAGAGAGAGAAAGAGAGAGAGAGAAGGATAGAGAAGGAGAGAGATAGAGAAGGAGAGAGAGAAAGAGAGAGAGAAAGAGAGAGAGAAGGAGAGAGAGAGTGAGAGAGAGAAGGAGAGAGAGAGAAAGGGCGAGAAGGAGAGAGAAAGAGAGAGAGAGAAAAAGAGAGAGAGAAGGAGAGAGAGAGAAGGAAAGAGAAGGAGAGAGAGAAATATATAGAGAGAGAGAAAGAGAGAGAAAGAGAGAGAAGGAGAGAGAGAAAGAGAGAGTAAGAGAGAGAAAGAGAGAGAGAAGCAGAGAGAAGGAGAGAGATAGAGAAGGAGAGAGAGAAAGAGAGAGAAAGAGAGAGAAGGAGAGAGAGAGAGGGAGAGAGAGAAGGAGAGAGAGAGAAAGGGTGAGAAGGAGAGAGAAAGAGAGAGAAGGAGAGAGAAGGAGAGAGATGTAGAGAGAGAAATAGAGAGAGAGAAAGAGAGAGAGAAAGAGAGAGAAGGGGAGAGAGCAAGAGAACGAGAAAGAGAGAGAAGGAGAGAGAGAAAGAGAGAGAGAGAAAGAGAGAGAAGGAGAGAAAGAGAGAGAGAAAGAGAGAGAAGGAGAGAGAGAAAGAGAGAAAGAGAGAAAGAGAGAGGGGGAGAAAGAGAAAGAAGGAGAGAGAGAAAGAGAGAGAGAGTAAGAGAGAGAAGGAGAGAAAGAGAGAGAGAAAGAGAGAGAATGAGAGAGAGAGAAAGAGGGAGAGAGAGAAGGAGAGAGAAAAGTAAAAGATGAGAACAAAAATTGTAAAAATACAATATCTATTACGTCATCATTTGCTTAAAACAAGGTGTTTCAAATAAAAAAGAACTTTTTCTTTCCTTAAGCCATGACCAGAGGAATACAGAGCGATAAGTTAGTAGGACAATTACCATAAGTCATAATTTTACATACATTATAAGATAAATACAAATATAGAAAGTATAGAAAATGTCTAATGCAAAGAGAAGAGATTGAAAATATATGAAAAAGTTCACCGTTGAAAATTGTAGCAGCATGTTCAAACACTTTTTCACATGTGCATCTTCATTTGAAAACTAATCAGTTTCACCTTTTTACATGTGCATCTTCATTTGAAAACTAATTAGTTTGACTTTTTCACATGTGCATCTTCATTTTAAAACTAATTAGTTTGACTTTTTCACATGTGCATCTTCATTTGAAAACTAATTAGTTTTACTTTTTCACATGTGCATCTTCATTTGAAAACTAATCAGTTTGACTTTTTCACATGTGCATCTACATTTGAAAACTAATTAGTTTGACTTTTTCACATGTGCATCTTCATTTGAAAACTAATCAGTTTGACTTTTTCACATGTGCATCTTCATTTGAAAACTAATCAGTTTGACTTTTTCACATGTGCATCTTCATTTGAAAACTAATTAGTTTGACTTTTTCACATGTGCATCTTCATTTGAAAACTAACCAGTTTGACTTTTTCACATGTGCATCTTCATTTGAAAACTAATTAGTTTCACTTTTTCACATGTGCATCTTCATTTGAAAACTAATCAGTTTGACTTTTTCACATGTGCATCTTCATTTGAAAACTAATTAGTTTTACTTTTTCACATGTGCATCTTCATTTGAAAACTAATTACTTTGACTTTTTCTCATGTGCATCTTCATTTGAAAACCAATTAGTTTTACTTTTTCACATGTGCATCTTCATTTGAAAACTAATTAGTTTGACTTTTTCACATGTGCATCTTCATTTGAAAACTGATCAGTTTGACTTTTTCACATGTGCATCTTCATTTGAAAACTAATTAGTTTCACTTTTTCACATGTGCATCTTCATTTGAAAACTAATTAGTTTGACTTTTTCACATGTGCATCTTCATTTGAAAACTAATCAGTTTGACTTTTTCACACGTGCATCTACATTTGAAAACTAATTAGTTTTACGTTTTCACATGTGCATCTTCATTTGAAAACTAATTAGTTTCACTTTTTCACATGTGCATCTTCATTTGAAAACTAATTAGTTTCACTTTTTCACATGTGCATCTTCATTTGTAAACTAATTAGTTTGACTTTTTCACATGTGCATCTTCATTTGAAAACTGATCAGTTTCACTTTTTCACATGTGCATCTTCATTTGAAAACTGATCAGTTTCACTTTTTCACATGTGCATCTTCATTTGAAAACTGATCAGTTTCACTTTTTCACATGTGCATCTTCATTTGAAAACTTATTAGTTTGACTTTTTCACATGTGCATCTTCATTTGAAAACTAATTAGTTTCACTTTTTCACATGTGCATCTTCATTTGAAAACTGATCAGTTTCACTTTTTCACATGTGCATCTTCATTTGAAAACTAATCAGTTTCACTTTTTCACATGTGCATCTTCATTTGAAAACTGATCAGTTTCACTTTTTCACATGTGCATCTTCATTTGAAAACTGATCAGTTTCACTTTTTCACATGTGCATCTTCATTTGAAAACTAATTAGTTTGACTTTTTCACATGTGCATCTTCATTTGAAAACTAATCAGTTTGACTTTTTCACATATGCATTATCATTTGAAAACTAATCAGTTTCACTTTTTCACATGTGCATCTTCATTAGAAAACTAATTAGTTTTACTTTTTCAAATGTGCATCTTCATTTGAAAACTAATTAGTTTTACTTTTTCACATGTTCATCTTCATTTGAAAACTGATCAGTTTGACTTTTTTCACATGTGCATCTTCATTTGAAAACTAATCAGTTTGACTTTTTCACATGTGCATCTTCATTTGAAAACTAATTAGTTTGACTTTTTCACATGTGCATCTTCATTTGAAAACTGATCAGTTTGACTTTTTCACATGTGCATCTTCATTTGAAAACTAATCAGTTTGACTTTTTCACATGTGCATCTTTATTTGAAAACTAATTAGTTTTACTTTTTCACATGTGCATCTTCATTTGAAACCTTATTAGTTTGACTTTTTCACATGTGCATCTTCATTTGAAAACTAATTAGTTTTACTTTTTCAAATGTGCATCTTCATTTGAAAACTAATTAGTTTTACTTTTTCACATGTGCATCTTCATTTGAAAACTGATCAGTTTGACTGTTTTCACATGTGCATCTTTATTTGAAAACTAATCAGTTTGACTTTTTCACATGTGCATCTTCATTTGAAAACTGATTAGTTTCACTTTTTCACATGTGCATCTTCATTTGAAAACTAATTAGTTTGACTTTTTCACATATGCATCTTCATTTGAAAACTAATTAGTTTGACTTTTTCACATGTGCATCTTCATTTGAAACCTTATTAGTTTGACTTTTTCACATGTGCATCTTCATTTGAAAACTAATTACTTTGACTTTTTCACATGTGCATCTTCATTTGAAAACTAATTACTTTGACTTTTTCACATGTGCATCTTCATTTGAAAACTAATTAGTTTGACTTTTTCACATGTGCATCTTCATTTGAAAACTAATTAGTTTTACTTTTTCACATGTGCATCTTCATTTGAAACCTTATTAGTTTGACTTTTTCACATGTGCATCTTCATTTGAAAACTAATTAGTTTGACTTTTTCACATGTGCATCTTCATTTGAAAACTAATTAGTTTGACTTTTTCACATGTGCATCTTCATTTGAAAACTAATCAGTTTCACTTTTTCACATGTGCATCTTCATTTGAAAACTAATCAGTTTGACTTTTTCACATGTGCATCTTCATTTTAAAACTAATTAGTTTTACTTTTTCACATGTGCATCTTCATTTGAAAACTAATTAGTTTGACTTTTTCACATGTGCATCTTCATTTGAAAACTGATCAGTTTGACTTTTTCACATGTGCATCTTCATTTGAAAACTAATTAGTTTCACTTTTTCACATGTGCATCTTCATTTGAAAACTAATTAGTTTGACTTTTTCACATGTGCATCTTCATTTGAAAACTAATCAGTTTGACTTTTTCACACGTGCATCTACATTTGAAAACTAATTAGTTTTACGTTTTCACATGTGCATCTTCATTTGAAAACTAATTAGTTTCACTTTTTCACATGTGCATCTTCATTTGAAAACTAATTAGTTTAACTTTTTCACATGTGCATCTTCATTTGTAAACTAATTAGTTTGACTTTTTCACATGTGCATCTTCATTTGAAAACTGATCAGTTTCACTTTTTCACATGTGCATCTTCATTTGAAAACTGATCAGTTTCACTTTTTCACATGTGCATCTTCATTTGAAAACTGATCAGTTTCACTTTTTCACATGTGCATCTTCATTTGAAAACTTATTAGTTTGACTTTTTCACATGTGCATCTTCATTTGAAAACTAATTAGTTTCACTTTTTCACATGTGCATCTTCATTTGAAAACTGATCAGTTTGACTTTTTCACATGTGCATCTTCATTTGAAAACTAATCAGTTTCACTTTTTCACATGTGCATCTTCATTTGAAAACTGATCAGTTTCACTTTTTCACATGTGCATCTTCATTTGAAAACTGATCAGTTTCACTTTTTCACATGTGCATCTTCATTTGAAAACTAATTAGTTTGACTTTTTCACATGTGCATCTTCATTTGAAAACTAATCAGTTTGACTTTTTCACATATGCATTATCATTTGAAAACTAATTAGTTTCACTTTTTCACATGTGAATCTTCATTTGAAAACTAATCAGTTTCACTTTTTCACATGTGCATCTTCATTTGAAAACTAATTAGTTTTACTTTTTCACATGTGCATCTTCATTTGAAAACTAATCAGTTTGACTTTTTCACATGTGCATCTTCATTAGAAAACTAATTAGTTTTACTTTTTCAAATGTGCATCTTCATTTGAAAACTAATTAGTTTTACTTTTTCACATGTTCATCTTCATTTGAAAACTGATCAGTTTGACTTTTTTCACATGTGCATCTTCATTTGAAAACTAATCAGTTTGACTTTTTCACATGTGCATCTTCATTTGAAAACTAATTAGTTTGACTTTTTCACATGTGCATCTTCATTTGAAAACTGATCAGTTTGACTTTTTCACATGTGCATCTTCATTTGAAAACTAATCAGTTTGACTTTTTCACATGTGCATCTTTATTTGAAAACTAATTAGTTTTACTTTTTCACATGTGCATCTTCATTTGAAACCTTATTAGTTTGACTTTTTCACATGTGCATCTTCATTTGAAAACTAATTAGTTTTACTTTTTCAAATGTGCATCTTCATTAGAAAACTAATTAGTTTTACTTTTTCACATGTGCATCTTCATTTGAAAACTGATCAGTTTGACTGTTTTCACATGTGCATCTTTATTTGAAAACTAATCAGTTTGACTTTTTCACATGTGCATCTTCATTTGAAAACTGATTAGTTTCACTTTTTCACATGTGCATCTTCATTTGAAAACTAATTAGTTTGACTTTTTCACATATGCATCTTCATTTGAAAACTAATTAGTTTGACTTTTTCACATGTGCATCTTCATTTGAAACCTTATTAGTTTGACTTTTTCACATGTGCATCTTCATTTGAAAACTAATTACTTTGACTTTTTCACATGTGCATCTTCATTTGAAAACTAATTACTTTGACTTTTTCACATGTGCATCTTCATTTGAAAACTAATTAGTTTGACTTTTTCACATGTGCATCTTCATTTGAAAACTAATTAGTTTTACTTTTTCACATGTGCATCTTCATTTGAAACCTTATTAGTTTGACTTTTTCACATGTGCATCTTCATTTGAAAACTAATTAGTTTGACTTTTTCACATGTGCATCTTCATTTGAAAACTAATTAGTTTTACTTTTTCACATGTGCATCTTCATTTGAAAACTAATTAGTTTTACTTTTTCACATGTGCATCTTCATTTGAAAACTAATTAGTTTGACTTTTTCACATGTGCATCTTCATTTGAAAACTAATTAGTTTGACTTTTTCACATGTGCATCTTCATTTTAAAACTAATTAGTTTTACTTTTTTACACAAACTTTACAATCCCGATGCTCATTCACCACTGACTGGGAAAGTCCAACGTCTTCGTTGTCTCGGTCAGCTTACTATTTATTAAAATTCAGAGGAATTTTATCATATTTAATTACATTATCTGATCTCATTAGAGACTTCGATTCTGTTCAAGCAAGAATCTCGCATATTAACTTAGGTAGACATTGTCTTCTTCTTACTTAAGACTTCTATCCCCTAGGTGAGTGAATATACATTATATAAACTAGCAAATATTTCTTGGGTGATTAGACATTGATTTTCTTTGTTTATGACCAAGAATATTTTTAGTGTAAAATAAAAAAAAAAGTCGCTCTACTCCGATTTTTGTTTTACCCTCCCCCATAAATAGTTTTTAAAAAAAAATTTTGGACCCCCCCCCCTCAATTTTTTTATTTTACTCTTCCCCATACATAGAAACATTTTTAGTTAAGAAAAGAAAAAAAAGAATTTTTTTGACTTCCCCCTATTTTTTTATCCACATCCATACATATAAATATTTTTAATTAAGAAGAAAAAAAAGAAGAAAAATAGTAAAAAATTAGATACAGCAAACACGATATGTTATTTAAATGCTCTCGAGAAGAAGTTTACCTAAATTAAATTCATTAGAATGTGTGTGTTCTTTTAAATAGTAATTTTTAAATCAATTATTATTTTAATTAAACAATTTGATTCAATAAAATTGTTAAACTCAACAATTTAAAAAACTAAATAGAGCGAACAGTATTTTTCAAATTGGAGAAAAGGTGTACCTAAAATAAAACAATTAAAAAATCGGTACTCTTTTACTGTAGGACCCGCGCTGACTTTGCCCATGCCCCTAACCCTTACTCTAAACCCTAACCCTAACCCCCACTTTGACCCTGACCCTAACGCTAACGACGGGGTTAAAGTTAGCGCGGGTCCTACAGTGAAAAAAGCACCGAAAAATCAAATACAGTGAACACGATTAGTTACGTAAATGCTCTCGGAAAGAAAGTTTACCTAAATTAAATTCATTAGAATGTGTGTGTGTGTGTTTATTTAATGGCCTTTTTTTAATTAAACAATTTGATTCTAAAATCAGTTGTATAGTTTTCCAGTACAATGTGTTAGTTTTTTGTTGACAGAAAAGAAAAAAATCACATCTTTTATTTTAATAAATAAAACACGGAATAATAAAAACAGTCTGTAAATAAAAGCTTAACAGCGTAAAAGGTAAAAACTAAATCTTAAACACAGTTAAGGTTGTAAAAAGTATTAAAAAAATCAAATACAGTAAACACGAATAGTTTTTTAAACGCCCTCGAAAAAAAGTTTACCTAAACTAAATTCATTATAATGTGCGTGTGTGTGTGTGTTTTTTTAGATAGTAATTTTTAAATCAATTATTATTTTAATTAAACAATTTGATTCAATAAATTTGTGTTTTAAAACATAATGGCTAATAAGATTAAGAAAATAAACAAACTCAGAACGTTTTAATAAAAAAAAATCAGAGTAGAAGTAACACGGTAAATGCCAGCGTTTTGTTTACATTTGAAATAACGACCCGTCTTGCGTCCATACTGATTAATCAGAGGGAGGTAACCGTTCAATGGATTAACGCTGGCTGTTCAATCAGTTTCGACGTAGATAAAATAACTACGTTACGCATTTCATATATATATATATATATATATATATATATATATATATATATATATAAAAGAAATAATTATAATTTATAAGTAAGATTATTAGCGAGCAAAATAGCGTAAATACATGTGGAAATCTGAAGAAAACAATCATGAGTGTATATTTGTGAATACTAATTTATTAGAAGTTGAAAAGCAATTAATTATGTAAATTGAGAAATGTGTATAGTGTTTACGGCGATTTTTGTAGTAGTATATAAAGAGGCTGACAGACTAAGTAAATAGTAATATTACTCTGATAGAGTTTCGGCTTCAGACAGACAGACAGACGGATAGATAGATATATAAACTCTATTATTAATAGATATTAATAATAGATAGATATATAAACTCTATTATTAATAGATATTAATATACATAGACATAAGTTTCATCATATATATATATATATATATATATATATATATATATATATATATATATATATATATATATAGTTGTGTCCATCTCGCCTTTTCGACCACTCGGTCATATTTTTGATCTGTTTCTTTTGATAATGAGAGGTTTCACTCTCGTAAATTAAAGGGGTTTTTTTCCGGACCGTTTAAATTGCTTGATAGTAAAACTTTTTTTCTATTTACTGTTTTGGTATTTAAACCGTGAAATATTAATAAATTGATTTGAGATTCCATTCATATTTTCTCTTCTCATTTATTTTCGTTCCTCTGTTCCGCCTTCCGGTACCTATATCGCATTGCTCCTGCCTCGGATTACGAACTTACATTATATATATATATATATATATATATATATATATATATATATATATATATATATATATATATATATATATTACTTTTATTTGTGTAAAAAAAAAAAAAAAAAATAAATAAATAAATAATAATAATAATAATAATAATAATAATAATAATGATAATGATAATGATAATAATAATAATGATAATGATAATGATAATGATAATGATAATAATAATAATAATAATAATAATAATAATAATAATAATAATAATAATAATAATAATAATAATAATAATAATAATAATAATAATAATAATAATAATAATAATTTAAATATGTTAAATTATCGATATATACTGCCTCATGTCTTGTCTATTGATTTTCCCACTGTAGTAATCTTGAAACCCCATGCTGGCTGACTAATTATTAAATTAATCTAGTTCTTTCTATTGTATCAATAGTATTAGACGAGGCAGCGAGTCTTAATGATTTCTTTCACTACCCTTAAACATATACCCAGCCAATGATAAGTGAACAATAAATTAAAAATAGAAAAATGACATTCTGACTCTGATAGTGGAAAAAAAAAAAAGAGAAAAAGTAAAATGTCTTCCCAACTGCTTGAAAAAGAAGATACCTCCCCTCCCTCCCTTCCCCACCCCCCGACATCAAATTCTTCTCACTTAAAATACTCTCCTGTTTTTGGTAGTCATTCGAGACAAAACGACCAACTGGAAAGATCATCCCAAATCCGATGGAGAGATAAGCACCTTCTTTTCCTATTTTATTCTTTATTCTCTATTTTATTTCCTCTCCGCTACTCATCTTTATTTCAATGGGTCTTATATGAATGTACTAAATTCTGCTTGATTTAAATATGTTAAATTATCGATATATACTGCCTCATGTCTTGTCTATTGATTTTCCCACTGTAGTAATCTTGAAATCCCAAGCTGACCTATAGTTTTTTTTTTTTTTTTTTTTTCCTCATTTCACATTTATACTTACTTGAGAGAGGGAAACGTATCTTCAACTTTCTATTCCCTTTTCGTTTACAATGAACTTTACTATGTCCTTATATAACATATATATATATATATGTATATATATATATATATATAAATTTTTTTTTATTTTTTTTATTTTATTTTTTTAAATTTTTTTAAATTTTTTTGTGTGGTAGTGCACAATATCACTCATTAAAATTAATGAGACAACCACTATCCCTGTGACAGGACCACAGGCAAAATAAGCCTGGGCCTGGTGTGGCCACACACACCAAAAATATGAATAATGCACAATAATATCAATACAAGCCGTGGGACTCAGGAGAAAGACCTGAGTGTCATGATGGGCAGGTGCTCCCTCGTTAGCCAACATGGGGGACCCGGTCCGCATCCTGCGAATGTTGGCCCTTCTCATTTCAGAAACAAGACAACGGACAAGAACCAGGTAAGTAACCTCTCTTATTCCAGGTATGACAAGGACACAGACCAGAGACAAGAAAACCAGAGCGAAAACAGCAAACTGAAAAGATATAGAAAGAAATGGACCATGAAAGAGAACAGACTGGTGATGGAGTGCTATTATGAAAGCCGCTACCCTACAGAAAGAGGCTACCGAAAACGAATGAAACATCTCTGGGACATTGCTAGTGACTACCATACAACGGAACAAAGGATAGCAGATCAAGCAAGACAGATCCTCAAGCGTGGATGGTTCTCGGAGATGGAACTGACGGAAATCAGACAGAAGGTTAATGCCGAAACGGAGCAAGTAACACCACCAAAGGAGAAACCACAGGAAGAGGACGGGCAAAACATACATACTGAAACTGAAGAGATTGAAGACTACGGAATAACAGAACCAGGTGAGATAGAAGACTGCGGAACCACAGAACCTGCTGAGATAGAACTCAACGAAAAAGAAGCAAGTGAAGTGGAGAACATTAGACGATACATGTTAGAAAACAAAACAAAACTCCCATCTCTCAGGAATGAAATAGCGAAGAAGTTACAAGCAGAAACAGAAAGAGTAAACAGACTCCTCACACACATCCCAACAGAAACTATTACAGACCTAAACAACCTGATATATGCTGGGGCAAAATCTGTAAGTATGAAACTAAGAAACGAAGACAATGGACAAAAGAGAGGACCGACAAAACCTGGATGGGAAATCAGACTGGAAACCCAGATCACCAAACTTCGGAAAGAAGCTAAAACCGTGAACAGAAGGAAGGAGGACATGAAACGATTAAGAAGCAAAAATCAGAAACGCAAGGAAAAACTAAATGAGAAACATGAAGAAATAAAACAAAGGATAGCAGCAATAGAAGGAAGACTGAGACGATACAGGTACAAATCAGAACAGAGCAAACAGAACAGGACCTTTGAAAACAATGAAAGCCAGTTCTACAAAAACGTAAATGGAGAAAAAACAACAACAGAGTTACCGAACCCAACAGAAACAAAACAATTCTGGAGCAAGATATGGGAAGTACCAAAAAAGCACAACAAGAATGCCCAATGGTTGAAAAACATGAGAGATGAACTGCAGGAAATCGAAGAATGAAACCGAAACACAAATCAACAAAGAAACGATCAAGAAAACCCTAAAAAAAATGGCAAACTGGAGAGCACCAGGCCACGATGGAATACATGCATACTGGTTTAAAAAATTCACGACCCTGCATGAAAGAATAGCGCAGAAACTGAGCGGATGTATCCATAAAACAGACGTACCAGAATGGATGACGGAAGGAAGAACAACACTAATACAAAAAGACCCCAAAAAGGGAACGACCCCCGGCAACTACAGACCGATAACGTGTCTACCAATAATGTGGAAAATTCTCACAGCACAACTGAGAGAACAAATCTACCAATCCCTGGACAATCGTGGACTGCTCCCCGAGGAACAAAAAGGATGCCGGAAAGGACAAAGAGGGGCACATGATCTACTATACATTGATCAAAAGACCCTGAAGGAGGTGAAGAGAAGACAAAAGAACATAACCATGGCATGGATTGACTACAAGAAAGCCTACGACAGAATCCCCCAAACATGGATAATTGAATGCTTAAAGATATACAAGATACCAGACAGGATTATTAATCTGATCCAGAAAGCAATGGAAACATGGAGACTAAAACTGACAGCCGGAGGACAATACCTGTCTGAGATAAAAATACAGAGAGGCATTTTTCAAGGAGACTCCCTATCACCACTACTGTTTATAATAGCCATGATGCCACTCAACTACATACTCAGAAAGTGTGATGCCGGATACAGGTTTACGGATACAGAACAAAGAATAAACCACCTGATGTACATGGATGACCTTAAACTGTTTGCAAAAAACAAAAAAGAACTGGAAAAGCTGATAAACACAACCAGGATATTCAGCCAGGATATCCAAATGGAGTTTGGAATAGAAAAATGTGCACTGCTAGAGATCAAAAAAGGAAAACTGGAGACGACAGAAGGTATAGAACTCCCCAACCAAGAGGAGATGAGGGCGCTAGGAGAACATGATAGCTACAAATACCTGGGAGTTCTGGAAGCAGACACAATCAAATATACAGAAATGAAAGAGAAGATTGGAAAAGAATATCTACGAAGAACAAGGAAACTCTTAGAAACTAAACTATATAGCAGAAACCTAGTAAAAGGGATAAACACATGGGCTGTATCACTAATAAGATACTCTGGACCATTCATAGGCTGGACCAAAGAAGAACTCAGGCACCTTGACAAAAGAACAAGAAAACTAATGACTATGCACAATGCTTTGCACCCAAAAGACGACACGGACAGACTCTACGTGAAAAGAAATGAAGGAGGTAGAGGACTGGTAAGTATAGAAGACTGTGTGGAAGACACCAAAAAAGAGCTGGAGAAATATGTAACCCAGAACACGGAAAGACTGATCACCACAGCAAGAGACACCAGCCCAACAAACAACCCCGGAAGTACTGAACCCAGAAACAAAAAGACAAGAAAGGAAAAGTGGGAAGAAAAACAACTACATGGACGCTTTACAAGACTCACAAGCGATGAAGCCAATGAAAACAGCTGGGCATGGCTAAGAAAAGGACACCTGAACAGAGAAACGGAATCTCTGCTGACGGCCGCACAGAACAATGCGATTAGGACAAACTTTATTAAAGCAAAGATAGATAAAACCCAGGAAAACAGCAAATGCCGACTGTGTGGACAAAGAGACGAAACGATAAATCATATAATAAGTGAATGCAGCAAGCTAGCACAAAGGGAATACAAGAACAGACATGACAGCATGGGGAAAGAAGTACACCGGGAAATGTGCAAACAACTGAATTTCGAATATGCAAAAAAACGGTACACACACAAACCAGAAACTGTACTAGAAAACGAAAAACACAAAATCATATGGGATATGAATGTACAAACAGACAAACCCATAACAGCAAGGAGACTGGATATGATAATAATCAACAAGAAAGAAAAATCCTGCAAAATCGTGGACTTTGCCGTCCCAGCAGACCACAGAGTGAAGATCAAAGAGACGGAAAAGAGAAGCAAATATACTGAACTTGCCAGAGAATTGAAAGGAATATGGAACATGAAGAAAGTCAGTATAACACCAATAATCATAGGAGCACTAGGAACAGTCCCCAAAAACATGGAGAAAAGACTGGGAGAAATAGGAATCAAAGGGATAACTGAGACCATACAAAGGACAGTAATGATCAAAACAGCTACAATCCTGAGAAATGTCCTCGAATGCGGAAACCAACCCACATAAGCAACGAATGGAGAACAAACACATGGAAGCACATGACAGCAGAACCGGAGAAAATACAACCGCACGAGAGAGGCGCAGGCATAGGCTGACGCCACAAAATTATGGACAGAGGGTCGAGGAGGGAAAGCGCAAACCAGACCTCCACTGGAAGAGCGCGGACAGCTCTGGGACCTTGGGAAGGCTTGTTGCCACTCGGGCCCCAGAGGGGACCAATGGCCCTTATCAGCGGGAAATCGCTGGTACGTGGCTGTTGCGATTACCGCAAGGTCATCAGCGGTGATGAACGAAAAGAGGTGGAGCATACTGGAGGCCTGAGGAGACTTGTTGTCACTCGGACTCCAGGGAATACCACAGGTTGTCGGCAGTGGGTGACCACTGACGATGACCAGTGTGATAACTCCTAGTGAGATGATGATGATGATGATGATGATGATGATGATGATGATGATGATGATGATGATTATAATAATAATAATAATAATAATAATAATAATAATATACGTCCCAAAAAAGTGAGCAATAAAATGCATTGAAATAGGGAAAAATATTCCTATCACCGCTTGTAATTGAACAAGAGTTCATTCGCTCAACGGCGCTTAAGAAAAACAATAACAAAAAAAACTTCTAAACTAATTAACCGATCATTATCTATTTTGGAACACACTGAAAATGTGGGATATATTTAGTTTTAGGCAACGGGGGCAAAGAAGGGTTGGAAGCATTCAAATACCTCCGATGTTTGTGAAATTTTAACAATAGATATTATACATCAATTAATATATATTTCCCAAATTTACAGGATTTTTTTTAGTATTTTGAAGGGTTTTAGGGAGCATACTCTGGGCACAATTTCTCATTTATATCAGATTTGCATCAAATTTTATTCATAGTCAGTAGAAACCAATTAAGCAAGATTCCCTGAATTTCAATATCTACTTAAGACCACTTAAGCTTAAGCCTGAAATCTTAGACATTTTCTAGAATTAAAATCATGTAATTGTTAAACATAACAGAATTCTTTATTTGATTTTTTTTTTTTCAATTTTTGTTTTATGATCTTTTTTGTGTCAAAATCCATAGAAAAAATAATGTGTGTTCTAGATGTATCACTAACGTTTTCGATTCTTCGTCAAATCATCTTCAGGTGACAACAAAAAAATGAACAAAAAAGCTTGAGAAAAAAAGAGAATTTAAAAAAAACAGCAGAGAACGCGCACGTGAAGTCGAGCAGACGTCAAAGGAAAGAACCATTACAGTTCCCGGAGACGTCTGACTCTACTGACCTGTCCAGATTATCTCTAACCTTTTTGAGATCAGCAAACGGCCATAACTTGACCGTGCCATATGGCCGGTATAATAAGGGGATTCGCTTCATGCCTGGAGCGAGATCATTTTGGGGGACATCGTTTTAGGTACATGAGCGTACATATGGGTTTAATAAAAAAAAAACTGTACACACACAGACACTGCTAAAAATTAAACAAAGATTTTTAATTAAAAAATTTAAATAATTTCCGACGGGTTTTATGGTTCACATCATAAAAAAATATACAGCTGAATCAGTAAAAGTGTGTCTTTTTTTAGTAACAAGCAATATATAAAAAAGATAATGCGTCTATTCTGTAAAGTCGAACTAATTTAAGTTTTGACTTTAATGTTAGTACGAGAAATGGACCTAACTTTCTCATTTATTCATTTAGATCATCATCATCATCATCATCATCATCATCATCATCATCATCATCATCATCATCATCATCATCATCATCATCATCATCATCATCATCATCATCAATTATTATTATTATCATCATTATTATCATCATTATCAATTATTATTATTATCATCATTATCAATTATTATTATTATCATCATTATTATCATCATTATCAATTATTATTATTATCATCATTATCAATTATTATTATTATCATCATTATCAATTATTATTATTATCATCATTATTATCATCATTATTATCATCATTATCAATTATTATTATTATCATCATTATTATCATCATTATTATCATCATTATCAATTATTATTATTATCATCATTATTATCATCATTATTATCATCATTATCAATTATTATTATTATCATCATTATTATCATCATTATCAATTATTATTATTATCATCATTATTATCATCATTATCAATTATTATTATTATCATCATTATTATCATCATTATCAATTATTATTATTATCATCATTATTATCATCATTATCAATTATTATTATTATCATCATTATTATCATCATTATCAATTATTATTATTATCATCATTATTATCATCATTATCAATTATTATTATTATCATCATTATTATCATCATTATCAATTATTATTATTATCATCATTATTATCATCATTATCAATTATTATTATTATCATCATTATTATCATCATTATCAATTATTATTATTATCATCATTATTATCATCATTATCAATTATTATTATTATCATCATTATTATCATCATTATCAATTATTATTATTATCATCATTATTATCATCATTATCAATTATTATTATTATCATCATTATTATCATCATTATCAATTATTATTATTATCATCATTATTATCATCATTATCAATTATTATTATTATCATCATTATTATCATCATTATCAATTATTATTATTATCATCATTATTATCATCATTATCAATTATTATTATTATCATCATTATTATCATCATTATCAATTATTATTATTATCATCATTATTATCATCATTATCAATTATTATTATTATCATCATTATTATCATCATTTTTAATTATTATTATTATCATCATTATTATCATTATTTTTAATTATTATTATTATTATCATTATTATTATTATTTTTAATTATTATTATTATTAATTTATGTTTCTATTTACAACTGTTAATATTTTATCATTGTGAGCTTCGAGATGATCATTTTTAAATTCTCACAACACCTGTAAAAGTTATTTTCATCGAATACTTCATGCTGAGGATTAGTTATGGGAACACGATTATTTATTTATACAAAGCTCTACTTATGTATTGAGCACTGTTAGAGTAAATACTGAAACAAAAACATATATACGTATTGCGTAATCTATTATTTTATAATGTAAGTATATATATATATATATATATATATATATATATATGAAATAATAATAATAATAATATAAATAATAATAATATAAATAATAATATAAATAATAATGATGGTAATAATAATAATATAAATAATAATAATAATATAAATAATAATAATAATATAAATAATAATAATAATAATAATAATAATAATAATAATAATAATAATAATAATAATAATAATAATAATAATAATAATAACAATAACAATATATGAACTATGAGAAAGTTTCACGTTTGTTTTTGTTATGACATGCTATTTCACCATTCAACAATATATACTTTAACCCTCTGAAGATTGACTAAATTTGACTAATTAAAAAATACACTTATCCGATTTTCCCATGAAACGCGCGTAAGGAATAGGAACGAATATTAACTTGGAATTAATTACTTTTGTGTGTAAGATTAGAGATGTAAAAAAAACTCATCGAAGTACAGAAATATAGAAGGTATAAAAGCTAATCAAAATTATGGTTTCGGAATAATTCACCATATTCAATGCAATGCCAATATAAGACACACACACACAGACACACACACACACACACACACACACACACATATATATATATATATATATATAGTTATAGTTATAGTTATAGTTATAGTTATTAGTTACATTCCAATGACCAAAGGAAAAATCAATCCATAACTACAACTTTTTTTTTCAACTTCCTTATTTGCTGATTCTGACGAATACCTGTATTTTTTCCTTCGTCTTACAAGCAAAATGTTTGCTTATTTTTTTCATTGTTTTATTTATTTTCTTACGTGTTATATAGTTATAGCCTTATCGTGTTTTTGAGTTTTAATTGACGGTTTGAAAAAAAACCGTTGCAAGTTTTGGGTGCAGCGCCTTTGGGGAAGGGGGTAAGTCGTATATCAACTTTTGATGTGAGTTTTTTCATGCCTTATGACTTCTTTAGTTTTTTGAATTAATTATGTTTTTCTATTACTATTAAGTTAACAATTTCTCTGATGATCAGCGATGTCAAACAAAATACTATATATTTTTTCTTAACTGAGCTGTAGGACGCGCGTAAGAAAAATAAATAAAACAGTGGAAAAATAAACAAAAATTTTGATTGTAAGTTAGAAAGAAAAAATACAGGTATTTGTCGAAATCAGAAAATAAGGAAGTTGAAAAAATAAATAATCGTAATCTGAAAGAATCTTTAGCAACGATTGAAAAATACAACCTCACACTAAATAACGATAAATGCGTTTTTAGCGTAGACACCATTAATTTACTAGTGAGCAAAGGGTTTATGTCACCAGACCCAGAACGATTGAAGCCGCTGTTAAAACTGCCAATCCCGAATAATATGCGTGCCCTAAAACGAGCCCTAGGAATGATTCCTTTTCAAGCAAAATTCACCCATTGGTACAAACGGACAGTTTCCTTTCCTCCCTCCCTCCCGCTCTCTCTCTCTCTCTCTCTCGCTCTCTCTCTCTCTTCCACGCAGCAGTGGAGGCCTTTAAAATATTAAATAGGATGTAGCAATTACGGTGACGTAGATTATTATTAGTTTTTTAAATGTGTATGATTGATTTTTACTTTTACACACATAAAAGTAATCCGTGTACGCGTTTCATAGTTTTACTAATCCTTAGCACGGCTCGACTTTGACAGAGGCTCGAAACCACGATGCCCGTGGCCTAGCAATTTACCTCCTGTCAAATTTTATGTGTGATTTTTAGCGCCTTAAATTTAAGTTTTTTTTGTTATTGTTTTTCTTTTCGGCTATAGACCCTGCTATTCTTCTGGTGATGGAAACAAATGCATCTGATTATGCAATTGTTGCCTCTTTTAAGGCAATCCGGACGTCCTGTCGCTTTTTCCAAAGACCTTGTCGGGTTCAGAACGTAGCGACACTCACCAATTGAAAAAGAGGCTTATGCTATAGTAGAGGAACTCAGAAAGGCAATACACTATTTGATCGGACGACATTTTAAACCAATAACTGATAAAAAAAATTCGTCGCATTTATGTTCAACACCAGGACAACAAGCAAAATCAAAAATGATAAAATAGCGAGGTGGAAAAATAGAACTCTCTTGTTTTTATTTTGATGCTATCTAGTGACTAGATGAAGAGAATGTTGCAGCTGATGCAATATCGAGGGTGTGTAGCTCGATACCAAACACGGACGTGCTTCGTACCATACACAATGAACTGTGTTACCCAGGTATAACAAGAATGATACACGTGGTACGAACCAGAAATCTTCCGTATTCGCCATACGACGTAAAGAAAATGATAAAATCACGTAGAATATGTGCAGCACATAAACCGCAGTTCTTCAGACCTAAAACCGTGACGCTGTTAAAAGCGACTCAACCGTTTGAGAGAATAAATATCGATTTTAAGGGTCACCTACCATCTAAAAATGGGAATCGTTACATGCTAACCGTCATCGACGAATATTTGCGATTCTCATTCGCATTTCCTTGTCCGGACATTTCAGCAAACTCGGTGATACAGTGATTATGCTCTTTATTTGCCATTTTTTGGGTTCCAGCTTATATCCGTTCAGACCGTGCATCCTCTTTTATTTCTGAGCAACTGAGACAATTTCTTCATGAATGAGCAGTGATCACAAGCCGGACGACGCCGTACCACCCTCAGTGCAATGCCCACTGTGAGCGTTATAATGGCATAATATGGAAAAGCGTACAACTAGCTGCCGCGAACCGCAAATGTCCAATTACTCATTGGGAAGATCACCCTGAATCTCTGCACGCTATCAAGGCGCTCCTATATACAGCCACAAATGACACGCACCGCGAGAGGTTTCTTCCATTTCAACGAAGGATCTTCGCTTCTTTCATGTCTCTCGAAATCTGGAACGGTTCTCCTGAGACGTTTCGTCCGTAATAGTAAGAATGAGCCATTAACAAACTAAGTGGAACTGATCGAGGCGAATTCGCATCATGCCTTGATACGATATTTCGATGGAAAACAGTCCACTGTTTCCCTTAGTGACCTTGCACCTGCAGGAGATATACCTGCACTCAATATAGCCTCAGAGGAGGCGCCTACACCTCAAGACCCTTCCACCTCAGCTGAAGGTCAACCCGTCAGCATAGCACAATATGATCCTCCTACAGACTCACTATAACAATCGGATACGGAATCCATATCGTCTCTAGAAACCCAGACTACTAAGAACGAGCCAGAGGTGGACGATCGTCCATTTGCTCCGAAACGAGATTCGAAACCCCTTTTTTTCAGAATCTCAACCACCTGCACCCAGAAGGAGACGTATTTATACCGACTCAGGACGGAGAGAGAAAATCGTATAATCAAACCTGGAAACCCAGAGTCCTGATTCTACTCCCAATACCAAACTACAAAGGCGTTCCAAAATAAAATGGTGGCAAATGTAATAATTGAGAGTAGCTTCTCTTATTTTGATTATCTCCCCTTTGAAGAACTCTTCTGTTTCTACTAATGTTATAAATACGTAAATAACAATATATCGACACTGTATGCTGAATAAAGCTTTCCCAAGTCTACTGCTGTTCCTGTTTTTTTTTGTTTTTTTTATAGAAAGGTCAACAGTTCTGTGCAGAGTTCCCCCCCCCTGGGGTTTTAAATCCATATTTGTTTTTTTAATAAATCAATCTGTACTTTTTTTTAAATAGGCAGGCCGCCACTGTAAACGTAAGGGGCTACTGAGAAAAAAAAGGAGAAGGTTGGGAGGGGGGTCAACCTAAATTGAGATCTGCGCAGCGAGATGTCTGTTTACATTAGTTTTAAATTTCTGTATGTCAGTACTGTCGGGGAAACAGGGGGCACGGAGAGAGTTCCAGAGGCCAGCAGCACGAGTAAAGAAGCTATTTGAGTAGAAAGCTCTCCGGCATCTGGGGACCTCCACAGTGAATGGATGGGACTTAGTTGATTGTCGAGTTGGTCTACTGAATTTACGTCGAGGGGGCACCAGAGTAGCCAATTCATCGGTGCATAATCCATTGAAGTATTTGTAAAACAAGCACAAGGATGCTACACTGCGACGATGAGACAGGGGCTGGAGCTTGGTTGACAGTGAGGGACCTATTAGGTTGGCGACTGTTTTTTGGACCTTGTCAAGGAGGGAGAGACTAGTAGATGATGGACCAGCCCAGATGTGGCAACAATACTCCATGCATGTGCGGGTGGTGGCTTTGTAGAGATACAGGATAATGTCAGGTGTGAGGAGTTTACTAGTACGGTAGATGGAGCCCACCTTCTTTGCGGCAGCCTTGGCAATGTCTTCAATGTATTTGTTCCAATTCATGTTATTTGGGTTTTTTTCTTTCGGAACAATATTTTTAAATATTTGCTAAAATTAAAGAAAATATTACAAAAAGTGGAGTAAAATGGTCAAATAATATACAGTCAAAATAGTCTTAATTCATAAAAAAAATCACAGAGTATATATTTTATATGAAATAAGGTTTTATGTTATACATTATAGTTAGTCCCCTTTGGCCAAGATCAAAGTGTAGTATCTGTTCCGATGGATACTGCACCCCATAAACTGGTATTGTCTTGGCCTTCGGGGCTTGATTTACGCCGGTCTATGGGACTGTCCTGTGCAGTTCTAGGAGGGCCACCCTCCCAGGCTTCGCCTCCCCTCTTTGGGGAGGAGTAAGTTTCTACCGGGGAATGCCGACGGGGCTGTCCAGGCTATTTTTGCTAGCCAGAATGCTCACCTTCTTGGGTGCTGGTTTATCAAATCTCACTTTCCAGACCTTGTGTCACATCTTACCGCTGTGGGGGGTAGATAAATAAAATAGTTAGTGTTGAAAACAATAATATGACTGATGCATAATAATTTTGTATATTAACCCATTAAATACCTAAAAAATAGTTTATATACAAAAAATTCACGAAACAATCTCTTTTACATTATTTTTAATGGGATAATATAATTCGGTTTTCGAAAAATTCGGTTTGAAAACCGAGATTCCGCAATAGAAGAATGGAATGCCAATAAAAGCCTAAATTTGGAAAAATAAACTATTCATAAAATTTAACCAGTAAATACATTTTAAGTATATATGGGGATGGCACGGTGGCAAAGTGGTTAACGACGCGGACTTAAGACCTGGGGTGCCGGGTTCGAATCCACAAAAACACGTACATCAAAACCCGCAACTGACCTTGTGTCAAACCTCCTAGAGTGGAGATAAATAAAATACATAGTAAGTTCATATCCGGTTTGATCAATGCTTAGTTTACGCCAAGTTCATTTTATTTAATTCTGTTTTTTACTTACTTTTGTTTTTGATCCTTTCCTTGCAGCTTTGCGCATGCGCTGCTCATATCAGTCGAGACTCAGTCCGACAGAGTTAAGGCCATCTTGAAGCTAAGTGGTCTTGTTTCTATCGTGCTGATGCATAATCCTGCGCAGTTCTAGAAGGTCCACTCTCCCAGGTGTTACTGTCTCGCGCTTTTAGAAGGGGACAGGCTATTGCTAAACGCCTCGGGAGCCCCTACCGGAGAATGCTGACGGGGCTACTCATGCATTCTTTTTTTGTAGGCCTGATTGCACTTCCTCCTGTGCGCTGTATTTTTAAGCCCCACCTTCCGACCTTGTGTCAAAACGTCCAGTGGTGGGAGGTAGGTACGTACTAGCTTGACAGGGCAAAGATCTACCCCGCCTGACAAGACAAGTTCGTTTTAATCTATCTATCTATCTATCTATCTATCTATCTATCTATCTATCTATCTATCTATCTATCTATCTATCTATCTATCTATCTGTCTGTCTATCTATCTATCTATCTATCTTTCTTTCGTCTTAATTATCTACAAAATAAATGGAAAATATTTTATGTTTGTTAAACATAGTTCACCCCAAACAAGGCAGGCCACCACTGTAGACGTAAGGGGCTACTGAGAAAAAAGAAAAGGGGAGAAGGTGTGTGTGTGGGGGGAGGAGAGGGGGTCAACGTAAATTGGGATCTGCGCAGCGAGATGTCTGTTTACATTAGTTTTAAATTTCTGCATGTCAGTACTGTCGGGGAAACAGGGGTCAGGGAGGGAGTTCCAGAGGCCAGCAGCACGAGGAAAGAAGCTATTTGAGTAGAAAGCTCTCCGGCATCTTGGGAACCTCCACAGTGAATGGATGGGATTTAGTTGATTGTCGAGTTGGTCTAGTGAATTTACGTCGAGGGGGCACCAGAGTAGCCAATTCATCGGAGCATAATTTGGTGAATATCTTGAAGTACGAAATTAAAATAGTTACTTTTCGATTCAGCTGAATGTTGATGCATTCGGACTGAGCCCGACACGCCCGACTCACGGAGCTGCTACAGAGAGATATACCGAGGTTGATTATCCCTCGAAGTTGCAATGTATACTCTTTTTGTCAAATTTTCTGATTATTTTCTGTCTATCGCCCCCCCCCCCCCCATGTCCACATCCTTCGTTCTCTTCTGTCTCCTCCTCTTTCCATTCTCGCCTCCTCTCAATTTACTTCCATCTTTATCCTCCATCTCCGTGACCTTTACTTTGCGCTCCCTCTCTCTGTTCCTTCCTCTCCCCCGGCTTCCCTTTCTATTACTATTTCTTTCAACCTTGCCTCCCCCTCCCCCTCAGATTTATCATGGATTGTCCCCACGTTAAAAATTGGTCCCACTCTCTCTCCCCCTGTCCCTTTCTCTCTTTCTGCATATATCTATCTATCTATCTATCTATCTATCTATCTATCTATCTATCTATCTATCTATCTATCTATCTCATTCTTTTACATTCTCTCGCCCTCTCTGCCCCTCACTCTCTCTCTCTCTCTCTTTCTCTCTCGATATATATATTCTCTGTCCACCTACCCCACCACTCTCTCGCCCTCTCTGAGAGAGAGAGAGAGAGAGAGAGAGAGGGAGGGGCAGAGAGGGCGAGAGAATGTAAAAGAATGAGATAGATAGATAGATAGATAGATAGATAGATAGATAGATAGATAGATAGATAGATAGATAGATAGGTACAGAAATAGAGAAAGGGGCAGGGGAGATAGATAGATAGATAGATAGATAGATAGATAGATAGATAGATAGATAGATAGATAGATAGATACAGAAATAGAGAAAGGGGCAGGGGAGAGAGAGAGGGAGATAGATAGATAGATAAATAAATATATATATATATATATATATATATATATATATGTATATATTTATATATGTATATATACGTGTATATATATACGTATATAAATATATATATATATATATATATATATATATATATATATCACGATCTTCATCTCTGTCTGTCTGTTTGCATCTATCTATTTATCTATTTATCTACATGTGTGTGTGCGTGTGTCTGTGTGCTTGACTGTAATTCAGCCAAGTGCCCGTCTCCGTGTAAATGCGTCCGTATTAACGTGTAAGCGTTTCCTCTGGGTGTAGGGTTGATAGACGGTTATCTGGGAACAGGGTAAGACTAAAAGCTGAAGAAACGAAAAGGAACGGTCGGATGGGGGACGGGGGTGTAGTACTTGGGTATATTTATAACGTCTTCAGTATCCTATCAATCGTGCATAGTAATTACAGAGTCGGAATGAGTCAGTAGTATTGGAGAAAAGGGGGGAAAAGTGTGGGTGCGACAAGGAAGAGCACGGGGTTGATTGTAATGGTGGTGGTGGTGTGGTGGTGTTGAGGGCGAACTACGGGGGGGAGCGTAAGGGTGATTTGTTGGAATAGGGAGGAGGGTGAGAGATACGCCCCCCCCCGTTCCCCGCCGGTCTCTAGGGAGGGGGGGGTCTGAGTGTTCGAAAGAATGTGAAAAAGCCGAAACCGACAGACACATGGAGAGTGTGAGGGGGGCGGGGAAGTGGATAGATAAAAAATGTGTGTGTGTTTTAGATATATATTTATATATATTTATATATATATATATATATATATATTTATATATATATATAAAGATATATATATATATATATATATATAAAGATATATATATATAAAGATATATATATATATATATATATATATATATATATATATATATATATATATATATATATAGAGAGAGAGAGAGAGAGAGAGAGAGAGAGATAGAGAGATAGGTCAAATTAAAAACAAACAACAACAAAAATGAAATAGAAAAAAACCCACAAAAGTGAAGAGGAAAGCGTACAAATTAAAGTGTATCTTAAGGGACGCACTCCTGTGACTACTTCTACTTACTCGGTTAAAAACCAACAAATGTATAAATACACCGAAGTATGTGTTTTATACGAAACCGATTTTCATTGAAATATCTATTATTCACTATTTTTTTTTAAAAATTGACTAAGTCTGGCACAACGCAAACACAGTAGGGCGCTCGCCGAGAAATAAACTCATTGATTTATGTCTGTGAAATGAACACTCTTACTACCAATCCACGTAGCAGAGCCACATTTGGTCAACAGACACGTTGGAACCTATTGCATGAAGGCTTATCTTCCGATTGGATTATTTCCGGAACGTGGATAGAAGATGGGGAGACTGACCGTATGGTGATCCAATCTGATAAAAGCAATGATCTTCTTTTTTTTTTTTTTACATCAAAGGTCACCTCTTATCAAGGCCCAAAGGCGACTCGAGGATAGGGGTTAAAGAGTTTGACTGGTGGACGGTGAGATAACATCGCGTTCATAGGCACGATGGTTGTAGCAGGGTAGAAACTCATTATTTACGGGGACGGCCCAAGAAGAACTTGTTTACATTGGACTTGACGACGACCGTATTGTAGTCGGCAGGGAAGCAGACTCGCGGTACCGTGTTCCACAGACGGGCAGTTCTAGGAAAGAAGCTATGCCCATGGAAGTTTCGTTTCAACTGGGGCACGAAGAGGGAGAAAGGGAAATCATTGACAGTGGTAGTAGCTAGGCGGGTTCTTATTGTGAATGTCCCGAGACTAGCAGCCTCGGGCGATTAACAATAATCTACCCCCCCCCCTTCTCAAAGAGAAGGTAAAGCCTGGGAGGATGGACCTCCTAGAGTTGAACAGAACCATAGCTTAGCCCGACATCAACAAAGTCACCGTCGGACTGAGTGTTGATGACGTATTCTCGACTGGTACGAACACCTTTTCAAGCTCAAATGCAACAGTATAGTACCAAGTAAAGAGTAAGTTTTAGGGGTAGATTTATTTTTAAGAGTGACTTCTTCCCCGTACACTCGTTCTCATTAGATCACCGAAGTTAAGCGACGTTGAGTCTGGCCAGTACCAGATGGGTGACTGGATATGGGAGGACGACGAACCCATTCTACAAAACAAAAACGTTATCTTCTCAATCATGTGGCGAAGTTTCCAGAGAAATTATACTATTATTGGATCATGGATCATCGAATCGCCCCCCCCCCCTTAGTCCGGCTCAAATAAAAAAAAATATAACAACTAAACATTGCTCATTACACTCCCTATAACGTCTACTATCTATGTTCCAAATTTCATAAAACTTTGCCCGGTAGTCTTTTAATCCGTGTGACATTTGTTTTCCGGGTGAGGGTGGGGGTATTACTACCTAGTATTGGGACGATTAATCGGAATCCGGAATCGGAAAAGTCGGAAATTTTTGAAATATCGGAATCCGTATTGGAATCGGAAAAATTTGTGCATATTTTCCAATGCCAAATACGATTTTTTTAGTTGTTTTTTGTTTTTTTTTGTTTGTTTTTGTTTAAAACAAAATTTTCCATTGCTGATAAAATGAAAAATATTTATTGATTTGAAACTATCAGTAAAACTAAAATCAATAGATCACCCCCTCAAATGTATTTTTTTTACATTTGCGAAAAAGATATGCGAATAAATATATTACATGGGTAATCCGAAAAAAAACCCCCAAAAAAACAAAAAAACAAAAAGAAAAGATTTAAAAATAATTGGACTCGGCAATTGTATCGGAATCGGGAATTTAGAACGGAATCAGTAATTGTATCGGAATCGTGAAAAATATTGGAATCGTCCCATCACTAACTACCATCTTTGCTCAACTAAAAAGTAAATCGAACGTAACTAATTTGACCCCGCTTCAAGTCTACTTTATAAATCTTTGTTGTGTTTATCTTTTTTACAATTGGGTCACTACTTATCAAGGCGAAGAGCCACTCGAGGATAAGGGTTGATGAGATGGAATGATTGTCAGACGAAAGATGAGGAACACTATAGGAGTACTAACATTGATCAATGGTATGAACTAAGTTTAATTACTTATAGGGCAGTTTGTTGACAATGTATTTGAAAACGACTATGTTGTAATCTGTAGGGAAGCAGTTTCGCGGTAATGTGTTCCACAGATGGGAATTTCTTACAAAGAAGCCCTGTCTGCGGAAATTCACCCTGGCGCTAGGCTACATTTATTTTCAGGGAGGGGGTTATGCGTCGCCTGCTTTTGCTCAACTCAATCGAACGTAGCTAATGTGGCCCGCTTCGTGTCTATATATGTTTTTTGTGTGTGTGTCTAACCCTAACCCTAACCACTTATAAACTAACTACACATTTTTATTTATATGAAGGTGAGATTTTACCTTTTCATGGGTAGATATATACATAGGAGAATTAAACAGCTATTAAAAATGTGTCATTTAGGGGCAATTTAAGCAATGCCCTGAAGGCCGTTTTAGTTTTTTTGCCAGTGTTCACAGGAAAATCCGCGTTACGCAGGCTGGACCTAACAATGACATTCAAGCAGCTTGAACTAGAAGAAAGATCAGGACACCTAATTGCTTAATGCGAAACAAAGCGCTCACGATAGACACCATATTAGCATCAGGGGAACTCAATCACTCATGTAGCCCCAATTCTGCTGTTATATAAGACGACATATTCATAAAAACCGTAAATATTTAAGGACATGGCAGGGCATTTTGAAAATCTGGACTAACTGTCAACCCAGAACACGAGTGTGTAGCAGTTACCTCCTCCTTTCAAACATAACTGCACCGGTTGGCCGTTAGGTGTCGCTTCTTCACCGACAGCTGATTATAAAAAAACCGGTGTAAACGGAAAATCACTCTCTTCTCTATTCAATTGGCCTCGCTGAACGACGCTAAGACACCAGCGTTCCGTCAACACGTGTTCAACAACGGTAAGAGTTCTCAACTCATTTTCTTTGTATACGGTTTTCAAGGACTTTCCCACGCCGGACTCATTTCTTCACACACTCTTTTAAAGAACTGTTTTCTATCGACATACATACATACACAACACACGTCATCATCCCACATACACACACGTTCAATAAACCTTATTTGAAATACCTCCTTTTGTTTGTTAATTATTACTCTGTTTTTTTTTTGCATGCAACAATTGCTTGATTTTATGAATTCGCTTATGGTCGGGAACACGACCCGATTCTAACAAGTGCTTGGACAGCCAGTAATTCTTTTTAGGCGGTTCATATTTAACCGATATGGGATTCGACCGGGTCCAACAAAAGTCCAAGTCGCGCAAGAAGCAAGACGACCCACATCAAAGGACGAAGTAAGTACTTTCTGTGTATGATAAGAGCACATAGTCCTTATATTCCTGACATCGTTGCAGCCACGACAAATTTAAACGAAATGACCAAACAAAATAGCTTCTTTGAATGTGTACTAAGATAAGATATTCCTGTATAGTGATTTAGAAAAGTGATGGCCAGACGGTTTACCCGTTCACATAGAGGAAATAATCCAGCCCTCACTCCACAGACAAATAGATTCACTAGTCATTCTCGTTGCCGAGTTCTCGTGTCTGAGTTCTCGTTGTCAAGTTCTCGTTGCAGTATTCTTTTATCGTCACGTGTACGACTATATTACGCTCGACACCTCCTGCTACAATTGGGCAAAAATCTACGAAAAAAGAATTCTGCAACATAAAAAGAGCCTTTTTCCAATGGGAAATGACTTGTTTTCATAATTGCAGATTTTTATAAGTGAAACTAATGCGAGAACAATTGATTTGCATGCGTCGAGATGAACTGACTTCAAACAAGACAGATCTAAAGCAGACGATTAGTCGAATCTTGGACAGCTGAGAGAAAGTAGAGGCGGTGCTAATTTGTTAATGTTTATTACGGTGTTATTGAATAGAAGTTCCTTCTAAAGTTTGGACCGTTTTTGTAACCTCCTTACGGTTACATGAGATTTACATAAATCTTCTTTTTCCTGCATCTTCGTTAGTGCTTACGTCACTGGACTAAGCGCTATTTTGACTCAGGGCTCATCAATAGCGCTAACAAGAGTAATCACCCTTGCATCGCCGAAAAAAAACTATTCGACACGAAATATCTCTAAACGAACTACACGGAAGAAGTTGTATAACATCAGAAGCTGCCTTTTACTCTCAATCGTAACATTTATTTTAAACAACATCTACAATGGTGATAAAACGCCTCTTTCTAGAAGCCTACAATAATAGGCTACCGCGTTGATCCATGATTGATCTCACCCAGGATGTCGTCAAGCGTCAATTCAGAGTAGATTTCCTGTTTTCTGAGATTTATATTGCCATAAAACTCCGAATTGAAACCTGGGATAAGTGCTAGATGTGAACAGTGTCACGAATTAAAATTCCGCTATAACATTCCATTAACACCAATTCCAGAATGTGGCGGACGCGATGAACAAGAACTTGAATCAAGTGGTGGAAATATTACTAACTTACATTATCGCCGCCATAAAAAAAAGTTCTCGTTTCTACCTGCCGTTCAGAAACCGGATGTGAGAAAGAACAAGTGAACGCCAGAACGAGAGTATCTATGTGTATCCATCGGTGTGCTTTTCAATCTATAAAGGATGATCCTAATAGTTGTCAGTTGCGTTTTAGTACTCGAAGGGCTAAGGTCATTCAACAATAGAGATCCATATTGAAAACGGCGTTTCTGGAGAAGAGTATACTATGTAACGAAGTTCTGGTGGCGAACACGTTCTGTATATGAACAATAATAATTAAGTATTACATAAAGAATAATTAAAAAAGATTAACTCCGAAAATGAGAACGTATTTAATAGCGAAACATCCATTGAATATTTCTGTTCTCGGCTGGAGAATGTATGGGCACATAACTCTGCATTTCAAAATGCTGTTTTGATCAAGGGAGATAACAAGGGGTAAGGATTTACTCCCCTTTTTAATAAAAAATAAATAAAAGTATTATTTCGTTCTGTTTCGTTTTCTGTTTCGTCTTACAATATATATATATATATATATATATATATATATATATATATATATATATATATATATATATATATATATATATATATATATATATATGAAGCAATCCAACAAAAGATATAAGCGTCAACTAATAATTAGTGAAACATCCGGATAAAAACTGAAGCTCAATATACTGGATAGAGCATTAATATTATAATATAAAATGAAGTAATAAAATAAGGTGTCAATCAAATTTTATTGGAATTCAAAGTTCAAGCAAAATATCCTTAAGTCCTTAGCTCATGAGTTTTCAAAGATAATTCTCCTCTTCAGAGGACCATACCGCAGTTATACTACTACAGGTAATAATACTACATGTATGTATTTGTGTATATAATTTTATACTACAGGTATGTATTTGTGTATATAATTTTATATATTTTCAAAGCGTAATTTTATTACCTGTAGTAGTATAACTGCGGTAATGGTCCGCTGAAGAGAAGAATTATCTTTGAAAACTCATGAGCTAAGGACTTAAGGATACTTTGCTTGAACTTTGAATTCCAATAAAATTTGATTGACACCTTATTTTATTACTTCATTTTATATTATAATATATATATATATATATATATATATATATATATATATATATATATATATATATATATATATATTCGAAATCTTCTCAATTAGCAAGATTGCCACCTGTATCCGACGCTAAGGTCAGTCATCTTAAGGCAAAATTAAATGACTTCGCTCACTCATACGCAGGTACACCTGTCTCTTTTTGTGAAACAAAATGGCGAAGTGACCATTTCCGTACCATCAAAGCACTTCGCCATAATAAATCTTTAGTTATCACAAAACCTGATAAAGGCTCAGGGGTCGCCATCCTTGATAATCAAGACTATGTTAATAAAATGATGACTATACTGGAGAATACCTCTAAGTTTGTTCAGTTGGGTCCGAGAGATACACATGATTTCACTATATCTATCGAGACTAAGTTCCAAAAAAACGTCTGGTCAAATGGGTTAAGAGTGGAGATCTTCCAACTAGTATTTCTATTTTACTCAGACCTACCGGTTCTATCCGTCCCCGCCTCTATGGTCTACCAAAACCCATACAGACGGGGTACCGTTAAGGCCCATATTATCCATGATATGGTCATCACAACCTAAGGTAGCCAAATGGCTTGCAGCTATTTTAGAACCAGTTTTGGAACGCTATAGTTCTTTTAGTATCAAAGATTCATTCTCATTTTCAAACTTTATACAAAATTATTCTTACACTAACAAATGTATGTGTTCATGTGATATATCAAGTCTTTTTACCTGTGTTCCCCTTATTGATATCATCGACATGCCAGTGTCGCAGATTTTGTACATGCATAAATAAAAGCAATCATACATGAAACTCTATTTGATATTGAGCACTTTTTATAAACCCAGTTGAAATTCTTTGCATTACTATCCCGTGGATATTTACTTTACCTGGATTACTAATATATATATATATATATATATATATATATATATATATATATATATATATATATATATATATATATATATATATATATATTATATATATATATATATATATATATATATATATATATATATATATATATATATATATATATATATATATCTGCCTTTCTTCATAACAAGTCGGTTTTCTCAACGGGCAAGCTTTTAAATATTTTCCGCTGTCTTTTTTCCCATTTTAAAACACATTCCATGATATTTAAGCCCAGGAAGTCTTTTTAATGGCGAATATTCTCCACCTCACGTTTTACTGAGCCTTGCCTGCATCTACGAACGTACCTCTTATTGGACTTTTTACTCTTTTGATTCATTCTATCTTCGCCGCACCTGAAGTTGTGGTCTTTGGAATTTAACTTTGAATCCTCTCTCACCACCTCTCGTGCCTTTTAACGACCTACCTATCTACATTTCATTTTCTCCGCTGGACTTTTCGGCACCGGACTTTTTAGCAATCGGACATTTGCTTGCATTCAGGCAAAGTTTTGCCCTGTGTTTCTTTCCCTACAACTTTTATTTTACTTTTTCAAATTTTAAATCTTGGCCTTTGCCAACTTATCTATCCAAGCGACTTCCTCCGACGATAAGATTTTGATCTTTGAAAAGCCTGGCTTAAGGAAAATTTAACTTGAATAAATTGCCTTTTTGCGGAATATACCTTGCTCTGAGCAATTGAATTGAATTTTGATTTGGCTTTTGCTTCTCTAATTTCCTTTCCATTCTTCTTCACATATATATATATATATATATATATATATATATATATATATATATATATATATATATATATATATATATATATATATATATATTTAGATTTTTCTCTTCTAAAATAGATCATTCAGTGAAGACCGGGGTTGTTCCAATAAAAACAAGCTCGATGATACTCGATTACAGAGTACAGAGGATTTATATGTGATTTTATGAAGGCTTATCAAAGCATTCCTTTCAGGACACCAATGATCACCATTAAAGATATTTTGTATTCCAGACATTTAATTTCCCTGGTGATCTGCCAAGCAAGTAACTGCTTGGTAGTGAAACACGTGCAGGAAAAAACATTTTAAAAATATCTTTAATGGTGATCATTGGTGTCCTGAAAAGAATGCTTTGGTAAGCCTTCATAAAATCACACACATATATATATATATATATATATATATATATATATATATATATATATGTGTATAAGGAGTCGTAATGTGGACTCTATTTAGTTTAATTTAGTTTATAGAAAGGGGGTAAACGGGAGTGTAATCCTCCGTAAAAATTCAGATCACTTAAATTTTTGTGAAATTCCAACAATTAATGTATATTCCCCAAATTGTAGTTTTTTAGAAGTATTTTAAAAGGATTTATAGGGGCATAATATGGACACAAACCCCATTTGAAAATTCAAATATTTCAGCTTTACATTAAATTTTAATACATAGTCATTAGACACCAATTAAGCAAAATCCCCATAGTTTCAATTTCTTCTTAAAAGTCCTTAAGCTTAAGCCTTAAATTTTAGACATTTTCTAGAATCAAAATTATGTAATAGATGTTTTAATGGAAATTGGAATAAGGATACTAGACATAAGGTTTAGCATAATTATATCTTGATTTTCGTTTTCGTACGGCGTCATGAAAATGTTGAAAAACTGTTCTGTTCGAGGAATTCATTTTATCAGAATTCTTCTAGTTATAATGCGGATTACTATTTATAAAAACGTTCTATAAAAATGATTATGTAAATTAGAAAAGGTTTCATTTTCTCTGGTAATTGCAATTTAAAAAAATAAATAACTATCTTTTCCTGGGAGCCTTCATTCTCTTTTTATTTTTTAAATATGATTGTGAAACTTACATAAAATGCTTCCAAATTTCTCTTAAATGTTCAATGATCATGAAGTAATTTATTATTATTGTCAACTATTAAGCAAAGATTAAAATGGCTGATTTGTTTATGAATACACCGAAATGCATTTCGGCGGATTTTATATCGTAATATTTTATTTTACGTTCATGCATTTTTATTTTAAAAATGCAATTGATTAATAGTAAAAACTAATGTTTAGTCATGTAAAGGCATCTCTATGTATATTTATTAAAATGACTGACTTGATTTCCGAATAAACCCAAATGTATACTGGTGCATTATGGGATTAAAATATTTGCTTTAAATAGTTGTTTAGTGTATTCATTGTTTTAAAGTAAGCGTTTTTTAATTGTTGTTACTCAGGTGATTTTTTTTCTTGGCCTTTTGGCTAATATCAAAGTGTAGTATCTGTTCCGATGGATACTTCACCCCATAGACTGGTATTGTCTTGACCTTCGGGGCTTGATTTACGCCGGTCTATGGGTCTGTCCTGTGCAGTTCTAGGAGGTCCATCCTCCCAGGCTTCGCCTTCCCTCTTTGGGGAGGAGTAAGTTTATTGCTTACTGCCTGGGAATGCCGACGGGGCTGCCCAGGCAATTTTTAAACCCCACTTTCCCGACCCGACCTTGGGTCACGCTTTACTTGTGGGAGTAAGATAAAAACTGGCCTTGTGCCTAACTCCTGGAGAGGAGTAAATCAATACCCAGGTGATTTGCAAACTAGTTTAATGGGTTTATTGAAAGTTAAAAATAATTGTTGGAATTGTTTCACTCATTTCATTTCGTATTCCTCAACATTTTAGATAAAATCGATTAAGGGTTTGAAACGATATTTTTAAGTCCTGAAATAAAATCGTGATTTACTTTCCATATTGTTTTTCCCCGAAGTAAATATATTGCCGTTATCAATACGTCGACACGCACACAGAAATGACAGCTTATGATTTCAGAAACAAATATCGAGCAGACTGAAAATGGAACACGATAACCGTTTCAAGTTCAGTATTTACAGTTGAACAAAGAAAAAAATGTTAAAACTTTAATTTCACCATTATTCAATTAACGCCAATGAAGGTTGTAATAAACTTTCAACATACAGTTTATAGTTTATGTTAGCGAACAAAATTCTGAATTCATTAGAATGATATCGTTGAACGTAATGTATGGATACACGTATGCGTAAAAATAGCCATAATGTTTTTATTTGTTGATTTAATTTAAGGTGTATTTGAGGTGAGCCTTTAATCTTTTTAAAGTTGACTAATGAAAAAAAAATGCGACTGATAAATATTCGGTGTTTGCTGTAAATAAAACAATTAGCTGTGAACCTTTTAAATAATTCGTAAATCATATGTGTTAATGTTAGAAAACGTGAAAGATTATTACATTTATATTACTACAATGTGACCTTGTTGAGTTTGCAACCAGTGAAGCAAAAAAAAATATGTTTCGTATTAAATAAATTACCTCAGTGTAATTGGTGGCGGTCGTAGTACGTGTAAATATATGGGTAAAAACTCCGCCACGCTTTTTCATAATAAGACGCAAAACAAACTAAAATATCGCCCCGGACTAAATAGTGAAATCGATTAATGTCATTCAAAATCTATGACTGAACAATCTTTTATGTAGAGTTTGCTTATAAAGCTATTCCGGTCAATCAAAATCTCACTTTACTTTATATCGAAGATATACAGCACTAGTTAGTAATACACATTAGTGATAAAGTTTAAAAAAAATTAATTTCAAAATGTAATTAGGTAGTAGCAGCATAATAGAAATAGGACAATAATTCACAAGATTTCAAAATGAAAAATAAATATTTGAGAAATGTGACGTAGTTTTGGTTGCATACATGAAAACTATTGCCGATTAAGCATCCCGTTTTTTTTTATTAGATATGTTTCAGAGTTTGCATAGATAGTGACATCAGTATTAATATTAAACAAGCGGGACCCCGTGGAAATTCCACGGTGTTTTCTACATCAATTTCTATAGTTTACTCTTAATACTAATATTCCTTTGGAAATAATAAATATCTCTGGGTGTCAATACTACCAAAAAAAAAAAATAAATAATAATCGTCATTGTCAACTAAATATTCTTTAAATAAATAAAACAAATATGTCTCTTCTTTATTTATTTATAATTGTAGCAATTTAATTCTTTATAAACAATAAATATTCCCTATCTTCCTCCCGAAAAATAATTGTCAGCTAAATATTCTTCAAATAAATAAAACAAATATCACTTTTTGAAATATATTTATTTAAAATTGTACTGTTTTAGATGACGAGATGACATGATTTTATTTGGAACAATTCTGGGTAAAATCAAATTATTTTTACCGAAGCAACATCACATTAATCACTGATTGCTGATCGGATGATCTCATTTTTTTAATGTGCGTGAAAGGTGATTACGTACGTACCAACATTAAATGCCTTATTATTATATAGACTAGCGGGACCCGTGGAAATTCTATAGTGGTGTCGTTCATCTGTTGTATATCGCTACCATGCTTAAAAAGATTTCCATTTTATGGACGTCCGGCACAAATGCAGACCTCATGATTTTATTGTAGCAACTTTGTAAAAACTGAAACATATTTATCTAAAGTATTCTGGTTAATGTGGTTTTAGAATATATCAGGTTAGGGATGTCTATCTCCAAAACCCGGGTAGGAGTTTGTGACATATTTCTATTCTATTCTATGGACGACCGGCGCTAACGAAGCCCTCACAATATTATTGTACCGTTTTTTGGACAGATATTACCCTTTGATCTTAGTCCGAAACCTAGGAAAGTGTTTTTTATTTCGAGTTTCACGTTCGACACAACAACGCTATCATATGAAAATTTTAAAATTACGTTTTTTTTTGCATTGCGTCCTCGGCGATCAGGTGATCACATCTTTTTTTTAAAATGAGTGGAAGGTGATAACGTATGCACGAAAATGAAATTGCCTTAGCGTATTATTATATAGATTAGAACGGAAATTGTCAATGGTACAGAATGAAAACAAATTAATTCTTACAATATGATATACTATGTTTAGAAAAGCTTACGTTGCTTCAGTGGAGGATGATCTCTTCTCGTCTCTACAGCCTTTTGCACACAAAAGAGACTGCTAGTCTTTCTCCACTGTATAGTTATGTTCATGGTAGGTGCTCGACTGAGCTCCAAGCCCTTTCCCCACCCTGTAGAACATTCACAGCAAGAACTCGTCTAGCTACAACCGCAACAAGAAACTTTCCATTTTCTCTCTCTTTGTACCAAAAAGTAAACGGAACTTCCATGAACAAAGTTTCTTTCCTAGAACGTCCTATCCGTGGAACCATATACCACGAATATGTTTCCCGGTCGACTACAGCGTAATCGTCTTCAAGTCTAATGTAAACAGATACTTGTTGGGCGGTCCTCTTGGAAAATCGATTTCTCTTAAGTAATCTTCTGCTCATTCAACCCATTGTTCCTAATCTTCTCGTGGGGGCAATCATCGTCCAACTGCCGATATATTTAACCTTTGTCCTCGAGTGGTCCCCGGGCCTTAATAAGCGGTGACCCATTAGTAAGAAAACAATGCAGACAAAAAGCTCCATTATAATAAGATAGATTTCAACGTAAATCTTTTGTATTATTTAAACGATGAACGAAGAGAATATTTTTCTTCGGCAGTTTTACTTATCACGCCCCCCCCCATACAGACCCAAGTCCTGAGAGCATATACCAGAAAGAATAGTTGGAAATAATTTATACACCATCCACTATGCAATCTCTACAGCTACATATCTAGAAAACGGAGCTGTTAAACCTGACATCGTAATATGGGACAAAAGGGAGAAAGTAGCAACCCTAGTTGAAGTCAGTGTCCCTAATGATGCAGGATTGAACAGAACAGAAAGGGAAAAGATTACGAAATACCAAGGTCTTATGTACATGAAAAGAAACTGGAATCTTAGGAAAATCTCCATCATACCAGTAATTATAGGAGCAACAGGACTAATGAAAAAGAATTTCAAGAGCTATCTGGCGGGTATACCCGGTGAACCGAGTGCAAGAGAAATACAAACAACTGCACTTAAAGGGACGGTTAGAATCTTAAAACGATCTCTAGGCTGGAGTGTCTGAAATAGCCGGTGAATGTCTGACATCAGGTAGGATGCCCCATCTCCAGCAAATACAGAAAGATAAGAAAAATAAAAAATAAAGAGAGAAACCCATTTCAAGTGTGCCCTAAGTTTCTATACAACCCACATAAGAAAGGCGGACTTCTTTCTCTGTTTTAGATACACAGCAGAATTCAAAGCGACTTATCTAACATTATGAACGCGCGTATATATTTCACATTTCACACACGAGTCATAACTAAGTCAACCAATCTATTCATCTGGTTGAGCAATATATGAAAGGCTCACTTTACAACGTGCTCTGCTGAGTGTTCACTTCTACGTGGTAGAGGCGTATTGATATAAAGGATTAATATGGTTGAAATTAATTACAAGAGCGGAGATGACTTACAAGGGCGACAAACCTTGAGCCTTTGCAGATGTTTGCTCTCTGATCTGGATGGCCTGTCCAGATTATGTCAGCCAGAAGCCAACAAACGCTTTGATTTTTAACCTCTTTTCTGCACAACACAATCTGTAATATAACGTGTTGTGTCTTCGTTCCAATATCTATATGTATGAATAGATACCACTTTGCGCGTAACACTCAGATGTAATCTATCTATCTATCTATCTATCTATCTATCTATCTATCTATCTCTTTGTCGCTGTATGCCTGTCTGTTTGCCTGTCTCTCTCTCACTCAGTCTGTCTCTGTCTCTTTCTCTCTTTCTCCCTCTCTCTCTCTCTCTACGTTAAACCTTAACAGTCAGTGGGGACTGAGGTCAAGTTTCGAGCTGCATAGTCGGCGCGTTAGCTGTATATAGCCACACTGATGCACGTCTGTGGATATAAAAATATTTAGTTTAACAATATATATATATATTCAATCAAGACTCTTCAGCGTAGAAGTATGACTATTCACTACTGGTCACACGATTCGAAACCCTGGATTATAAGTATTTTTCAACTCCAACCCAACGTCTTAAACATATATATTTACTACTAAAGTGCTCTACTAATTATTAAAGAGCGACAAATATGAAAATATTTGTTGTTGTTTATTATCTACGGACGTATACGTTTCGTCTTTTTTCAATCAAGACTCTTCAGCGTAGAAGTATGACTATTCACTACTGGTCACACGATTCGAAACCCTGGATTATAAGTATTTTTCAACTCCAACCCAACGTCTTAAACATATATATATATATATATATGTTTAAGACGTTGGGTTGGAGGTGAAAAATACTTATAATCCAGGGTTTCGAATCGTGTGACCAGTAGTGAATAGTCATACTTCTACGCTGAAGAATCTTGATTGAAAAAAGACGAAACGTATACGTCCGTAGATAATAAACAACAACAAATATTTTTCATATATATATATATATAGAGTGTAACCAGGATATAAGAGAGCTGTCGGGACCGGGGAAGAAGTCTCTTATATCCGGCTTTGGTCTATTTTGTTTAGGTAAGTATGGGAACACTTCATATAACGCTTTTTTACGTACAGAACACTAGTTTATTTAACATTTATAGACATAAAAACACAAAAACACAGACAAAAATACATTTTCAATCAGTTTTCACAAATAATTCAGTCAAAAATTACTTTTTCTTAAAAAAGTCAGTCATTTTGATTGTACAGAAATCTCTTTGTTAACATCATGAACAATTTCATACAGTCTGTAAATCATTTTTAATCCGCCATCAGGATTACTGTTTTTTACTTCGAAGTAAGCTGTCAGAGTTTCACGCGCATTCAATGCAGTTAGAGAATTTGACAATGGTTTGTCACTTTCAAAAACTTCAGAACTTACGCTTTCAGCATCATCATCTTCGTCAAAATCTTGATCATCCGATTTTATACCACGTGTGAAGTCCGTATCAGTCAGTTCTCCATAACATTGTGTACTGTCGTCGAAGCTGATGAATTCGTCAAAATCTCTTTGCTCCATGCCCGATGGTGGATAAACTTGATCATTTTCGCCGAGTATTTCTTCGACTTCAGCCTGTTATTCAATTTTAAAAACATTTGAATTGTTGACGGTTTGACCATGAAAAGTGATCGTTTCATCATGTGTATGGCCTTCAAAACAGTGATATGCTTGGCCACTTCAGACAACGGCACTGGCGGTGTAGCATCGATCGCTGCGATTTGCATTCAAACAAGTTCCTGACGATAATACGCGTTGAATGAACGAATGATGCCTTGATCCAACGATTGAATGAGACTTGTCGTGTTTGGTGGCATGAGCGACAATTTGATATTTGACAGATTTGTACCCGACAATAAGTTATGACAAGTTGCATTGTCCAAAAATAGAATAATCTTTCGATTTTGAGCAATCATTTTTCGATCAAGCGTTTTCATAACGTCAGTAAACAGCTGACTAGTCATCCAGGCTTTACGATTAGTGAAGTAAGAAAACGGCAGAGTTTTGACATTTAAAAAGCAGCGTGGTTTTGCCGACTTACCAACAACTACAGCTTGCTTTTCACTGTCGTCCATGTTTGTGAACTGATGCATCGTGAGTCTGTCTTTGGGAACTTTTGTCCCATTTGAATGTTCGTCGCCAGTAAATTGCAAAGATCCAGACGGCATGGCTTTGTAGAAAAGTCCCGTTTCATCACAGTTTCAAACATCTTTTGGATCATATCCATGACAAAATTGCGGCAAAACGTTTGTCACCCATTCGTTGGCAGAAACGTGATCTACTGACGTTGATTCGCTGTGAAATTTTTTGAACGAAACGTTATTGGCCTGCTTCCAGCGCATGAGCCAGCCATTTCTCAGTTCAAAATCAACTTCAAGATTTACAGCCAGTTGTGATGCTTTCTGCCTAATGACGTGATTGCGTAAACCATTGTGTAAGCGCTTCGTTAACGTCTTTGTGTACGGATTGGCGCTTTCGTTTGCAATTAGTGTTTCCGTTCATTTGCATGCAAAATCTGAGATCGTCTTCTTTCTTGATAATTTTTGCTGCTGTTGAATAACCGATTCCGTACTTTTTGGCCGCAGCGGCCAGTTTGAGTTTCTTCACTTTGACATCGTCGATGAGCTCCAACTGTTCAGAAATGCTCAGAGCTTTTCGTTGAGACGCCGACATCACTAATCGCAATGACCGCAAGCAAACGGTTTTCAGTGGCAAACTTAACAAACAAACTTCTGACTTAACAGAACAGAAAGTGCTGTCCAGATAAATGCAACGACAAGCAAAGTCGACAAAAAAGCAAAATCACAAGGTAGAGGGTGTCTGATTTACGACATCACACTGTCACTCAAAACGAAATCTCTTATATCGGAGAGGATGGGACCAGAGAAAATCTATCTTATATCCGGGTCTCTTATATCCGGGTTACACACTATATATATATATATATATATATATATATATATATATATATATATATATATATATAGTCATCCACAAGCCGGGATTGAAACTAAACCGTCGAGCTGACAGTCAGCGCCTTTACCCCTGCGCTATCAAACGACACTGACTGAACGTAAGTGATATATCAATGTAAACACTGTCAAGTGCCGAGAGCTCGAATTAGTTTTACCGAATGAGCTATGCCTTAAATCTAATGGCAGTTGGCCATAATCTTTACAAATAAGCTCTACGGTCAGCGGGCTCGAACTCCGATCACAAATCGCCACTGATTTGTAGTCAAAAGCGTTCCCCCGTCGGCCACAACGAATTAGCTAATAATTAAGGAGGAATTTAACTTTGTAAATACTGAGTCGGCGGGTATTTTACACGAGCAGTTGAAAGTGATCAACAAACTGTGTTTGGATCTTGCATGAAGTTATTTTTACTGCTTGTTATTAAACTCACTCAGAGTGCCCGTACTTTTTAGCCGCAGCGGCCAGTTTGAGTTTCTTCACTTTGACATCGTCGATGAGCTCCAACTGTTCAGAAATGCTCAGAGTTTTTCGTTGAGACGCCGACATTATATATATATATATATATATATATATATATATATAATATTTGGAGAGTTTACCAAGACATTTTTTCAAGAGAAGTTTCATCACAACGACAATTTTAAAAATTTTATTATTTATTTATTTTCTAAAGTTATTGTTCCCTACACGTGTTTCGATATCTAGCAAGATACTTGCGAGGCAGTTCATCAGGGGAGATTCAACACCTAAGATATTGATCTCAACAACTGACAATACCCCACAGGGGATTGACCTAGTTGAAATTATTTAAGAAGAAAAAAAAGGAAAATAAGTTCAAAAGACAGCTCAAACAACTCGGTAATATGTGGTCGCTGTGATGCGCCCCCACAAGAAATAAGTCCGATGCAATCCAAACAAGGGGGAAAAAGGGGGAAAAGGAGAAAGAAAAATGGGGAAAAGGGGAAAAAGGAAGGGGGAATCCCCACATCTGGCGGAAGACATATCTTTAGGTCAACCTCAATATGGGTACCCCTCCCCCAGAAATAATCAAGCTGTCCACAGCACAACGCTTGAATAACTTTCAGGGCCTCAAATTGCGTTGTGGACGGTTTGATTTTTTGAATCATCAAATTATTATCTCTCGAAAGAGCTCAACTTTATAGGAGCTTAATAATTACCTAATATATAAAGTTAAGACGATTTTCCCCCTGTACCTTCTTGAAGAATAGGAAAATAACCACATGCATTACAGGCTACAGAACTCACCACTATATTACGCTTATTAACTTGAGCGTGTTTTAGTAAATTTGTTACTATTTTTCTCCAGTTATCACTGAACATTACTTTTAGCCCACTATCTTCGACTCTCATCAAAACATACTCCATATAGGTGGTAGCAAAAACTTTTTACCCTAACATTAAGTACTGACACACCACCCCCTATCAACACCGGGAATTAATAAACAGCGTCTACTTTTTAAAAAAAATGTCCGTTATTATTTCCTATTTGTCTGCTATTAATTTACTACATAATACAAAACATGACGCACACATTTAATGGACGCTCCCGTTAATTTCGCTGATTTTCGAGAATATCGGATTACGTTATTTCTACCAATTACGTATACATTTATAGTCATTCCGGTTTTTAAGAATGCAATTAACGAACATAGTTCTTTGCAGTATTTCATCTTTCAACATGGCGGCTACAATTTCTTAAACGACTCGACTTCCGAATTAACTCACTATACGCCAAGATACTCGACAAAATTCATAAAGTGTGCATTTTCTGATTCCTACACCTTTTACACGCATAATATCTAAATATCGGAAAATAACATCGATTTCTTGGTATAGAAATGACCCAAAACGAGTGACTGGTGGACACTCCATACGATAACTGGCATCGTTTGAATAACCTATTTTCGCGGTCGAAACGTTAGCAGCGTAGATCCAAGACCAAAAAGTTTATCGTCTGATCCCAGTCGTCTCATACAAGCTTTTTGTTAAATTGTTAAACTTCTGATTACGAGGGGGCCGGTTTTTTTTAAATCAACGTTATTATGTAGTCATTTGAAAATAAATTAACGTTATTATGTAGTCATTTGAAAATAAATCAACGTTATAATGTAGTCATTTGAAAATAAATTAACGTTATTATGTAGTCATTGAAAATAAATCAACGTTATTATGTAGTCATTTGAAAATAAATTAACGTTATTATGTAGTCATTTGAAAATAAATCAACGTTATTATGTAATCATTTGAAAATAAATTAATGTTATTATGTAGTCATTGTAAAATAAATCAACGTTATTATGTAGTCATTTGAAAATAAATCAACGTTATTATGTAGTCATTTGAAAATAAATTAATGTTATTATGTAGTCATTTGAAAATAAATCAACGTTATTATGTAGTCATTTGAAAATAAATCAACGTTATAATGTAGTCATTTGAAAATAAATCAACGTTATTATGTGGTCATTTGAAAATAAATCAACGTTATTATGTAGTCATTTGAAAATAAATCAACGTTATTATGTAGTCATTTGAAAATAAATCAACGTTATTATGTGGTCATTTGAAAATAAATCAACGTTATTATGTAGTCATTTGAAAATAAATCAACGTTATTATGTAGTCATTTGAAAATAAATCAACGTTATTATGTGGTCATTTGAAAATAAATCAACGTTATTATGTAGTCATTTGAAAATAAATCAACGTTATTATGTAGTCATTTGAAAATAAATTAATGTTATTATGTAGTCATTTGAAAATAAATCAACGTTATTATGTAGTCATTTGAAAATAAATCAACGTTATAATGTAGTCATTTGAAAATAAATCAACGTTATTATGTGGTCATTTGAAAATAAATCAACGTTATTATGTAGTCATTTGAAAATAAATCAACGTTATTATGTAGTCATTTGAAAATAAATCAACGTTATTATGTGGTCATTTGAAAATAAATCAACGTTATTATGTAGTCATTTGAAAATAAATCAACGTTATTATGTAGTCATTTGAAAATAAATCAACGTTATTATGTGGTCATTTGAAAATAAATCAACGTTATTATGTAGTCATTTGAAAATAAATCAACGTTATTATGTAGTCATTTGAAAATAAATCAATGTAATATGTAGTCATTTGAAAATAAATCAATGTAATATGTAGTCATTTGAAAATAAATCAATGTAATATGTAGTCATTTGAAAAGAAATCAATGTAATATGTAGTCATTTGAAAATAAATCAATGTAATATGTAGTACTTGAACTATTGTTAATATCATTCCGATGTGAACTATTTGCGTTCGGTCGGATGTTGACAAATTTTAATTCATTCTTTTCTATTTCTCCCGTGCAACGCGGAGAGCAGGTCCAGGTAGTTATTAAGAAATTCATATTTTTATATCTATAGACATATATATGTTTGTGTTTTTATTTTACGCTCGTCAGTATAGAATTACGTAACCGTATCGCTGGTGTATATATATATATATATATATATATATATATTAGATTCCCCGTGAACCATTGAGGCAAAATCACGATTACAATTTGTTCCACTTGGATTTCATTTAAAAATTCATAAACTGTGATATATGTTAAGAAATTCTTCTTGCATAACTAAAAATAATAAGTCTTTTTACTTCTATATTATCCTCAACCCGTTTCTCTGGTTTTCTCTGTGACTGTTCTTTTATTACTTATAAACCTCTTATGAAAACTAAACATCGGCGTCCGAGTGATTGTATCCAAGAACCTGACTTACCGACGACAACAACGGGTATATGATAGTTGTATGGTAATAGTTGAAAGGACAAAAAAAGATTGGAATTGTCTATCATAAAAATAGGACCTATCACCACAATTATCAATACTATTTAACCTGTAGTTGGAGCGAAAAAGAAAAGTGTTTGTGTGAGAGAATATATATATATATATATATATATATATATATATATATATATATATATATATACCAAAATCAAAGACTAATGTTAGATTGTGGCTTTTTATTTTTTAAATTCAACTGGCTTTGCAACCTCACTTTTATTCCATTCTAACCTAGGGAATTGTATGCATTATTCTGCAACCTAGGGACTCTTGGCAGATCTTTCTTTGTCGGATTGAGGCATGGTTCGTTATCGCCAAATATTATCTGCAGCCAAATATCATTTTCACGAACGATTTCATTTAACAGGTCATATGTTTCATTTTGAGATGACAGACAACCCTACATACCTGTTTTGGCTATAAATAACTCGCTAAAAAGGTCGTAGTAAAAAGGCAAATTTAGAAGTTTCTATTTACCTGTCTAAGTTGACAGCTGGGAGAAAGTACTGAAAGCAAAATTGATTTAAAACGTTAAAATCCACAATGAGAGAAAATCATTTTTTTTATTTTAAACATAATTGCCAGGAAATTCTTTTCACGATTAATAACTAACCAGAACATGTTTGCAAGTTAACAACAGTTATAAGAGTGCATCTGCCACACAGATGTTGAAGTGTCAAATTAGAGTAAATCATTTTTTGATTTGAACAGAATTCTCAAGAGATTTTCATAATTGATACAAAACCAAATTGTGGTTATGACTTGTAACGCCCCGGGAGTACACTTCTCATCTGATAAATATATGTATGTCAACAAATACTAACGTTCTATATTGTAGCTTAGTTTAAAGCCCACGTTTTTTAAGGAAAACAAAAGCTTTTATTTTCCGACTAATCATGAGAAAGCAGAAAATGCGACACAAATTATGATTGGGTAGCAAATCACAAAAATCGTTTCACGTAAAAGTTCCCAATAATATAACTGACACTTAGATAAATCGTTGGTCGGATCAGTAAAAGACAGTTGGTCAGTTCGGGAGAGACTGCGACTGAAGTCGGCGATTGATCTAAGACAGAAGTTCAAAATACGAAAGAAAATTACTTTCTAAATTCGACCATTTCTAAGAGACAAAAGCACGAGGCCAATTCTAAAGTCTCCGAAGCAAGATGTAACACCAGTCACATTCCTCAACTTGTCTTTTCTTCTCCAACAAAGACAATAAAACTTTTCGTTGTTATTAGTGTTACACACCTGTGTTCCAATAAATATTTGTAAATGTTCACGGCTAGTTTTTCTTATTCTGGAGTTGCAGACAGAACCGATCAAAGTTCCCATCTGCGCCAACACCAAAGTTTGCGAATTTTTTAAACACAACGTGGGCGTGGAACGATTGACAAAGCAACCAGTTAGGACGTATGTGGTCCTCGTGGCATCGGACTACATTTAGTACCGAGTAAACTAGAATATGACACTGAGTGACTTCCACGGCAGATAGGGCCACACTTCTGGTGCCACTATCTGGCCACACCAACGATATCTTGGTGAACCTTTAAAAGATTGTAAATCTTTACACCAGGCGTTCAGGAGTGCGAAATCGTCACTCGAATGCATCATACAGAAAATAAAGAACCAGTGGTGGCTGGATATTAACGTTCTTCTTGTTTGCGTGAAGCATGTGGTTATATAGCAGTTCCACACTTTTGCCGCAGTCTTTTGCATTATTGTTGTACTCTGCAAGATCTTTCAAGCTGCACCGGTTAGGCAGTAGACGACAGACAAGACAGTGTTGCATCGTATGGTCCTCCTCTCCACATTCGCAGATGGTTGGGTCAGTTTTCTATCCCCATCTAGTCATAGAAACTTTGGATCGCCTCATTCCCGTTTTCAGGTGGTTGAGTGTTTCCCACTAGAGCCAGGATACTTCTGAACCGGGAAGGAGGGCATCAGTAGGGGATATTCCTATGTCAGTAGGGGATAGGAGCAATTCTTTAGCCGTCTGGTCCACAGCTGTAGTCTGGTCTCTTTCTGGAATGTTGTTAAGGATTCGACATGGCTGAGTAAGCTTCTCATTGACTTCAGTCGTTGGACCATTGGTTCACGTCCATGAAGGATATGGCGTTAATTACAGTTACTCTTTATTATTTCTACTCGGATATTTACGTGAGAACACAGAAAGTCTACGATACGAAATATGCCAAAACAATGTACCACTTGATCAGATAGATCTTCTGATCTCAATCATCATCTATGGTACAAGTCAGTTGAACCTTTTCTTTCTTGATGGAACCGCTGTTGTGTTTCTCCGTTATCGGAGTAACAAGATCACCGTAGAAGTCCACCGTCTGGTATCTGATGTCTAGATTTGTCCCCCGTTTCCCCAATGTTGCTAGACGTTATTCTGATCTCATTATCAGCCTGTGTCAACTAACTATGTGTTTCTCGGTTACTCCGGAATGCCAGAGCAGTTTTAGATCCGATCGTGGCGCAAAGGATGCGATCTTTTCTGCCCGACAACTTCAGTAAAAGTGCGTCAAACAAGATGGGTATTGTAGTCAGTTCGACTTGTGTTTATTATGTACGTTTTTGATTTTTGTTTATCTTTGCAATTATGTGTTTGGATAGCGGTTTCAATTTTGGTGAGTTAGGGTTTTGTTTATTATATTCATTTAGTTCTATATATTTGTAGAGAAAAAGAGTACAAATTTCCGCAGTATGTTTTCATAATGAAAATGTACTATTTTCGGTATGCATTGAATCTGCCGGTTAAATGTCTAAAGCCAACCCCATGCCCCCTCATTTCATTATAAAACATTCTTTTGCGAGTTTTCTGTATATATATATATATATACTAATAGTTCACCAGTTATAAAGACCCGGGGGCCTTTAGAGGATAAGGGTAAACGAGATCGTCAGTGGGGCGATGGTCGCCGCCACGAGAAGGCCTGAAACAATGGGTAGGATGAGCAGTAGATTACTTAAGAGGAACTGATTATGAAATATTTCAGATTTGCATTCAATTTGCTTCATAGTTGTTAGAGAAAAATTTAATAAGATTCCCGATATTTCAAGTTCTTCTTAAGACCCATTACGCTTAAACATTAAATATTACACATTTTCGAGAATCAAAATAATATAATAGATTTTGATCAACTGTGGAATAAGGGTTTTAGTTATACGATTTAGTATCATTATATCTTGATTTTAATCATCGTAAGGATACATAACATGGTGCAAAACTGTCGTTCTGGGAATTATTTTAGCAGCCCTGAGACGAGTATTTTTCTAGTATATATATATATATATATATATATATATATATATATATATATATATATATATATATATATATATATATATATATATATATTGTTACGAACGACATGACTTGACGCACAAGGAAACGCATAATCGTCAGATACTACAAGTAATTTTCCAGAATAAAATGGAATTGATAAAAAAAGTTGTTATCCATTTCCGAACTTCGTTTTGGGTCTCAATGAAGATATCGATAAACACAACGCGCTGAAGAAACGAAAATTACACAGAATATTGTATAAATTATATAATTTATTAATAGGGATGTTAATAAGACAGGCCGACAAAAAACAGAGATGAATAAAAAAGAAAATGGCGAGGAAAAGGGATAATGTTCTGGTTTAGAGTGAATAATGTTTTTTGGGTATAAGACAATATCAAAATGTTAAGACGTTGACATGAAAAGAAATAATAATTTTGTTACTTGGATTGAATAAACTCTCTGGGAATAACAACAATGCAAAATTACTCATACAATAAACTTGAAACGATAGTGTCTTTTGTGGAGAAGAATGTATATAAAAAAAGAAAATAATTATTTTGTTCTTTATTATATGTGAAATTTATGACTTTAAGTTTATTGATGAGAATTTCTATTTTAATCTGGAGGGGAGGAAAATAAGTATGTTGTCGATGTATCTATAATATGTGGAGTATTTAGGGGGTTCGTCTCTAACAATTCTAGAAAAAGCCAAGCTAAAATGTAGCTAAGTGTATTTCTTATAGGTAATCCAAATTCATGTTTGTAGTATCTGTTATTGAATTTGAAGAATGTCAGGCAGGTTAGTATCATTTTTGCATATTTCCATGATGGAGTTGATAGGGGGAGGAAGGGATAACTTGAGCCTATAGATATTTAGCTAAAAAGTTGTTAATTGGTATGTTGGTATATGAGGAGGTAGTATCAAGCTTGTTGATAGTATGATTTGAATATCTAAGATTTTAATCTTAAGGAGGGGCTCTCAAGAATGTTTTATATGCGTTGGGCTGATAGACCATAGAAGAGGTATGAATATTATGGCGGTAACTTGAGCTATTTTGTGGGAGGAACTACCGATACTAGATACGAAGGGGCGGAGTGGAATTCCTATTTTGTGCGTTTGGGTAAGAAATAGAGTGTAGAGATGGTAACGTGGTGTATAATAAATGTATTTACACTGTCTATCTTTAATAGTGAATCTCACTTTTGACATAAGGTTTCAATCCATGCGACCGCCCTCTACTTCACCGTTCAGGACACTTCCGCTTCCCACTTCGGCTTATCTTCTACTTCGATTCCTGCTCCCCTCACAAAACGCCCGGTTGTCTCCTTCAGCATTTTCGTCCTCTTTTCCCACTGCCTGCCTACTTTCGTATAAATAGTTTTGTTTTTGCCTGCGCCATACTTTATTCCCGAGGAATCATCAATAAATAAATGAGGCGAAATATCAACCCTCCACGCATATTTTGTGTTTCTGATTATTTTTGATCTTCCTCATATATGTCTTCGAGTATTCTTCTTTTTCGATTTTAATTTACACGCACACGCACACAAATATTACTAGAAGAATACCTGTCCTACGACAGGTAAAATTAATTCGCCAAATAGAACAGTTTTGCATTAGTTTTCTGTTCTCTTGCGATGATTAAAATACACATATAAAGACACTAAACTTTATACCGTGGAATCCTTATTCCAATTTTGATCAAAATCCATTACAAGTATTCTGATTCTCAAAAATGGAAAATCGATTCTTTAGTCGATGTTTTGATAGTGATACTATGAAAACATCGACAGAAAGAATCGGTTACATTTGGTATTTTAGCTCTGCGAGCTGAAATTCCAATGTTTCCGTGAAACTGAAGGTATCGATGGAAGATCAAAGTAATGTATAGTGTCAATTGAAATAAAAAATATATACGCTCTTGCCCTAGTAATTGAGCACTTGCAAGGGCCCGTGGCGCAACTGATAAAAGTGCTAAGTAATAATCAGTTCTAATTACTTCATACTTCTACCCGGTAATAGCTGACAGAACGGGCGAAAGCTACCCTTCCTTTGTAGATTGAATTAAGTGTTTCGTAGGAAATTCCGCACAGATTCCCGAGTTCGACATAAAGTTTCCTGAGTTTGACAAGACGCACCTGAAGAAGGTGAGAAGATACATCGGCAGAAACGTTGTAAAAATAACATGCGGGATAATAACAGTAATCCGAATAATCAAAATAATATAAATGATCATTTTTTGTCTCAAAAGTTTCGAAACACTATATATATATATATATATATATATATATATATATATATATATATATATATATATATATATATATATATATGTGTGTGTGTGTGTGTGTGTGTGTGTGTGTGTGTGAATTCCTTTGGGATTGATTTAAAGTCCTTTAATCCAGGATTTAAACACGAATTTAATGAGTGTTTTTCCTTTTAACCTCTTTAATCCTTAAACCCATTTCCTCTCCCTAATTCCTTTAGAACACACACCATTAAACCCCAAAACAGTAACGGCCAAATATACGATACTCATAATATTGGCTCACGG
>OY744531.1:24869226-24916726 GCA_963556195.1 Sepiola atlantica | reverse complement strand
AAGCGTTTCCGCTAATGAAACGGGATACCAGAGTTCTATCCTCGGTTGAGTCATAGCAAAGACTAAAACAAACATTGCTAAAACTCTCAGTATTATAAGGTCAGGATCAAGGACAATTTCGCGTTCGTGTGTGTACTTTGTAACACATTTATTTATACTATTTATTTATTAAAATTTTTTTCTTCTAAATATGACTTATACTTTAAATTCCTTATTTTCTCTAAGTGAAACGTATGACGTTTAAGCCGTTACAATGCCAATTAGTTACTAATTTGCAATTAGTTACTAATTTCCGGTGATTATTTTTTTAAAATCGAATACTTATTTGAAGCAGAAGCTGGTTGGTCATGACATTATTATTATTTTCATTTTTCTCTCCCAAATCGACAATTTAACTATGTTATAGTTGACCTTTATTGTGGTATTTTATTGGTCTTGCCGGATTCCATGACAAGAATTCATCTGGTCTGGTGGAGTATAAAGCTGAATGTTTTCACTTAAGGTAGCATCACTAGTAAAAGGTGCACCATTCCTCGTATGGGGTAGTGTGGAGCCATAACGAAATATCTTATTATGGGCTTCGAATACACTTATGTTGTATAGTTAGTAAGGGTTTAATTTTAAGGGGGTATCCTGACAAACCCTTGCACAGAGAAACCAAAGACACTCGATTTATTCGAGCACTCTCTCATACAGAAATATGTATATATATATATATATATATATATATATATATATATATATATATATATATATATATATATATATATATATATATGAATTTTTTTATTTACACAGACATGTACAAAATCTGCGACACTGGCATGTCGATGTTATCGATCAACAGCTATTATAAACTGAGATCTCATCAGGCAGAGTTAGAATCCGATATTAACCTTAGATCATATTCTTTCCAAATATGATCTAAGGTTAAGATCGTATTTGGAAAGAATATGACCTAAGGTTAAGATCGGATTCTAACTCTGTCTGATGAGATCTCAGTTTATAATAGCTGTTGATCGATAACATCGACATGCCAGTGTCGCAGATGTTTCATATGTCTGTGTAAATAAAAATAATCATATTTAAAAGCTCTATTTGATATTCAGCACGTTTTTATAAATCCGGTTGAAATTCTTTGGATTACTACCCTGTGGATATTTTACCTGGATTATTATATATATATATATATATATATATATATATATATATATATATATATATATATATATATGTGTGTGTGTGTGTGTGTGTGTGTGTGTGTGTGTGTGTGTGTGTGATAAAATACACTCATAAAATAAAATGTAGTGGAGACAGAATGTATTTAAGATAAAATGGAAAAGCATTAAAGTCAGAAAAAATTAAAAACCAAACGAGGGATTGACGGGTTTTATTCGGATCAACGAACGTCATTAGAAAAGTTTATTTTAAATTGATGAGGGAAAACGACACAACACAAGAAAAGGCACACGAAATCGGATATTTTGCCGCGTAAGTAGCTATTTGAAAAGATGCAGTGCGTGTAAAAATACGTTAATTGAGAAAAAAAGATAAAACAGAGATAATAGCGATAAAAATAAGCACTACTTAGCCGGTCAGTGTTGATAGTGCAGTGGAGGTACATTACATTGTTTGGGTACGATTTTTACAAGATATTTATTTAATGGGTAAGAGTCAAGCCTGAGACTAACGTTAGATTGTTATGAGAGAATGATAAGAGCGCTTTAGATGCACCTGCGACGTGCGAGAGATGATTCATTCTTAAGGCAGTGGAGTTTGTAAGGTCGAAATTGCGGTTTAAAGTATTCTTGTGTATGACTAGTGCGTTTATGGGATTATTGCTTTTGAGGTCTTGTTTATGCTCATAAATACGGCATTTGATAGTTATAGTCGTCTCGCCGATATAAAACATCGGACTTGAGGAACATTTTATTTTATATATGCCGGCTTGGGAGTAAGTGTCCTCAAAGGTTCTGTGTTGAGTAAATCTTTAATTTCTTCGGAAGTTTATGTGGCTATTTTTAGGTGAGTTCGGATACTTTGTGCTGTAAGGAGGTTGAGATGGCGCTAGTGGGAGATACTATATAAGATTGATTTTTATTAATTGTGTCGGTGTTATTTGTATTAGTTGTGCGGGGGATAATGTATGTAGTGTGTTAGTGTGTTTTTATAGTTACTATTAAAAGCTTTGCGTTTGGCGTTGTGGATGAAAAAGTGAGGATATTTTAAGGATTTGTATGTTCTCTCGATGTAGGCTTCTTCATTGTGAAATTATTGAGTTTGTCGAAAATGTCGGGGAGGCTAATGTGATGTGGGCAGACATATCCAAAGTAATGGGAGTTCGGATTCGAAAGAGCCGTTTTCTAAAAAAAAGTAAAGGAAATGACAGGCAAGAACTTCGCTAAGGGGGGGGGGAGTTATCCAATTTTTTGTTTGTATGGTGTATTGTTGAAAGTAAAGTAACATTGTTGAATGATCAAATGGCATAATTTAATAATTTAAAGGGTAAAAAGTGAGGTGTAATGTTGAACTTGATGAGATGTTTTTTGTAGAAATCTGAGGCATTTGGCTATAGGTGCGTTGGTCTTCCAAAAACCCACAACGCAGACATCACCATGAGATCCATCATATATCTTATCGACAGCACGCCACATAAATTAATCACAAAATTAGCGGAAATACATACCCCCCCCCCCTCGTCGCTTACATCAGTCCAGCCTATATTTTAAAAATACCCCAACAAATACCCCAACACATCAACCGGATAATTCTTACCATGGCCAATTTAGACATTACATCATTTTACAGTGGTGTACCCATAGCGACGCACGCGCCAAAACATCCCGTTTCGCATCTCTTTGCTTATGTTTTGTCATTTTCCTCAATACACTTCGAATCTTCAGTTTTTCTTTTAAAAAGTTAATTCAAACGAAAGCGGTCAATCAATTTTTTCCATGTGTTTAATTTTTTTCCATATCAAAAGGATAATAAAAATTTTAAAAAATTCAAAATTGTCTTGGAAACGACCGTACGCCAAATAATTGTTGTATTTGAGTTCTTGGAACTGATATAAACAATGTTTTAATTTTGTGTATCTTCACTTACTTATATATATATATATATATATATATATATACCGAGAAATCTTTTTAGACTTCTAACCGTCTTTTTAAGCGTAATTGTTTGGATTTCTCTTGCATTTGGTTCACCGGGTATATTCGCAAGGTAATTTCTGAAATGTCTCTCTCTATTGTTTCATTTTACTTCAGTCGAAATTCTCCCTTCCTGGGGCTAACACTTGATCTCTATATAAGATACATAGATATTTGAATATTCCATTAAAGTTCCCCTTTACCTGTTAAACGTTCAGTTAGAAAAGAAGTCAAGAACCTTAATTTTCCTCTCCCCAATTGACCAGTAAACTGTTATAGTATATCTTTCTTTTTGTGGTCTCTTGGTCTTACCGGATTCCAGGACAAGAATTCATCTAGTCTGGTGGAGAATCCAGCTTAGTGCTGTTACTTGAGGTAACATTACTTGGAGAAGGTGCACCATTCCTCGTATGAGCCAGTATATAGACATGTCGAGGGGATCATATTTGGGCTTTGAATACTATGTTATTTTGAATATTTGGTCAGAGTTTACTTGTAGGTGGAAGTATCCTCATGTCAGGTTGTCATGATAAACCTTTGTACGGAGAGACCGAAGACACTCGAGGATGGTGTCTAGTAGGTAATTGAAACTCTCCTATATATATATATATATATATATATATATATATATATATATATATATATAGGTGTAGAATTATAACGATAATTAAATTATCGTTTAATGATAATAATCTATCGTGACAGTGTAAAGCTCAATATATTAAATAGAGCAATTTATTTTAGAAGTGAAAGATGAGAATAAAACATTGTAAAGATACAATATTTATTAAAAACATCAAAAGTTCAAAGGATATGTTTTATTCTCATCTTTCACCTCTAAAATAAATTGCTCTATTTAATATATTGAGCTTTACACTGTCACGATAGATTATTATATATAAAGCTCTATTTTGATATTGAGCACTTTTTATAAAACCGGTTAAAATTCTCTGGATTACCACCCTGTGGATATTTTTCACCTGAATTATTATCATTATATATATATATATATATATATATATATATATATATATATATATATATATATATATATCAAATGTATAACATTTATTGTGAAACCTTGAAACTGCTGATTAGTGTTCAGACAAGTTAAATGAATATTGTTTGCATTATTATTATGGAAACCATGTTAAATATTTTATACAAAGGTCTGCTTTAGATTCGGTTCGGTTTCTGCTGTCTTAACTTGCTCTTATCCGTACACAGCTATTGCTTCGATCAGTTCGTCCGTTTGTTCTTCCATGTCCCATAGAATTTTATGATTTTTGTTTCACCTATCGTATCATTTGTCTGTATATTAAAAGTGTAGATGTTTACATAGTTCCCAGTGTACTGCCTTCTCCACGCAGTCGTGTCTGTTTTTTTTTGTATTACTTTTGGGCTAGTTTGATGCATCCACTTATGTGATTTACCGTTTCGTCTCTTTGTTTACAGAGTCTATATTTACTGTTTTCCTAGATGTTATCTATCTTGATATATAGTTCATTCTGATCGCGGTGTTTTCTGCTGCGGTAAGTGGCGATCTTGTTACTCTGTTGAAGTGTTCTTTTTGTAACCATGTGTTTTCGTGAGTTATTTCCTGGGTCGGTCTTAGAAATCCTCCTTATAACTGTGTATCTTTCAATTTATTTCTCGTCTTTTTGTTGACAGTTTCGCTGCTCTTTTTAATGTTCATTTTGGGCTACCGGCACTTTTTGAAACGGTCATCGGTCTTTCTGTATTTCTACTTATGTATTATTCTAGTTTTTTTTATCGCATCATCCACGCCGTTTTTTTAAATAATTATCCGCCCTTTTTCTCTTCTTTCCTTTTTACATAGATTCGTTCGGTGTCATCCTTTCGAGTGCAGTGCATTGTGCATGGTCATTAGTTTATTTGTTCTTTTGTCTAGCTACCTGAAGGGTTCAGAATATCTTTTTTCTTTTTTTTATGGAAGTCGCTCCAGACAAGGCATGAAGCCACTTGATGAAATGAGCTAACAAAACTAATTCAATGTCAAAAACTAGCCAACGATAAGTGTTAGATGGATAGATTCCAACCCAGAAAACAGCAATTGTTCCCCCTTTGTCAGAAACATCGCTCATGGAATGCGAAGAATAAAGGACGAAATAAGGGAAGTGAGAGTTACGAGGCTGCCGAAAGTAAACCAAAGCTTCACTTTCTACTCTCCTTACTCTTACTATGGATATTTAGTATGTATTCCTCCTATTATGTTTCTACTATATACTTTGGTTTCAAATAGCCTTCTTGATCTAACGTGTTCTTTTCTGGTATTCTCTTTCATCTCTGTTAGTTTGATGGTCTGTTTCCAGCACTCCTATATATTTATAGGCATTAGGTTCGCTAAGTGCTCGCATCGCCTTTTTGTGAAGCAGTTCTATGCCCTCTACTGTTTCAAGTTTTCCTTTCTTAATCTCCAGTAGTGCACACTTTTTCATTCCGAATTCTATTTAAATATCCTGTCAAAAGATTTTTGTTGTATCTATTAGATTCTCTCATTTTTTTTTGCAAAATACTTTCAGGTTACCTATATACATGAGGTGATTTATTTTTCATTTGTGTCTGCGAATTTTATCCGGTATTAGACCTTCTGAGTATATTATTGAGTGGCATCATGGCTATGATAAACAGTAGTGCTGATAGAAACTATCCATGGAACCTGCCTCTCTGTATTCTTATCTATAGTCAAGGCTTATCCCCCAGCTCCAGTTTTTATACGTATCCCCCCTTTTTCTCTTCTTTCCTTTTTACACAGGGTCTTTCGGTGTCATCCTTTCGAGTGCAGTGCATGGTCATTAGTTGCTTTGTTTTCTGGTCTAGGTACCTGAAGGGTTCAGAATATCTTTTTTTTATAGAAGTCGCTCCCGACAAGGCATGAAGCCACTTGATGTAAGGAGCTAAAAACTACTTCAAGGTCAAACACTAGCAAACGATAAGTGTTAGATGGATAGATTCTGACCCATAAAACAGCAATTTTCCCCCCTTTGTCAGAAACATCGCTCATGAAATGTGAAGAATAAAAGAAAAAAATAAGGGCAATCATTTTCATTCCGAATTCTATTTTAATATCCTGTCAAAAGGTTATTGTTGTATTTATTAGATTTTCTCATTTCTTTTTTTTTTTCAAAATAGTTTCAGGTTACCCATATACTCGTACATGAGGTGATTTATTTTTCATTTGTGTCTGTGAAGTTGAATCCGGTACTAGACCCTTTGAGTATATTATTGAGTGGCATCATGGCTATGATAAACAGTAGTGGTGATAGAGAGTATCCATGGATCCTACCTCTGTATTCTTATCCGTGGTCAGGGCTTATCCACCAGCTGCCAATTCCAGTCTCCATGTTTCCATTGCTTTCCCAATAAAGTTGATAAATTTTTTTACAAATATCTTTCACATCCTTAAGTATTTAATTATCCATGCTTGAAGGATTGTGTCGTAGGCTTTCTTGTAGTCAATCTATGCAATGTCTATATTTTTTCTGCTTTTTGCCCCTTTCAGGATCTTTTTGTCGATGTATAGCAGATCATGTGCCCCTCTTGTCGCTTTCCGACATCCTTTCTTTTCCTCGGGGCGTAATCAACAGTAGATCTGTTCGCTGAGTTGTATCGTTAATATTTTTTCACGTGATTAGTAGGCAGGTTATCGGTCTGTAGTTGCTTTGATTTTCCATTTAGTCATCTATTCTGTTTCGTGTTTACATCCTCTTAGGTTTTGTGTTAGTCTTTTATGAAAGGTCGTTATTCTTCTGTCGTAGCCTAGTGCTTTACTGTTTGCCATTTTTCTGAAAGGTTGCCTTGAATGTTTCTTATTTAATTTCGTTTGCTGTTGCTTCTTCAATTTCCTAAAGCTTGCCTTTCATGTTTTTTTGCTATTCGATACTTGCTTGTCTCTGTCGGGTTCGGTTGTCTGTTTTTATTCACCTCCGTTTATATTTTAATAACACTAGCTTTCATTGTTTTCAAAGGTCCTATTTTGTGTGTATGTTCAGAATTGCACCAGTATCTTCACAGTCTTCTCTCCTTTGTTAGTCCCTTTTGTTTTAGTTCCATGTGTTTCTTGTGTAGCCTTTCTTCTTCTTTTTCAGACATATTTGTCCTCTTCCTACGGTTTCTGTTCTCTTTACGCTTATTCATAGCTTAATTTCTTTTTGTAACTTGTTGATTTGGAGTTCTAATCTAGTTTCCAATCCGGGGTTTGTTGGTCCTTTCTTTTGGATGGGTTCTGTTTCTATGTTTAGTCCTGAAGTTACTGATTTTGCCCCTGCATAAATTAAATCGGTCTGTAATATTATATGTTAAAACATATAGGATTGGTTCAATCACCTTTTCTATTTCTGATTTAACTTTCTTCCATTTTTCGCTCCGTATGGGTGGAAGTTTCGTTTTATCCTCGTTCATAATTTCTTTGATGTGTGTTCGACTTCTGCTGCTTCTTCTTCAGTAAATTTTATGGTGTCGTACTCATTTGTTTCTGCAGTTTCGATGTTTATGTCGTGCCAGACTTCTGCTTGTGAGTTTTCACTGGAGATGGTTTCCGGATGGTTTGTTATATCACTTACTTTTATGTTTATTTCCGTTAGTTTCAGTTCCGAGAACCATCGTCGCTTTAACTTGATCTTCAACTCACTATTTAATTACATTGCTTCAGTGATTGTTTATGCGATTCTGGGAACCATCTTTGTGTGGAAGAACTTTTGTAATAGCATTCCATCACTACCCTATTCTACTTTGTGGCCATTTGTATTCCTTTGAGTTGTTTCGTTCGCATCATTGAATACTTCTATTTGGTCCATGATATTTACCTACCTGAAATTAGAGGAGCCAACATTCGCAGGATTCCGAATGGGTCACCCATGTTGGCCCTCAAAGGAGCATCTGCTGATTATTACACCCAGATCTTTTTTCTAAGTCCCACGGCTTTTATTATTGTATTGTCATATTTCATGTATGTAGGGTAAACACGTGGTGGTGGTGGTGGTTGTTGTTGATATTATTATTATCATTATTATTATCATTATTATTATCATTATCATTATCATTATCATTATTATTATTATTATTATTATTATTATTTGTACTCACTAGGAGTTCTCACACAGATCATCGTCAGTGATTGCTCACCGACAACAACCAGTGGTATTTCCTGGAGTCTGAGTGACCACAAGCCTCCCCAGATTTCCAGTATTCTTCACCTCTTTTCGATAACGATGCGGTATCGCACAAGCCTCTTACCATTGATTTCTCGCTGGTAAGGACAATTGGTGCTCTCTGGGATTTGGGTGGCAATAAGCCTCCCCAAGGTCCCAGCATTCTCTGCACTTTTCCAGTGGAGGTCTCGTTTGTGCTGTCCCTGTCTTCTCATCCTCCTTGACCCTCTACAAATATTTTGTCTGGTGTCAGCCTAGGCCGGCACCATTAAAAAAAATGTTTAATTTTTTAATTTTTTTATTTTTACATTTTTTCTTTCTTCTCTTCAATTTTTTAATTAAAAAATCGAGGGTAAGTGGAGTAATTCTGGAAAAGGAGTTGAGTCCTCTCCTACATTTCGATGTAGTAGCTAATAAAAAAGGAGCCTTTGAGTTGCCTTCGACTATTTTACTTAATAAGATTTGAAGTTTTGACACTTAATTTCCTATTTGACTGTATTCTAGTAATATGTATATATAGTGTTTATAAAACTGTAGTAACGTAATGTATATATATATATATATATATATATATATATATATATATATATATATATATATATCTTGGAAAACTGTATAAACTTAATATGGATATATATATATTTAAAAACTGTATTGACGTTTCTTAAAAGAGAAACGCTTTCCATCTATTTGGAAAGCCTCGTTGGTCTTCCCAATATCAAAAATACTGGTGATCAGTCTTCTTCATCACAGTACACGCTGATCAGTCTCCTGGTTGTCATTAGCAAGCTACTTGAATCTATGATAAATCAAGCAATCGTCAGCCACCTCAGCAACAGCAGTAGCAGTGACAAGCAATATGGATTTGTTTTACAAGATCAACTGCTGATGTGCTGACTGTAATATAGCATAGAATCAGCGAATCTCTTGAAGGGGCATTTTTCTAGAGCAATAGCCCGTGACATATCAAAGGCCTTCGATAGTGTCTGGCACAAAGGGTTGCTCCATAAATTTTCAAGCTATGGAATATTTGGCAATGTCTTCGTAACCATCGAATCCTTTTTCTCGGATAGGTTTATATGAGTGCATGTTGATAGGCAAAAGTCGGAAGTCGGAAGCACATAGAATCAATGCCGGAGTTCCTCAAGGATCTATTCTGGGACCAACACCATTTCTGATTTTCATTAATGATCTGCTAAATCATACCCTGAAATCAGTTGTTTATATCTACACAGACTACACAACTGTCTATGGCAGCACCTTGAAGAGCACTGATAATCAAGATCTCGATGATCTTTCTCTTCGGATGTGGAACATGTGGTGCACTGGGGAAAAAGATGGATTGTTACTTATAACACCTTTCAAACCAAACTGATCTCTTTTTACTATCAACGCTCGGATCCCTGTTTAAATAAATATATCTTTACAAGGCCACCGTCCGCCCACGCATGGAGTATTGTTGTCACATCTAGGCTGGTGCACCAACCACTAGTCACTCCCTCTTAGGGTCTAAAGAGAGTCGCTAGTCTAATAGGTCCCTCACTATCCACCAAGCTCCAGCGCCTGTCCCATCGCCGCAATGCTGCATCCCTGTGCTTGTTTTACAGGTACTTCAATGGAATGTGCTCCGATGAACTTGCAGCTCTGCCCCCCCTCAACGTAAATACATTCGAACAACTTGACAATCAGTTAACTCCCATCCATTGACTGTGGACGTCCCGAAATGCCGGAGAGCTATCTATTCCAATAGTTTCTTTCCCCGAGCTGCCAGCCTTTGAAACTTCCTCCCTGCCCCCGGTTTCCCTTACTGTACCGACATGCAGAAATTTAAATGTAATGTAAACAAACATCTCGCTGCACAACTCCTCTCTTTGGGTGCTCCCCTTAATTTGTGATACATAGTCCATAGTAGCCCATTACGTCTCAGTAGCAGTATGCCTTGTCTAGGGTGAACTTAAGTAAAAAAAATCGTCCTTTATTTGAATAAGCTCCTTGTTTCGATAAGATCTTAGGATTGACGTTCACTCCACATTTAAAATTAAACACATATATCCAGTCTGTTACTAAGGCCGCTGGTAGAATGGTTGGATCGTGCTACCGCTCCAGAAAATACTTGACTCAAGATGCAATCCTCTACTTTTATAATGGTCCGATACGTTCTAAGATTGAATACTGTTTCCACATCTTGAGAAGTGTCGCATCGAACACTCTTTCCCATCTGGACAGAGTACAACATCGACTTAAAAATCTAGTGGGTGATCTCTTCTCTTCCCTACAATCTCTTTTTCACAGAACAGACGTTGCTAGTCTCTCTCTACTCTATCGTTATTTCCATGGAAGATGCTAGACTGAGCTCCAATCCTTGGACTTGCCTTTCTCCCTCCATGTGCCTAGTGTCAGACGGAAGTTCAATGGACGGAGATTTTTGCAAGAGCTCCCCATGTAGAACACATTACTGCGGTACTACTTCCTTACTGATTACAACTCGATCGTCTTTAAATCCAATGTTAGCAAATTCTTATCATAAGCATCCACTTTAGTAATCAAACGCGGTTTATACCATTGATCCATGTGATACTCTCGCAGTGTTCCTCATTTTTCTGCTGACATTCAGTCGAATTACCGCTAATCCTCGATTAGCTGTTGGCCTCGATAATTGGCAACCCAATAGTATACAAATAGTTATTTTTAACTGCATCAACGAAATATGGGAATGTATATTTTACCAGCATTAACTGAATATAGGAATATACTTTTTATTTTACCTTTATTAACGGAATATGGATTCGTTTAAAAACTGTAATAGGTATGTAGGTTTTTATTAACGATATATGGGTATATTGTTTTTAAAAACTGTAATAGGAATGTAGGTGTTTATTAACAATAAATATGAATATTGTTTTTAAAAACTGTAATGTGTATGTAAGTTTTTATTAACGATATATAGGAATATTATTTTTTTAAATTGTAATAGGTATGTAGGTTTTTATTAACGATATATGGGAATATTCTTTTTAAAAACTGTAATAGGAATCTAGGTTTTTATTAACGATATATGAGAATATGGTTTTAGAAAACTGTAATTGGTATGTAAGTTTTTATTAACGATATATGGGAATATTGTTTTTTAAAACTGTAATAGATATGTAGGTTTTTATTAACGATATATGAGAATATTGTTTTTTTAAACGGTAATATGTATGTAGGTTTTTTATTACCGATATATGGGAATATTGTTTTTTTTAAACAGTAATAGGTATGTAGGTTTTTATAAACAATATATGGGAATATTGTTTTTAAAAATTGTAATAGGTATGTAGGTTTTTATTGACGATATATGAGAATATTGTTTGTAAAAACTGTAATAGGTATGTAGGTTTTTATTAACGATATATGGGAATATTGTTTTTAAACACTGAAAAAGGTATGTAGGTTTTTATTAACGATATATGGGAATATTGTTTGTAAAAACTGTAATAGGTATGTAGGTTTTTATTAACGATATATGGGAATATTGTTTTTAAAAACTGTAATAGGTATGTAGCTTTTTATTAACGATATATGGGAATATTGTTTTTTAAAACTGTAATAGGTATGTAGGTTTTTATTAACAATATATGGGAATATTGTTTTTAAAAACTGTAATAGGTATGTAGCTTTTTATTAACGATATATTGGAATATTGTTTTTAAAAACTGTAATAAATATGTGGGTTTTTATTAACGATATATGGGAATATTGTTTTTGAAAACTTTAATAGGTATGTAGGATTTTATTAACGATATATGGGAATATTGTTTGTAAGAACTGTAATAGGTATGTAGGTTTTTATTAACGATATATGGGAATATTCTGTTTAAAAACTGTAATAGGTATGTAGGATTTTATTAACGATATATTAGAATATTCTTTTTAAAAACTGTAATAGGTATGTAAGTTTTTATTAACGATATATGGGAATATTGTTTTTTTTTAACTGTAATAGGTATGTAGGATTTTATTAACGATATATGGGAATATTGTTTGTAGAACTGTAATAGGTATGTAGGTTTTTTATTAAAGATATATGGGAATATTCTTTTTAAAAACTTTAATAGGTATGTAGGTTATTATTAACGATATATGGGAATATTGTTTTTGAAAACTGTAATAGGTATGTAGGTTTTGATTAACGATATATGGGAATATTGTTTTTAAAAACTGTAATAAATATGTGGGTTTTTATTAACGATATATGGGAATATTGTTTTTAAAAACTGTAATAGGGATGTAGGTTTTTATTAACGATATATGGGAATATTGTTTTTGAAAACTGTAATAGGTATGTAGGTTTTGATTAACGATATATGGGAATATTGTTTTTAAAAACTGTAATAGGTATGTAGGTTTTTATTAACGATATATTGGAATATTGTTTATAAAAACTGTAATAGGTATGCCGGTTTTTATTAACGATATATGGGAATATTGTTTTTAAAAACTGAAAAAGTTATGTAGGTTTTTATTAACGATATATGGGAATATTGTTTGTAAAAACTGTAATAGGTATGTAGGTTTTTATTAACGATATATGGGAATATTGTTTTTAAAAACTGTAATAGGTATGTAGGTTTTGATTAACGATATATGGGAATATTGTTTTTTAAAACTGTAATAGGTATGTAGGTTTTTATTAACAATATATGGGAATATTGTTTTTAAAAACTGTAATAGGTATGTAGCTTTTTATTAACGATATATAGGAATATTGTTTTTTAAAACTGTAATAAATATGTGGGTTTTTATTAACGATATATGGGAATATTGTTTTTGAAAACTTTAATAGGTATGTAGGATTTTATTAACGATATATGGGAACATTGTTTGTAAGAACTGTAATAGGTATCTAGGTTTTTATTAACGATATATGGGAATATTCTGTTTAAAAACTGTAATAGGTATGTATGATTTTATTAACGATATATGGGAATATTCTTTTTAAAAACTGTAATATGTATGTAGGTTTTTATTAACGATATATGGGAATATTGTTTTTTTTAAACTGTAATAGGTATGTAGGATTTTATTAACGATATATAGGAATACTGTTTGTAGAATTGTAATAGGTATGTAGGTTTTTATTAAAGATATATGGGAATATTCTTTTAAAAAACTTTAATAGGTATGTAGGTTTTTATTAACGATATATGAGAATATTGTTTTTTAAAACTGTAATAGGAATGTAGGTTTTGATTAACGATATATGGGAATATTCTATTAAAATGTAATAGGTATGTAGGTTTTTATTAACGATATATGGGAATATTCTATTAAAACTGTAATAGGTATGTAGGTTTTTATTAACGATATATTGGAATATTCTATAAAAATGTAATAGGTATGTAGGTTTTTATTAACGATATATGGGAATATTCTATTAAAACTGTAATAGGTATGTAGGTTTTTATTAACGATATATGGGAATATTGTTTTTAAAAACTGTAATAGGTATCTAGGTTTTTATTAACGATATATGGGAATATTGTTTTTTTTAAACTGTAATAGGTATGTAGGATTTTATTAGCGATATATGGGAATATTGTTTGTAGAATTGTAATAGGTATGTAGGTTTTTATTAAAGATATATGGGAATATTCTTTTTAAAAACTTTAATAAATATGTGGGTTTTTATTAACGATATATGGGAATATTGTTTTTGAAAACTGTAATAGGTATGTAGGTTTTTATTAACGATATATGGGAATATTGTTTTTTTTAAACTGTAATAGGTATGTAGGTTTTTATTAACAATATATGGGAATATTGTTTTTAAAAACTGTAATAGGTATGTAGCTTTTTATTAACGATATATGGGAATATTGTTTTTTAAAACTGTAATAAATATGTGGGTTTTCATTAACGATATATGGGAATATTGTTTTTGAAAACTTTAATAGGTATGTAGGATTTTATTAACGATATATGGGAATATTGTTTGTAAGAACTGTAATAGGTATGTAGGTTTTTATTAACGATATATGGGAATATTCTGTTTAAAAACTGTAATAGGTATGTAGGATTTTATTAACGATATATGGGAATATTCTTTTTAAAAACTGTAATAGGTATGTAGGTTTTTATTAACGATATATGGGAATATTGTTTTTTTTAAACTGTAATAGGTATGTAGGATTTTATTAACGATATATGGGAATATTGTTTGTAGAATTGTAATAGGTATGTAGGTTTTTATTAAAGATATATGGGAATATTCTTTTTAAAAACTTTAATAGGTATGTAGGTTTTTATTAACGATATATGGGAATATTGTTTTTAAAAACTGTAATAGGTATGTAGGTTTTTATTAACGATATATAGGAATATTGTTTTTTAAAACTGTAATAGGTATGTAGGTTTTGATTAACGATATATGGGAATATTCTATTAAAAATGTAATAGGTATGTAGGTTTTTATTAACGATATATGGGAATATTCTATTAAAACTGTAATAGGTATGTAGGTTTTTATTAACGATATATTGGAATATTCTATAAAAATGTAATAAGTATGTAGGTTTTTATTAACGATATATGGGAATATTCTATTAAAACTGTAATAGGTATGTAGGTTTTTATTAACGATATATGGGAATATTGTTTTTAAAAACTGTAATAGGTATCTAGGTTTTTATTAACGATATATGGGAATATTCTTTTTGAAACTCTATTAACGAAATATGAGAAGATAGTGTTTTTTTTTAAAACTGCAGTAAGAAAATATGGGAATACATTTTTTGAGAAAACAAAATATGGGAATGTAGTTTTTTAAAAACATTATTAACCGAATATATGAATATACGTTTATGACAACTGTATTACAGGCACATTGTTTTTTTTTAAATTTAAATCGTTCCAGACAAGGCATGAACCCACTTGATGGAAGAAGCTAAAAAATACTTCACGGTCAAAACCTAGCCAACGATAAGTGTTAGATGGATAGATTCCAACACAGAAAACAGCAATTCTTCCCCCTTTGTCAGAAACATCGCTCATGAAATGTGAGAACTAAAGGACAAAATAAGGGAATATGGTAATATAGTTTTTTTTAACTCTATTACCGGAATATGGAAATGTAGTTTTTGAAAACTGAATTAAAAGATTATGGGAATATATATATTTTGAAAACTGTATTAATGGGATATCTATTTTTTATCTCTATTAACGGAATATACAAATATAGTTTTTATAACTGTATTAACGGTATATAGGAATATTTAAAAAAACAACTTTATCAATTGAATATGCGCATATAGATATTTTGAAAACTGTATTAACGAATATAAGAAGGCAATTTCTTTTTTCTTTTAAACTTTATTAGCGAAATATGGAATATATTTTTTAGAAACTGTATTAGCAGACTATAGGAATATATTTTAAACTTTATTATCGAAATGTGAGAATAGTGTTTTCGAAGCTGTATTGATGCAATATAGAAATATTATTTGAAAATATGCTTTTTATAAACTATATTAACAGACTATGTGAATATAATATTTTTATATTGTATTGATGAAATGTGGGAATATAGTTTTTTTTTTAATACTTTTTAAACGGAATATGGCAATATAGTTTTTAGGGAAATGTGGCAATATAGTTTTTAACGGAATATGAGAATATTGTTTTTTTTGTTTTTGTTTTTTTGTGTAAAACGGAATATAGGAATGTATTTTGAAAACTGCATTAACGGAATATGTGAAATTACTTTTTATGACAATTGTATTATGAGAACATAAAAAGGTTGTAAACTAGAATATAGGAGTATAGTTTTTTAATACTATTAACTGACTATAGTAAAACACTTTTTAACTATATTAACAGAATATGGGAGTATAGTTTTTTAATACTATTAACTGACTATAGTAAAATACTTTTTAACTATATTAACAGAATATAGGAGTATAATTTGTTTTGTTTTTTAAATTTTTTTAACTCTATCAACGGAATGTGGAAATACAGTTTTCTTTGGAAAAGTGAATTAACGAAATGAGGGGGTATATATTTTTTGAAAACTGGAATATAGAAATTTATTTTTATCCTTTTTGAAAATTGTATTAACGGAATTTCAGAACATAGACTATTTGTAAAATAAATATTTAGGTATCTGAAATGTTGTTTTTTTTCTTCTGAATGTGGGTGCGAAACTGAGATAATGGCTGCATGCCCGCTAAATGCTCAGTTCCTGTCCGATCTGATGGACGCCCTCATCCCCCACCCCACCCGACTGGCTACCCCCTCCACAACACACTCATATACACACTATTCTGTAGTCAGACACGTACGACGACCATATTTGGAATATTTCTGTGATGGGAGACGAACGTTAGAGAAAGGCGGGACGGCGTGTCGAGAGGGTAAGTTGGGTGTGGTTGTCCCTGTGCACCCCTTTATCCATCTTACCCCCTCCCTCCCCTTCTCTTTGTAGCTTCACCTTTGCACGACCGCACACACGTATACTTACACGCGCACACACTTATACACGCACTGTTTCTCTCTCTCTCTCTCTCTCTCTCTCTGTTCTCTCTCTTTCTCTCTCTCTCTTTGCTCTCTCTCTTTCTCTCTCTCTCTTTGCTCTCTCTCTTTCTCTCTCTCTCTCTCTCTTTGTTCTATCTCTCTTTCTCTCTCTCTTTGTTCTCTCTCTCTCTCTCTCATTCGCTCATTTCTTTCCCCTTATTTCTCCTGTTACTTAAGCTTCACTGGTGTCTTGTATTCTTTTTTTTTCTTTTTCACTTCTTTCTCTCTCTATTTTCCCTATTTTCCCTCCCTTTCTACATAGTAGAAAAGCCAATTTACTCTTTCTTTAGTTCATTCCTTCATTTCTGCCTTTTTAGTTCACCCACCCTTTTCTTTCTTTCGTTCACCCCCCCCCTTTTATTGTTTTACTATTCTTCTTTTTTGATTATTCCTTTTCTTCGATTATTTTTTTCCTTCGATTGCTTTAAGCTTTTTCTTTCCTTTTTTTCAATTTGCTTTCCGTTCTTCGTTCTTTCTTTCTCTCTCTCTTTATTTATTTCTATTTTTCTTTCTTTGTTTATTCTTTTCTTTCTTTTTCCATTTCTTTCTTTCTTTCTCTTGTTCTTTCTCTCTTTCAATCACCCTTTCTTTCTCTCGTTATTCCTTTCTATCTCTTTTTCTTTCTTTCTTTTTTAGTTTTCAGTTTCTTTCTCTCTTCCTCTTTTTATTTCTCTCTTTCTTTCTCTCTTTCTCTCTTTCTTTCTTTCTTCCCCTCTTTCTCTCTTTCTTCCTTTCTTTCTTTCTCTCTCTCTTTCTTTCTTTCTTTCTTTCCCTCTTTCTTTCCCTCTTTCTGTCTCTCTTTCTTACTCTCTCTCTCTTTCTTTCTATCTTTCCTCCTTCATTTCTTTCTTTTTATTCTTTCTTTCTTTCTTTTTTCTAACTTGATTTACTTCCTTTATTACATTATCTACCCCCACCCCATCCTCATTCGCCCTTTTCTCGCAATCCGACGACGACTACTACAGACTGACTTTCTAGAAAGAACGAATCTTAACAATCCGAATCTGAACAGCTTCGGGGTTCAATCTCCAGAAAAACCAAATTTTCAGCTTTAACAAATGATGTGAAAAAAAAAAATGGCGCTTGTCGTAGCGCAGTATTTAGCAAACTACTCGATCAGTTATATATTAGAACAATCTCTATCTATATGAATTTAGGTGTGCTTATATGTTTATATATTTGTATGATTGACTTCTAAACTAATTAACCGATCATCATGACAACTACTAAATTTACTTTAATTTAGTTTTATGCAAAGGAGATAAAAAAGGAAGTGAAAGCCCTTCGTGAAAATTCAGATACATCTGATTTTTGTAAAATTTTAACAATAGGTTTAATGAATTAATAAATCTTTTCTAAATTTCGTTTGAATAGTGTTTTAATTGGCATAATATGGGCACAACCTGACATTTGAAAATTCAAATATTTCAGATTTGCATTAAATTTGATCCAAAGTCATTAAACACAAATTGAGCAAGATTCCCTGAATTTCAATTTCTTAAGACCCCTTCAGTCTAAGCCTTAGATTTAAGACATTTTCTAGAATAAAAATCATGTAATGGATTTTTATCAAAATTGGAATAACGATTCTAGACAGAAGATTTAGTATCATTATATCTTTTAATCTTTGTAAGGGGACATAAAAGTGGTGCAAAACTGTTCTGTTCGGGAATTAACTTTACTAGTCATGGGACGGGTATATATATATATATATATATATATATATATATATATATATATATATATATATATATATATATATATATATTTAACATAGTTCACCCCAAACAAGGCAAGTTGGCACTGTAAACGTAAGGGGCTACTGAGAATTAGGGTGAAAGTTTAGGGGGTCATCTTAAATTGGAAGCTGTGCTAATTAGCCTCTTTCTGCTCATTATCTCCCCCTCTCCCTCCCTCTTTATCTTAAACTCCCCTTCTCTTTTCCTCTCCAAATGCAGGTTAAATAGTATTACTGCCTGTCATGATGTACCCTTTTTATATAATGAACTATTCCAATATTTTTATTCCTGACTTTCCTTATTACACTCGACTGTTAATAAAGAGAGAGAGAGAGAGAGAGAGAGAGAGAGAGAGAGAGAGAGAGAGAGAGAGAGAATAGAATTGGAGTGAGGGGGTCAAACAACATATAGCGAGAGAGTGTGAAAGTGACAGATTGAAACTTAGTAAAAGATGGGTCACTTGATGAGTTATTTGAAAAAAGAAATTGATCAGAGTGCTCAATTACTCAAAAAGCCTAATATAGTTATTAAATAAGATATTTACCAATTGAATTGTGTTATACCAATGGTTTCGTGTTGATGAATCAATACTTATCAAAGGCGAAGCTGTTACGTCATTGATAAGTACTGATTCGTCAGCACGAAACAATTGTTATGACATAATCCAATACGGTATTATTTTATATGGCTTATATCGACGTACAAATTTTCGATTCAACGGCCTCTTCACAACAAAACGTTCGGATCTGAAGACACCATTTGATCGAGATTTTAGCATCTCAATGCAACGCATATGAAACAATAATATTACGACTACTACTCTACATATAGTATTAACCATTTTAGTGTTGATTGTAGAGCTAGGTAGTAAGCTATGAAAATATATTTATGGCAATTAAGCTACACAGAGGCTCTCGCGTTTCATCCCCGGGGGGAATCTTGCATTTTAGCCTGAAGATTCCCCCCGGGGATGAAACGCGGGAGCCTCTGTGTAGCCTAATTGCCATAAATATATTTTCATAGCTTACTATATATATATATATATATATATATATATATATATATATATATTAATAATAATAATATTTATAAATATATATTATTTATTTATTATATACAGACATTGATGTTTCATGCTAACGCAATCTTCAGTGTAGGAAGTTAATTTTCAATATATATATATATATATATATATATATATATATATATATATATATATATATATATATATATATATATATATATAATTATTTCTACAATCAGACAACACCGCAGCCCACAACCTATGAAAGAAACAAACTGGAAGTCGTAGACTCGAGCTTCGCCCTCTTTTGGGTTCATCAGTAGAACACATTCAACAATTTAACCCAGCGCTGGGGTAGCTTCTAGTTGTGGAAATAATTATATATATCATCTCACATTCAAAAATCTAATCTTTATTTGATCGCTGGTTAGCTTGTTGGATGACATCGTCCTAGCGAGTATAAAATCCTACTTGTGAGACATCGGCCTGGGTTCTAAGTAGTTGGATGACTACACCCCTTGTTGAGAAGAGTAGGTATATTCCGCAGTCGGCCCCGTCGTGATTAGCCTTATGTGTGTAAGTTAATAGACGTCCTTGTATGTGGTGAGGTAGCTCAGTAGCAGAGTACCCGCCTAACATGCAAGTGATTCGGGTTTCGAATCCTGAGTCTGGATGTGTTCTACTGATGAGATCAAAGGAGGGAAATCTCGAGTCTTGGACTTCCGGTTTCTTTCTTTCATAGGTTGTGGGCTGCGGCGTGGTCTGATTTTGGAAATAATTATATATATCATCTCACGTTAAAAAAAATCTTATATATATATATATATATATAAAAGCTTTCCCGACCCGTCGTTGCCCGGGAGTATTTTAACTTTCCTTTTTATTTCGCATCCATGTATTTTTAAAGTGTGCCGGTTTTAAGTCTTCAAATAAGCTTAGTTTTAGTCGTTTTTTTGTTTTTGTTTATAAACAGAAACAGCCAGCACTACGTCTGTAATCAAATATATTTTTTCAGATTCTGAGCTATCTCTGTCAAACTTGAATCCGACTGACTTGACTTTTTTTTATATTAGATGAAATAGGACAGAAGTAGGGCAGGTTTTATTTTTGTAACATGAGTAAAAGTAAAAGTTAATTATTATTATGATATTGTTTGGTCAATAAATTATTAATTGAACAAAATTGTTATTAAATTATAAGTAATCTTTGTATTTCGATGTGATAAAAGTTAGAAATATTTCATTCTACTATCTTGAACCAACATGTGAGCGTTCAAAAAAAATAAATAAAATAAAATAAAACAAATCATGTGGAAAAGAATGCTAAATACCTCTGCAACATATGTTTTAAAATTTGATCAATTATAATTTTAAAAATCGATCAATAATAAACAATAAATTGTAAAATATTGTGAACCCTAACCCTATTCTAATTCCCCTTCCTTAAATGAGATTCTACTTTTATTAGTCGATTAAAATGTGATCAATTGAAACGAATGCATATATAAGGACAATAAATCATAGGTTAATCGCAAACAATAAAAGATAACATTGTAGCCTTATACCCTAGGCTAATAATCCCCACCCCAAGAAAATGAGATTCTATTTTTAAGACGATTAAAATGTGATCAGTTTAAATTAAATAATGTATGAGGACACTAAAGAATCGATTAATAGTCAACAATGAACGACATCCGGGTTTGTTAAGGCGTTGACATGTAGACAGCTTGTAAAACCTTTGCGGTAAAATAAATTAAAAAAAGGAAAAAAAAAAGTATTTCACATCTAAATTTAAGGTAAAACGATCAACCACTTCCGGACCATCAGTCAGTAAATTAACATGTAATGAAAGAAATAATTCCTTACGTGGAGAAAGAGAGTAAATGGAGAAAACGTGTCAATTTTTTTTTATTATTGTAAATGGATAAAAAATAAATAAATAAAATCGTCAAACGCAAATACACCCCATCAAAATTAAATAGTTTTTACCGATAATAAAAATGTCTGGTATTCGGGCTATGTTTAAAATGTGCTATATTTTCACTGATAAGCTGATGAATTCTTCGCGACTGGAGCAAATTTTTTTTAATTATTGCCCCAAACCAGAATGCCCGTTTTGATAGCCGGCTGTTCCCTACATAAATATGTGACTTTGTTTTTTTTTATTACTCTCGTGGGGAGGGAAGCAAATATATACGTTTTTTTATTAATTTTTATTTAAGAAAGTTCATTTGTAACTCAGCTATATTTTTTTAACTAGCAGGGTATCCGGTGTTGCCCGGGGTCATGGATGACAGAATAGAAGAGTACAAACGTGTGTAACATCTTTTTTAAAAACTTCTCTCTATATCTATATTTCTGTATACCTCCTTTCTAGCTCTCTCTCTCTCTCTCTCTCTCTCTCTCTCTCTCTCTCTCTCTCTCTCTACCATCTCCCCGCTCTCTCTCCCGTTCAACTTCATCTCATTCCGCTCTGCGATCAAGAAGGATTTCCGTTCCTCCAACCGAGGACAGAACAGATACTACATTTTGATCCTAGCCCAAATGCTAAGAAAGTGTGTCTTATCTCGAGTTTTACACCAAAGGACGATAAAAAACATCGTTCTAAATGTCGATCCCCCTCCTGGTTAATTTTGCTCCCGGTCCTTCCCCCCTACCCCCGACGCCCCCCAAAAGAAATAATAAATATTAAAAACAATTCATGTTCATATTCTGCCTGAGGTAAGGCTGAAAAAGAATATATCAGCGTTGTGAGTTTGTCTTGTGTAGTTTTGAACTTTTAACGGGACACACTACAGACACATAATTACCTACTAGACACAATCCTCGAGTGGCTTCGGTCTCTCTGTACATGGGTTTGTCACGAATCTGACGTGAGGATTCTTCACGCTATAAGATAATTCTGACCAAATACTAAAAAGGACATAGTATTCGAAGCCCAATATGATCCCCTCAACACAGCTATACACTGCCTCATACGAGGAAAGGTGCACGATTCTCCAAGTAATGTTACCTCAACAGCACTTATATGAATACTCCACCAGACTAGATGAATTCTTGTCCTGGAATCCAGTAAGACCAAGAGACCACAAGACAGATATAATATAACATAGTTAACTGGTCAATTGGGGAAAGGAAAATTAATGCTGTTAACTTCTTTACTAACTCAACGTTTGACAGGTAAAGGAGAACTTTTATGAAATGTTAGAATATCTATGTATCTCATATGGAGTGTTAGCCCCAGGAAGGGTCTTCTTGATTTCTGAGAACTTTGACTGAAGTAAAATAAAAATTAAATTAAAAAAAAAAAAAAATACTACTGTTTGAATTACCTACTAAACACCATCCCCGAGTGTCTTCGGTCTCTCTGTACAAGGGTTTGTCAGGACAACCTGAAATGAAGGTACTTCACCCTACAAGTAAACCCTGACCAAATATTCAAAATAACATAGTATTCGAAAACTAAATAAGATCCCCTCGATACGGCTATACACTGGCGCAAACTAGAAATAGTGCACCTTCTCCTAGTGATGTTAGCTCAACTAACAGCACTTACGAGGGGCGTTCAATAAGTAATGCCCCTGGCCCATTTTCCATAGAGTAGATTAATGAAACTTGGCACAGTTATTAGTCTTTCTCTACATATGAACCACCCAGAGTTATGCATTTCTCCCATTGTTTGATGCAGCTCTGGACACCGTTTTTGTAGAACACCCCAGGTTGGTCCTCCAACCACGTCGTAACTTCAGAAATCAAGGCTGCATCATCTGGGAAACCCTTTCCTTTCAAAAACAACTTCATGGCTGGGAAGAGATGAAAGTCAAAGGGTGCAAGGTCAGGAGAGTAAGCGGGATGGGTGAGGATTTTATAGCCACACGCCCGTGCTTCTGATCTGGCGACATGCAAGTTGTGGATCGGAGCGTTGTCCTGCAGGAGGAGGATACCTTTGCTGATCTTGCCCCGCCTCTTGATTTTGATAGCTTCTCTTAATTTCATCAAAAGTGAAGCGTAATACGCTCCTGTAATTGTGGTACCTTTTGCCAGGAAATCTTTGGAGGTTGGGAATCCAAGTGCTTCCACTGCATTGACTGGGCTTTGGTCTCTGGATCATAGTGATGAACCCAAGTTTCATCCTGTGTAATCAGTCTTTTGAAAAACTTTGATTCATCTTCTTGACACATCTCCAAATTCATCCTCGAGCACTCGACGCGTTCTTGCTTCTGGAAAGGTGTGAGCAACTTGGGAATCCATCTGGCAGGCACCTTATGCATATGCAAATGGTCATGAATGATAGTTTCCACAGAACCTGTACTAATCTTGACCTCTTGGACTATTTGACGAATAGTAATTCGTCGATCTTCCAAAATGGCAGCCTCAACTTGACGGACAGATGCCTCATCAATGGCAGAAGAGGGACGACCAGGTCTGGGAGCTGTTTCCACAGACTTCCGGCCATGTTTAGATTCACGATGCCAGCGTTTTACAAGGTCATATGATTGGGGCATCATCACCATAAGTTCCTTTCATTTCATCAAAAGTCTCCTTTGGTGTGCGCCATTTAAAATACAAAAGCCGGATCAAGTCAAACACCTGTCAAACACCTGTAAATCAGAAACCACAATTAGTTCAGAGCTGTTTTTTGCAACATAACCCATACAGATATAAATCATTACACATGCAAAATTTCATCTAGATCAGGGGCATTATTTATTGAACGCCCCTCTTAGCTGGATACTCCACCAGACTAGATAAATGCTTGTCCTCAAATCTAGCAAAATTTAAAAAATACAACAATACTAATAAATTAAAACATAATTAAGTGAACGAAGGGAGAGAAAAATTGATGTTCTTCACTGCTTTACTAACTCAACGTTTGAGAGGTAGAGGTACATCTTGATTGAGCACTCGGATATCTATGTATCTCATATAGAAATCAAGTGTTAGACCCAGAAAGGGGCTCCTAGATTTCTGAGAACTTACTGAAGTAAAATGAAAACAAAAGTAAACTACTCTTTATATAATAGATAAGAAAATATTTATGCTGCTTTTAAATCTGTTTTTGGCTGTTGTCCAAATTTTATTTACTTGCTTCGTGATGATCGTAAAAGAAGGAAGTAAATAAAATATATGAAGCAAATATTATTACTTGACCACATTTCCTTGATAATTCTCTATCGTATAAACATGAATATATTAATTTGGGGAAACAGAAACATCTCCTGATATAGCGATGTTGTTTTAGTACAGTTCATAAGAGGACATTTTCTGTGTATATATGTATAGAACAGAACATCGTACTTTTGAAAATCATGCATTTTTGTTATCTATTCAGATTTCTTGGTCTATATAAAAATAGGTACTGATATCAAATATGAACCAGTTTCCAGGAACTTAGCGTCGGCAGCGTCCGGGCATGTTACGTAAACACCCGAGAGATGCCGAGGCGATTAGTCAATCAGCTGTCAGTTGTCAGACGACAAATTTCCTAACCAATATTTAAATTGATTAAAGCCAGAAGATTGGAGTATGTTTTTGAGGGAGGTCTGCGTAGAGCTTTTGTTACGAAAACATCGTCAGATCGGAGGCCCAGGACAAACGGTTGAGATAGACGGGTTTAACCGTAACCGTAACCTTAACCCAACCCTAACCGTAACCTTACTGATTAAAAAAGACCATGTCACCCCCCTAACACACAAAAAAGATATTTTTAAATTTTAAGAAACACAATAAACTACTTTCTAACCAGTTGACTAAATACAAAAAGAAATGCAAAATAAATAATAAAATCTATTTATTAACAGTTATTTCGCATTGTTTTGTTGAAAAAGTAAACATAAAATTATTTATTAACAGTTGTTTCGCATTGTTTTCTTGAAAAAGTACGAATAAAATTATTTATTAACAGTTGTTTCGCATTGTTTTGTTGAAAAAGTAAAAATAAAATTATTTATTAACAGTTGTTTCGCATTGTTTTCTTGAAAAAATAAAAATAAAATTATTTATTAACAGTTGTTTCGCATTGTTTTCTTGAAAAAATAAAAAATAAAATTATTTATTAACAGTTGTTTCGCATTGTTTTCTTGAAAAAATAAAAAATAAAATTATTTATTAACAGTTGTTTCGCATTGTTTTGTTGAAAAAATAATAAAATTATTTATTAACAGTTGTTTCGCATTGTTTTGTTGAAAAAGTACGAATAAAATTATTTATTAACAGTTGTTTCGCATTGTTTTGTTGAAAAAGTAAAAATAAAATTATTTATTAACAGTTGTTTCGCATTGTTTTGTTGAAAAAATAAAAATAAAATTATTTATTAACAGTTGTTTCGCATTGTTTTCTTGAAAAAATAAAAAATAAAATTATTTATTAACAGTTGTTTCGCATTGTTTTCTTGAAAAAATAAAAAATAAAATTATTTATTAACAGTTGTTTCGCATTGTTTTGTTGAAAAAGCACGAATAAAATTATTTATTAACAGTTGTTTCGCATTGTTTTGTTGAAAAAGTAAAAATAAAATTATTTATTAACAGTTGTTTCGCATTGTCTTCTTGAAAAAATAAAAATAAAATTATTTATTAACAGTTGTTTCGCATTGTTTTCTTGAAAAAATAAAAAATAAAATTATTTATTAACAGTTGTTTCGCATTGTTTTCTTGAAAAAATAAAAAATAAAATTATTTATTAACAGTTGTTTAGCATTGTTTTGTTGAAAAAAATAAAATTATTTATTAACAGTTGTTTCGCATTGTTTTGTTGAAAAAATAAAAATAAAATTATTTATTAACAGTTGTTTCGCATTGTTTTCTTAAAAAAATAAAAAATAAAATTATTTATTAACAGTTGTTTCGCATTGTTTTCTTGAAAAAATAAAAAATAAAATTATTTATTAACAGTTGTTTCGCATTGTTTTGTTGAAAAAAATAAAATTATTTATTAACAGTTGTTTCGCATTGTTTTCTTGAAAAAATAAAAAATAAAATTATTTATTAACAGTTGTTTCGCATTGTTTTCTTGAAAAAGTAAAAATAAAATTATTTATTAACAGTTGTTTCGCATTGTTTTCTTGAAAAATTAAAAATAAAATTATTTATTAACAGTTGTTTCGCATTGTTTTGTTGAAAAAATAAAAAAATAAAATTATTTATTAACAGTTGTTTCGCATTGTTTTCTTGAAAAAATAAAAAATAAAATTATTTATTAACAGTTGTTTCGCATTGTTTTCTTGAAAAAATAAAAATAAAAATATTTATTAACAGTTGTTTCGCATTGTTTTGTGGAAAAAATAAAAATAAAATTATTTATTAACAGTTGTTTCGCATTGTTTTGTTGAAAAAATAAAAATAAAATTATTTATTAACAGTTGTTTCGCATTGTTTTCTTGAAAAAATAAAAAATACAATTATTTATTAACAGTTGTTTAGCATTGTTTTCTTGAAAAAATAAAAAATAAAATTATTTATTAACAGTTGTTTCGCATTGTTTTCTTGAAAAAATAAAAATAAAATTATTTATTAACAGTTGTTTCGCATTGTTTTCTTGAAAAAATAAAAATAAAAATATTTATTAACAGTTGTTTAGCATTGTTTTCTTGAAAAAATAAAAATAAAATTATTTATTAACAGTTGTTTCGCATTGTTTTCTTGAAAAAATAAAAATAAAATTATTTATTAACAGTTGTTTCGCATTGTTTTCTTGAAAAAATAAAAATAAAATTATTTATTAACAGTTGTTTCGCATTGTTTTCTTGAAAAAATAAAAATAAAAATATTTATTAACAGTTGTTTAGCATTGTTTTCTTGAAAAAATAAAAATAAAAATATTTATTAACAGTTGTTTCGCATTGTTTTCTTGAAAAAAATGAAATTATTTATTAACAGTTGTTTAGCATTGTTTTGTTGAAAAAATAAAATTATTTATTGACAGTTGTTTCGCATTGTTTTCTTGAAAAAATAAAAATAAAATTATTTATTAACAGTTGTTTCGCATTGTTTTGTTGAAAAAAATGAAATTATTTATTAACAGTTGTTTCGCATTGTTTTCTTGAAAAAATAAAATTATTTATTAACAGTTGTTTCGCATTGTTTTCTTGAAAAAATAAAATTATTTATCAACAGCTGTTTCGCATTGTTTTCTTGAAAAATTGAAAATATTTATTAACAGTTGTTTCGCATTGTTTTCTTTAAAAAATATTTACTAACAGTCATTTCGCTATGTTTTGTTCGTTGTTTTGTTATTTGCTATCTTTCTTGAAAATAAAACTGAAAAAAATACGACTCAGCAACGTATCAAAGTTATCGTCTGTCAACATTCTTTTCGGCATCTCTCGGGTGTTTGCGTAACATGCCCGAACACTGCTGGCGCGAAGTTCCCGGAAACCGGTACATATTCGATATCAGTGCCTAATAATAAACTGGTAGGAAACTCAAATATAAGAAAAATGAGCACAGAGTGTATATAGAAGAACATTGTATTAGTCGAATTGAAGTAAAATAAAAATGAAAGTTATTTTTATTGTTAAAATTAAATGCTTACCGAAGCTAAAATGTTTAATGCAGAAATTTTCAAGTGCTCGCTAACGATGAAAGCATGGCGTCACACGCTGTGGCAGATTAATTTAAGCCTGTTTATGAACTCCAAAAAACGCATGGGAAAGCAAAAAAAGCCTGTGTAGTTACCAAAGGAATGGTTTTGAATTAGTCAAATGAAAACGATTCAACATGGCGACCGTGAAGCGTTCATAAATAAGACATCGGAAGGCCCCTTATATTCTTAAAAATACATCATTCGAAATAATTTACCTCCTGTAGCATCTAATAGAATCGACAGGTTAATTTGAAATTAGAAGGAAAATATGTTACGTAGTATTAATGTAAGGAAGAAATAATTTGAAGATTTGCAACGCATCTAATTGGTTGTCAGGTGTGCGAAGTTTGAAAAGAAAATTGCAAAACGTCATTTTTTTATGAAGCTCTTAAGCTCTCACGCTTCCGTTTAGATCAGTAAAATGTAAACTTCAACATGACTCCTACTCGGACGAAGTATTATCATTAAAAAAACGAATGAAATTAATTATACTCATGCCAATAAAGTAGTGGGGGAAAATAACCCAAAAGTAGGTTAGCCCGAATCAAACAGCGATATATCAGACGGATTGCTATTTGGTTCTGACTTTCAAAATCTAATTATCTCGCTCTCCCCCCCTCTCTCTCTCTCTCTCTCTCTCTCTCTCTCTCTTTCTGTCCTCTGTAAACCGCGTTCGCACCTTGTGACCGTCTGAAAGTGTCACTTCCTACACTGATGGGAGCGTAAGCTTGAAACGCCGGCGTATGTTAGTATAAATAATTTAATATTTATTTGCATATATATATATATATATATATATATATATATATATATTTCTCTCTTCCTCCCTCCCTCCCTCCCTCGCCCCTCTCTCTCTCTCTCTCTCTCTCTCTCTCTCTCTCTCTCTCTCTCTCTCTCTCTCTCCAGCTATGCAATTCGAAAGAAATATCAAGGCCAAACAAAAACTTTTCATGAGTAAAGTTTTACGAAGAAGTCCAATGTGGTATTAATTTTTTTTTTTTTTTTCAAAAATATTGCGGGACCAACGTTTGCAAACTTGACGTTTTACTTCCCCACTTAACCTTTAAAATTCATGGGGAAAAGTATCGAACAAAATTAAAGTAAAGAAACCTGCAAGTGCTAAAGTACCAAGGGAAGCCACTAGATAAGAGTTGGCGAAAGAACTATCGGCTGATGACTGAAATAGTTTTATTCTCACGTGGAACCTTTTTTTGGCCTCATACAGTTTTACATGTTACTCAGCTTCCCATAGCTTGCCAGTACGGACACCTGACTGAGTCTAACAAAAGGTCCACAATCGAAGTAAATCACATGACTACTTTTATTTGCATTAGAGTTTCAATTCAAACACTGTTGAAGACGAGTGTGTGACAGATAGTGCTAACTTAAGCTACAAACCTGGCCTGGTGTAGTATGTACCCTGGACGGGTTAAGCCAGATTCTTCCGACGAGGGGAAATTTGTACGAAATATTAAATACATAAGCGGCCCCCAATCAGGGGAGATGATTTTGACGACGTCAGTCTTTGTCGGGTGGGGTTTTTTTTGTCGCCGCCTTCCCACATACGGCGGTCCATATTCCCAAATGGTCACCCATCTGGTACGTACCAGGCTCAACATGGTTTAACGTCGGTGATCTAACGAGAACCGGTGTGGTCAACGCGATTGTGCTCAACATGGGGGTAACCTAGCAAACTCAGTAATGAAGACCACAACCCAACGTTTACTACGAGTTATCATGTCGCCAACTTGCATGTGGCGTGCATCCAGACCAACTGATGGAGTTTATAAAATGGACAACAAAATACCGTATAGTGAAGCATCGCGATAATCATAGACAACAAGTCGCCACAATATATACAGAAAAATGATACTTTCATCGAAATGTTTCATGTGTTGTTAGTAATTTCGGGTAAGAACGGTTCTACCAACTGCATTACATATTTTTTGAAGTTGTTGGATAACATTTGTTAAAGAGTGGGCATTACGCCGAATTCTGTTTTTCCCTCTTTTCCTTTATCAGGAATTTTAACCCTAAACAATATTTCTTCTCTCTTTCTGATGTTTTGACTTTGCTTATGTTGGGCCGTCGGCCTAAAATAATATGCAATGCAGAGTAATCTCTCTTACGCCCAATGAGAAGAGATAGAGTTATCTGTCCTTGAGCGCGCATTGTATTCTGGGAGACGGGAGATCGGCCATGACAGTTCGGATACAAACAAAGGTTCCTAGGAGAACACTGGACAATCGTCACGCATCGAGCGGCTTTCGATTCATCTTCCAACTTGTAAACTGTTTTAATAAACGTATTAAGTTTCATACTTCGTCCATTGATCTTTTTTTTATTTTTATCTATTTCTAAACCGATCGCAACAGTTATTATAAGACATAGCAACTTATATAATATCCGGATTGTCATCCTTCGTTAGTACATCCTAATGTCGGCGTAGTAATCTCACCTTATAATGTACCTGCGTATATGTTGATTATGACACGCATGCATACACTGATATATTTTACTTACATACACATAGCTATAGTGTCACAGAGAAGTGTTTTCATATATTCCTGCGTGATAGGATACAATATATTTAACTAGCAAGGATATCGGATGTTGCCCGGGCATGGTTAACACAATAGAATAGTTTTACAAAAATGTGCGTAAGATAATGTCTTTATTTTAAACATTTTCTCTCGCTCTTTTTACTCAGTGGTCATATTTAATTGCTTTTCCACGAGGTCAGAGTTAGACACAAGGTCGGTTTTTAATGTGGGAAAAATCAAGCTCCCTTAAAACGTGCACTCTGGATTGGGGCAAAAATTAAAATTGCCTCAGTCTAGAAGGATATGTTTGAGGACAGAACTGTTGAAGTGTAGTGTCAGAACAGATGCTACACTTTATTCTTAGTCAAAAGCCAAAGAGTCTTTTCACTCAGTATGACCATGTTACTGTTCAACACACGCCCCAACTGCGTTTCTCTGGCCCTTTCTCTCTCTCTCGCCCCTTCTCTCTCTGTGCATCTCTCTCTCTCTCTTACTCTATCTCTGTGCATCTCTCTCTCTCTCTCTCTCTCTCTCTCTCTCTCTCTCTATATATATATATATATATATATATATATATATAATGTAGAGAGAGAGAGAGAGAGAGAGAGGGGGGGTCCGTTAGGATGAAACGTATACGTATGTGGATGATAATTAAATATTTATTATTAAAAAATGATTTATATCCCCCTTTCAGAGAAATAATATAAGCCGTTTAATCTAAGCTAAAATGCAAGTTTCTATCTACATGATTTGTTGAACACTTTTAAGCCAGCTAACTATGTTGTCCACCTGAATTGACATGAACAGGGTTTATTTATCTACTTGTCGTATAACTGCTTGAATTGGTCCTATCGGTTAGAGTGCTCGGAGTTTTGTTTAAAAAGTGACTCGTGTTTCGGGGTTCAACTCATACGACCAGTTTGAACAGGTATTTCCACACTGAAGATTCCGTTAGGATGAAACGTATACTGTGCCAAGTTTCATTAATCTGCTGCTATGGGAAATGTGTCAGGGGCATTACTTATTGAACACCCTTCGTACGTATGTAAATAATAATTACAAATTTATTATTAAATAATATATATATATATATATATATATATATATATATATATATATATATATATATATATATATATATATGTGGGTAATAAATTGAAAGTTCTTGAAAACTCTTTAGAAGTTAAAGTAATGAAAATAGACTTTGGAGACCACATTTTTAGAAAAAAAGCAAAATAAAAACAAACATTCAAATGATTTTTAATAAAATATTGTATCTCAAAACGTGGTCTCCAAAAGCATTTGTGTTTCTATTTTCATTACTAATGTTCATCTTTATTATATATATTATTATTTTTATTATTATGTATCTGTCTGTCTGAAGCCAAAACTATACTATTAAAGAAGATTGTAGAATATACTCAGTACTAAATAGTATGGGAGGTGACGATGGTGAAGTGGTTAAGGACACGGGGAACCTGGGTTTACCAAATTCGAATCCAGTTCGTGCCGTAGAAACACTTTCACTTAGGATGTTGGCAACCTTTACGTGGTTCCTCCTGTAAGTACCAGATGTTTTTCTAGAAATAATTCCTTCTAGAAAGATATCGAGTAAAACAATGCCAACAATAGAATCATCTGATTCATAAGATATGAATGAATGATTAAATAGTGTGGGGGTAGTGTAGTACAAAGTGAAATAGTATGTTGAGGAAGGAGACATTACTCATTCACACTATGTTCTGTGGAACATTACTCATTCACACTATGTTCTGTGGAACATTACTCATTCACATTATGTTCTGTGGAACATTACTCATTCACATTATGTTCTGTGGAACATTACTCATTCACACTATGTTCTGTGGAACATTACTTATTCACACTATTTTCTGTGGAACATTACTCATTCACATTATGTTCTGTGGAACATTACTTATTCACACTATTTTCTGTGGAACATTACTCATTCACATTATGTTCTGTGGAACATTATTCATTCACACTATGTTCTGTGGAACATTACTCATTCACATTATGTTCTGTGGAACATTACTGATTCACATTATGTTCTGTGGAACATTACTTATTCACACTATTTTCTGTGGAACATTACTCATTCACATTATGTTCTGTGGAACATTACTGATTCACATTATGTTCTGTGGAACATTACTGATTCACATTATGTTCTGTGGAACATTACTCCTTCACACTATGTTCTGTGGAACATTACTCATTCACACTATGTTCTGTGGAACATTACTCATTCACATTATGTTCTGTGGAACATTACTCATTCACATTATGTTCTGTGGAACATTACTCATTCACACTATGTTCTGTGGAACATTACTTATTCACACTATTTTCTGTGGAACATTACTCATTCACATTATGTTCTGTGGAACATTACTTATTCACACTATTTTCTGTGGAACATTACTCATTCACATTATGTTCTGTGGAACATTATTCATTCACACTATGTTCTGTGGAACATTACTCATTCACATTATGTTCTGTGGAACATTACTGATTCACATTATGTTCTGTGGAACATTACTTATTCACACTATTTTCTGTGGAACATTACTCATTCACATTATGTTCTGTGGAACATTATTCATTCACACTATGTTCTGTGGAACATTATTCATTCACACTATGGTCTGTGAAACATGACTTATTCACACTATGTTCTGTGGAATATTACTCCTTCACACTTCCGTCTTTTTCCCAGCTGACTACAACATGGTCGTCGTTTAAGTCTAATGTTAACGAATTCTTATTGAGCCGTCTTCTTAAATAATAAAATTCTGCCCAGTCTCAACAATCGTAACCTATCCTCACGGTATTGTCTCACCGTCTACCTGAAAAAACCTACTAAACGCTTATCCTCGAGTAGCCTTCGGCCATTGATAAACGGTGACTGGTTAACACATAAAAAAGATGTTCAACTAATGTATATGCGAAAATGTCATATATTACAATACTTAATATACTTGGGGGATAGTGTAGTATCTGTTCTGTTTTCATGAGGCCGATTTTCCAGGAATTACCTTTTCTTTTGAGGGCCAGTATGTACCGTACTGCCAGGCATTACATTCTCCTTTTGTGTGTGTGTGTGTGTGGGGGGGGTAATATAGTATCTGTTATGTTACCATGATACTATTATCCCAGGCATTATCTACTCGTTGTTGGGGTTTTGCATATATTCCCAAGTTACTGCTTCGGGGACAATATCGGCCGTTACTTTATCCTTTTTTGTGAGAGATGGATTTAATGCTTGTCGCCTCAGACTCCCTTATTTATGCTACTATTCAGAATGTCATTTTTTGGGGAGCTTAAGTTTCTCTACATAAAAACTTTGACATGACACTTTTTTTTCTGATAGACAATTTCTTTCTTTTACTGACCCCCCCTCTCTCTCTCTCTCTCTCTCTCTCTCTCTCTCTCTCTCTCTCTCTCTCTCTCTCTCTATCTATCTATCTATCTATCTATCTATCTTGACAATACACATCTCCCTTCTGAATGCATCTGCTTTAACATCATAGAAAGAAAAAAAATGAAAAAAAAGTAAGAAAAACACAATAAACAGAGTTAATCTAAAGTCTAATTTGGAACAAATATTTGATTAAAAAGTTTCGACGCCGGAATATTATTATATAGTAATTGTATTTTTTAATTCACCAATATTTTAAATTTTACTAAAAGTAGTAGTAGTAGTAGTAGTATCATCATCATCATCATCATCATCATCATCATCATCATCATCATCATCATCATCATCATCATCATCATCATCATCATCATTATTATTATTATTATTATTATTATTATTATTATTATTATTATTATTATTATTATTATTCCAATTGATAACATTTTCGATTTTCTTATCTATTTAAACCATTAAAATTAAATACTTACGAAAAAAGTATTGAATTAATTTTTTTTAATGTAAATATTTTTCATTTGTTCTATAGTACACACTTAGAATGTTAGCAACCTTCACGAGCCCCCCCGCCCCTGTAAATAAAAATGCCATATTTATAATTTTAACGTTATTAATTTTTAATTTGTAATGTCCGTCACTCCTATAAACGTTACGGTGATAAATTCTCAACAATTCCGAATCAGAATCTGTAAGTTTTGTAAGTATATCGTGTGTCCTTTCCGAGCATTAGCCTGGACACTCGCACTTCCTAAAATACGGCCTTTTTCATACTAATAAAACACCACTTATCAAGGTAAAAGGCCACTGGTGGATGAGGGGTAATGAAATTGTCAGTTGGATGATAAACAATACTATGAGAGGATTGGAAACGATGGGTGGGATGGCTATAATTTGATTACTTAATACGACGAATTTGTTGACATTTGACTTGAAAATGACCATGTTGTAATCAGCTAGGAAGCAGCTGCGTGGTATTGTGTTCCACAGATGGAAAGTTATTGGGGTGAAACTGTCTTAATGGAATTTCCATTTGGTTTTAGGTACACAGAGAGAAGAAAGAGAAGTTATTTCCAATGGTTGTATGTAGACGAGTTCTTGGTGCGAATGTTATGCAGGGAGAACCGGAGATTTGATCTCAGTCGAGGATCTACTGTGAAAATACCAATTGAGTAGAGAAAGACTAGAAAGTGTAGAGAAATAATCATCCTCCACTAGATTGCGAAGTTGATTTTGTACTATGTCACCTCCCCCCCCCCCAAAAAAAAAAAGTTGCCCTGGGTGGCACTTCCCCACAGGGTTAGGGATAGGGTTAGGGTTTAGGTATATTTTGAAGCGATAGTAGTATCCAACAATTTTTCCCAAACTCTTATCAACAGATTGGATGTAAGGCTTCTATTTCAGGTCTGGAGTAAAAGTTATATCTTTGTATCTCATATAGAGATCAAGTGTTAGCTTCAGGTAGCGACCACTTGATTTCTGAGAACTTCGATAGAAGTAAAATAAAACAGAAATATATATATATATATATATATATATATATATATATATATATATATATATATATATATTTAGGCAGCAAGTCATTATCTAAGCAAGCGTTGTTGAACATCACGAAACTTTCGCGTTTGTATATTTTCCTCGTGAGGTTCTCAAACCGTCGAGCTATCTTTCTGGTTTCGATAACTATAAAACACTAACTCTAGTCTTCTTATTTAAATTTAAAAAAACAAACAAAACCCTAATCCTGAAGACGACTACGAAAGTCGAAAGCGCTCGAGAAAATGGCCGAATTAAAAACTATCGGCGAAGTACTATACGGATTGCCACCTGAAACCAGAAAGATGGCTCGACGGTTTGAGAACCTCACGAGGAAAATATACAAACGCGAAAGTTCCGTGATGTTCAACAACGCTTGCTTATATATATATATATATATATATATATATATATATATATATATATATATATATATATATATATATATATATATATCATTTCATGTAGATTTAATATATTATGTATCGATTTTCAGTATTTACTTCAACAGTGTTCAATACGTGAGTAGAGCTAGGTAATAAGTTATGCAAATATATTTATGGCAATTAAGCTACACAGAAGCTTCCGCGTTTCATCCCCGATGATGAAACACGGAAGCCTCTGTGTAGCTTTATTGCCATGAATATATTTTCATAACTTACTATATATATATATATATATATATATATATATATATATATATATATATATATATATATATATATATATATATATCAATGGGTGTTTGAATTATCTACTAGACACCATAATCGAGTGTCTTCGGTCTCTCTGTACAATGGTTTGTCAGGACAACCTGACATAAGGACACTTCACTATACAAGCAAACCCTATCCAAATATTCAAAATAACATATACTGCCACCACCGATAATAGCTTTCTAGTAAAAATCGTTATTTCTCAATTTTCTATGACGCGCAAGTGGTCCCGGATCTCTATGCCCTGGGCGGCACCTCCCCACATATGACAGCAGTACTCCATCTTAGGACGTATCTGGCTCTTATGAATGTAGATGATTGCCTTAAGGGTTCAGGTTAGGGATAGGGTTAGGGTTATGTGTAGAATATCTATGCCCCCACATCTAAGTGACCCATTGGGACAGAACCTCCTTAAATCTTTAAATACGTATATCCGATTTTATTCAAATTCAAACCATATGCATAAACCATTAATTCAGAGAGTTTTCCAACATCTTTCGATTTCTTCCGACATCTTCCGACTTCTTCCGACATCTTCCGACTTCTTCCGACTAAATTAGGGGGCGAAACGGAAGAAGGGGGCAGTAAAACAAAGAAAGTAATATGGTGTCATGAGTATAGTGAAAATATACATAGTAGTGATCCTCATTCAATCCCGAGCAACGTCGGGGTTTTCTGTTTATATTTTATATATAAAAAAACGTTACCGTTATTGACGACGACGACGACGACGACGATGTATTTTTATGCATTAATTGTGTGAAATGAATCGTTTTAATTCAATAATTTGTCATTTTACTAAGAGTATGATATGCTCAAATTGATAAAATTGATATATCGCTTAAATTGATGAAATTAAATGAAATACTTATAAAAAAGATTGAATTAAAATGAAAAAAAAAGTAAATATTTAACGTTTTGGTCTACCGTAAATTTTGACACGCTTCCAAAATCTACTCTTTATATTTTACTTTTAAATTATGAAAGTCCTTCACTCATATAAATTTTACCGAGATATCTTTTAACTAGAAACTGACCAGGGTCATGCTGAATTGGAATACGTTTGGTCAGTGTATCGTGTATCGGTTTTTGAGATTACCTCGGACACACACAGACTCTCTTTTACATAATAGAAAAAATTCAAGACATTTAGAATACCTGTCCTAGTACAAGTTAAATTATTTTCCCGGATATAACAGTTTCACACCACTTTTATATCCCCTTACGAAGATTCAAATCAAGATACAATGCTACTAAACCTTATATCTAGAATCCTTATTCGAATTTTGATAAACATTTATTACATGATTTTGATTCAAAACATTTCTTTTACTAATTGGTCACCGCTTATAAAGGGCCGGGGTCACTCGGGGATAAGGGTTAAAAGATTGCCAGTTGGACGATGATCGCCGCCATTGGAAGATTGGAAACAGTAGGTTATGGTTAGAGTTAGGATTAGGGTTTGGGTTAAGGATTGGAAACAGTGGGTTAGGGTTAGGATTAGGATTAGGGTTTAGGTTGAGGTTAGGGTTAGGGTTAGGGTTAGGGTTGAGGATTGGAAACAGTGGTTATGGGTTAGGGTTAGGATTAGGGTTTGGGTTGGGGTTAGGTTAGGGTTATATATTAACATTTATAATTTATTTAATATTAACATTTTTAATTTATTTAATGCTAACATTTTTAATTTATTTAATATTAACATTTTTAATTCATTTAATATTAACATTTTTAATTTATTTAATATTGACATTTTGAATTCATTTAATATTAACATTTTTAATTTATGTAATATTTACATTTTTAATTCATTTAATATTAACATTTTTAATTTATTTAATATTAACATATTTAATCTATTAAATATTAACATTTTAAATTTATTAAATATTAACATTTTAAATTTATTAAATATTTACATTTTTAATTTATTTAATATTAACATTTTTAATTTATTTAATATTAACATTTTTAATTTATTTAATATTAACATTTTTAATTTATTTAATATTAACATTTTTAATTTATTTAATATTAACATTTTTAATTTATTTAATATTAACATTTTTATTTTATTTAATATTAATATTTTTAATTTATTTAATATTAACATTGTTAATTTATTTAATATTAACATTTTTAATTTATGTAATATTAACATTTTTAATTTATTTAATAGTAACATTTTTAATTTATTTAATATTAACATTGTTAATTTATTTAATATTAACATTTTTAATTTATGTAATATTAACATTTTTAATTTATTTAATATTAACATTTTTAATTTATTTAATAGTAACATTTTTAATTCATTTAATATTAACATTTTAAATTTTTTTAATATTAACATTTTTAATTTATTTAATATTAACATTTTGAATTTATTATTAAGTAGTGATTCTGTTGCTCTTTTTAATTTATTTAATATTAACATTTATATGTTAATATCGTTTTGTAATGTTGCAGAGACGATATTAACATAAAAATGTTGTTTGGCACAATGCAAATGAAACAGACCGTAAAAAATATATCTCACAGAAAATGTTATGTTTTTTGGAAATGTGAAAAAATAAAAATAATAATAATAAAATAAAAACATGGTTATTGGAATGTAATATGAACCTGACTTATATTTGCTCTATTGTCACTAATTGACAATCATCGAGCTGCATCTTTTAAGGAGACTGCAAAGTAAAAGTGCACTGATAGTATAGGCAAATACATATATTGTCATTAACAATTATATATATATATATATATATATATATATATATATATATATATATATATATATATATATAGAGAGAGAGAGAGAGAGAGAGAGAGAGAGAGAGAGATAATAAACAATAACAAATATTTATTATTTGTCGCTCCTAGAAAAAGTAGAGCACTGTAAGTGTAGTATTAACACAGCATGACGTCACTAGCTTTAAATGCATCGTTCCTTTCATTAAAAAAAGTAGAACGCTCTCAGACGTTAAGCCGTCGATAAGGTGTTCAAATTATCACAGTTTATTCGCTGTTCAAAATTGGCCGAGTTAAGGCGTCGGATTTGAGTTGCAAAATATTCGTAATCCGGGGTTTCGAATCGCATGACCGGTAGTGAATAGTCATATCTCTATGCTGATGAGTCCCGATTATTAAGGACGAAATGTATACGTACATAGATAATAAACAATAACATATATATATATATATATATATATATATATATATATATATATATATATTTATAAGAGAAGGGGCTATTTGTACGGGTGTATATTAACGTTAGAAATAAACTGACACTAAATTAGATATATTTATATCCCTTTTTTCTCACTATATATAAATCAATTACTATATCCCTCGTAGTCGTACAAACACCTACAGTTTCACAGACACAGACACACACACAAACCCTAACACAAACACACCCACAAACACATACACAGACACACACAAAAACACATACACGGACGTACGCATCTTAAGTTACAGCTGAATGCTCTAAGATAAAGAAAGGTTTGTTTCGAGAGCTCAGCCTTTTTTCTTCTTCAATAATAATATTTTCTCGTGAACAAAAATGACAAATTCAATGATAATTATTGTTAATTTGATTGCTAGCGCCGATGCGGCTCTGTGTGTGCCATTATCTCATCATACGTCAAGTTGACGATTTATGATGCATTAAAAGCCAACGCTGTTCAAATCCCTCCGAGATGAGAATGTGGTAACGCCAGTGAAGTTGCCGTTTATGGCCGGGTGAAGGAAGCCATTTATAGGAGGATTGAAAGAAAGAAAAGAACAAAGGACAAGCAATCCAGAGCAAGAATGACACGTGTCACCGGAAGTGGTGGTGAAATGCACAGATAAAACATAAATGAAAGCGTTTTGAAACCTGAAACAAAAGATACAAATATGGTTTCAATTAAATTTTGGTTTACTTCAGATTCAAAGAATTTTAATGATCGATTCGAATAAAAGAATAAAAGAATAAAAGAATGACAGAATAAAAGAATAAAAGAATTCGGATAAAAGAATAAGTCAAATTTATTAGCAAATAAATTATGTATTTATGCGAAAGGGGAATGGAAATCTACTTGGAAATCTTTAGTGCAAAAATATTCCAGGATAGTTACAAATCAGCCATGATTTTACCGGAGTGCATTTATTTGCTACATATGTGCATACATTTTTCAGCTGCAGCTTTATTTAATCTGATTTTCACACTAATCTGAGATATCTGAATTTTCACGAAGGGCTTCTACTTCCTGTTCACCCTTTGTTGCCTTGTTTAATCTGAGTCTCCTCAGGCCAAATTGACAGGATGAAAATAAAAGAAATAATGATTTTGAAAAAAAAAACTACTGAAAATAAAAGTAGGAGCAAGTTACCACGTGACTGGGATTATTTTAAATTAGAACGCCTGGTTTTGATAGTTTCAATATATTATCGTTTTATTTATTTGACTTTTTTGTTTGACTAATTCCACTACTATTAGCAAATTTCAACTGTGATAACCCATTCCCAACAGAGTGGGTTCGGAATGGGTGTCGTTCATCACTGATCAAAGTTTTAATACTTGAGCAGTGAAAACCATCTTCTCTCACGCACTGTCTGCATTTCATGCCTGTGCATTTGCTGTGCATGTTCGAAGTGCAGCTGTTTGCATAGTTTCAAATGGACTATCTCCCCAACTCAGTCCTTTCTATTTTCATATTACTTTTATGCTAGTTTGTTGCATTCAATTATCATGTGGTTTACCGTTTCGTCTCTTTGTGCACAGAGTCTACATTTACTGTTTTCCCCGGGCTTGTTCTTCTTGTCTTTTATGTAGTTTGCTCTAATTGTTTTGTTTTGTGTTGCTGTCAGTAGTGATTCTGTTGCTCTGTTCAAGTGTCCTTTCTATATCCATGGCTATTTGTTTTCGTGTGTTATTTCTTTGGTCAGGGTTATGAATAATCCATCCCATTCTTTCGTTTTTCTTTTCTGTGTCTAGTTTCGTTATTCTCTACACTGGTAAGTGTGGCGCTGTTTTATGGCGGTGGTAATCAATCTCTCTGTATTTTGTGTCATGTATTTTTAATCCTTTTACCACTCGTCCACGCGATATTTAATACTCACTAATCCTTTCTTTTTTACATAGAGTTCGTCTACAGTGTGTTGTACATTGTTGTAGCAGTTACCTGATTGAGATCTACCTTTTTGTTCTAACATGTAATCACCCGCATAGTGATTAGTACGTGGTTCGGTTGGCTAAAACAGGCATTTTCGACTCGCGTAGTGATACACTGACGATTAGAACACTTAGCGCATACTTTATACATACGCGCCTTTCTGCCAATGTCCGCACCTCATACGAACAGTTCCAGTCGGGATGCCAACGTGAGAAGACGTCACCTTTTTCTCACAGTCGTGACGAGAGGCGAGATTAAAGACTGAAATTAAAGACCTGGACTCAATACTATTTCTATAGTAATACGTGCCGGCCGAACCACCTTGTCTTACATTCTTGCGTTACTAACTCCTTTTGATTCCTATTCTGTAATTGTAAAGGAGATGTTTGTGTTTTTAAATGGAATTTTGTGACCCCTTTTCTTCTTCTTCATTTCAAGGAAGGCCAGTCAGATGAATATAGACGCAGCGAAATGCCATCTTCTACATCAACTCAACGCTACATGGTCATTAGTTTCTTGGTTGTCTGCCCCAGGCTTCTGGCTTCTTTTTCTGTCCAGTTTATAAAGGGGTCCAGATCATCTTACTAGGGATACTGCCCAAGTATGTATTCCTTTTATTAGACTTATACTACATAATTTAGTTTCAATTAGCTTTCTTGTTCTTCCCGGCTATTTTCTCTTTAACCGTCTCTTTCATTACCGTTGATTTGATGGTGCTCGATTTCATAATGCCCAGGTATTTATAGTTACGCGTTCACCAAGTTCCATAATGACTTCCTGATTGGATAGTTCTGTGCTTTCTATTGTTTCCAGTTTTACCATCTCGAGTATTGCACATCTTTCAATCTAAGTCTCCTCAATATTTCAGTACTCTCCATTCATTTCCGATAGAAGTGTAGCTCATTAGGAATATTCACGTCTGACATCAGCAGTGATTTCTCACTGATAACGATCAGTGGCTTTCCCTGGAATCTGAGTGGTAGCAAACTTCCTTAATATCCCAGTACTCTTCGTTCGTTTCCTATAGGTTGCCTTGTTATTTCCATACCCGGCGTTACCAGTCGGTTTTCTTTCTGGAATCTGGGTGAGTATCTTTAGGATTCAGAGGAACTCTATTCCCTCCGGCTCGAAACAGCATCACAAAATCAATAATTGCCACCTTATTATCCTAGAGATTCGCCAAGTCAGAACATGCCTTCATTAATTTCTCTCTTTCTTGTTCATCATCAGTTACTCCTGAATTCAAATTCAGAAGAAATGAAAATTTGTCACGGAGTCCTTGGAGCCGGACACTGTAAAGACTCGAGAGTATCTTTAGGATTAGGAGGAACTCTATTCCCTCCGGCTCGAAACAGCATCACAAAATCAATAATTTAATAATATAACTGAACGGTTGCCACAACATTCCAATACTTTATTCTAGTCATGGCATGAATAGTACTAAACCCCCTTGTTTTTTTATTCATCCTTTAGCAGCCTCCTCACTCTGTCGCCGCTGATGCTGGTGTTATTCCGTTTAACTTGGGTGTTGGACAGCGGTCAACTTATGGTATTTGTTTTACATATCGACAAACTTTATCCAATTCGTGAAGTCTGGCACATACTTTATTCTAATCGTGTCTGCATATTCACGTTGACACACCGTTTTTCGTTAGATCATCAAAGTTAAGCGACGTTGAGCCTGGTCAGTACTAGATGGGTGACCATTTGGGAATACTAGACGCTGTATGTGGCAGGACAGCCGCACCAACTTGCCAGTGCTGCAAGAAGTAACATCGTTGTGAATTCGATATTTCTTAGAAACTTTCTTCGGATTAGGAAGCCGGCTGAACCTGTCCAGGGTGCGTTCCGCGCAAGAAGAAAGGGACAAGTCGTGTCTGCTGTTTGGCTTCGTCTTAATATGTAATACTTTATTAATTTAAGGATTATTTTGAATTACAAGTTAAAACATCGGTTCTTGTTGGATCACCGAATCGGTGATCTTAGGAAAGGTATGCACCCATATCTCATCCCTTTAGCTTTGTGTAAAATGGTAAGGTAGACTAGGCTGTCACCTTTTGACTTTTATTTTAGGAGCAAAGTGTAGTATCTGTTCTGATAGTACACTTCATTTTTTTGTCATCGGTCAGTGAAGTAGAAATCCTTCTAGACTGAGGTAATTTTTAAGTGCCCCTTTTTGGGTGAGCTGGATTTTTTTCCACTTGAAAAACTGACCTTGTGTCTAACTCTGCCCCCTCCCTCGCGGGGAGACAACTAAATAAATAAATACTCTCAATCATTAATAGAGAAACTTATCTAAGTGACGTAAAACTCCGAAACAACACTTACACTTCACCGCTGATTCCAGCAGTGCCTCTTGTCATATTGGAGTCCATCATGACAATGAATTTAAGCAGTGTCGAGTCAGATGAAGCGCGGTTAGTGATTGCGCAACATTTGCTTCTCATTGTTTCTTGGGGCAGAGGAAGGGGGAGAAACTACGTTGTTTATAACATTATTATTTTTTTTTTGTCATTTCCTTTTCCCATTTAATATTCCTTTCTTCATTCGTTTGGACATTCTGGACCGGCACCATAATATCGCTCCATTACTTCCAGCATCGTCTTCTCCCCTCCTCCTCCTCTGCCCTCTTACCTAAATAGTTCTTCCACACTTTCCGAAGTCTCCGACGTTTTCCTTTTCCAAACCTGCATTTAATGTCTTCACCTGCATCTCGCCGTGGTCAGCTAGGACCCATTTGCATCCCAGCCCACACACTCACGAAGAAGCCTATCTCTCTCGCTCTCCTCCATTCCGTCAACCTCCTCCCCATTCTGAGTAATTTCCCATTCTACCCCCTTCCCCTCATACCGCACCGCCCGCCCACCCTGTCACGTCACACTTCCTGTCGCTTGGCTCGTCCACTCAAATTCCGCCGACCCTTGACCATGCACAGTCCCTTTTGGAAGACGCGAAGGGGTGGGTGGGGGTTAGGGGGTCGGATGAGTGATTTGAATTACGTTTAATTTATCCTGATCGTTTCTTTCTTTCTTTCTTTCTTTCTTCCTTTCTGTTTTCTTCGTTTTTTTTTTGTCTTTTGTATCTCTCTTTCTATCTGGAAGAGATTTTCTTTCTTTCTTTGTTCTTTCTTTCTTTTTTTCTTTCTTCGATTATTTCTTTTTTATTTCTTACTATTTTCGCGCGTTTTTCTTTTTGTACACAAGGTACTTACATTCTTTCTTTCTTTCTTTACCTTTTCTTCATTTCTATGTATTTCTTTTCATTTTCTTATACTCTATTTCTTTTCTTTCTTCCCTTTTTCCTCCTTATTTTTCTTTTCTGTCTTTAATTTTTCCTCATACTTTACCTCTTGTTCTCTCCCTAAATCCATGCACTTTACTTCCTTTGTAGTTACACGGCAAGTGAAACACTTCTTTTTTTTCCTTTTCCTCTTTCACTTTTTTCTTCTTTTTTTTTCCTTCCTCCTCCCCATCTTCCATCTTCTTTTTCTCATCCTCCTCTTCTTCTTCTTCTTCTTCTTCTTCTTCTTCTTCTTCTTCTTCTTCTTCTTCTTCTTCTGTTCCCCCCCTCTTCTTCCATTTTATACTTCTTCTTCTCCTATATTTTGCCTCTTCCTTCTCTTCTATTTTCTTCTTCTTTTTCTCCTATATTTTCCCTCTTCCTTCTCCTCTTCCATTTTCTTCTTTTTTATCGTTCTCTCCCTTCTTTTTCTTCGTCTCATTCTTCCTCCTCCTTCTTATTCTCCTCCTCTTCTTCCTCCTCCTCCTCCTCCCTCTTCTTCTTCTTCTTCTTCTTCTTCTTCTTCTTCTCAACTTTTCCCATTCTTTATATCCCACTCATCCACCCGCCACCCCGTCGCAAAAACAGCCCCCCCCCCCCAATGCGCTTCCACCTATCGTACACCCCTCCCCTACTGCATCATCGACCCTTCTCCATTTTCTGATCTATTTCCAACCGTCTTTTTGGTTGGCTGCTTTGTCGGTCTTTCATACCGAGCGTGAGCGCGCGCGCACACACACACACATACACAAACAAACACACATATACACACACGCTTGGATGGATGCACGCACGGAAACACCGCCCCCTCTCTCTCTCTCCCTCCCTCTCTCTCTCTCTCTCTCTGACCGGGCGGACAGGACAGCATGGTGGTAAACCGGGCTGCGTCGGTTCGGACGTCGGAACAAGAAGAAAGCGGCGGCAATGATGGCGACGACTGTGCATCCGCCGACATCACACAGAGAAGAAATCACCGGCCGCACTCTATCCTACACCTCGAAACCATACATCCGGGACTCTTACATGTGGAAATATCATGTGACACAAATCTCACTTTTGACCCTTTTCCTTAACACGTGCAATATACGTGCAACTCCGGGGGGTACTATATATATATATATATATATATATATATATATATATATATTGTAGCTGGCGTTGCCCGGGAGTATTTCATATTTGTTTTACATTTCTTATATATTGAACTAAAACTTGAATCTCCTTGTTTGTTCTCGTGCACACTGGACAAAATCGCAAAGAGATGATGTCACAACGGGATGACGACATCCACTAAAACAGGTCAAATGCACATGGATGATGACGTCATCCACTAAAACAGGTGGGAGTGTTTCTTTTTATGACATCAGAAATGCGTAACAAAAGGATGACGTCAGTCATCAAAACAGAGAACGTCTCTGTCGATAGTGACTCTATATTTATATATTAGGCAAACCGTCTAGACACGGATTGTTCGCTTGCTGGTATGCTATCTTATTTGTATCCCAGCACTTATTTAGCTTCCTATTTTCTCTGTTGAAGTATCGATTTCCAAGGGCTAATGCATACCGCGACTAAACATACTATTGTACGCACAGCGGATGAAGATTTTCGGACACTACGCTGCCTTCAGTGATAATAACACAATCGGTAATTGATACTCGCTTCAATTATTCTTACATAAACAATCCTATTGGCTTGCTTTTATAAATACTACTTTTCGTATAAGAACAACAAAATACTGGTTACATTTAACGATTCATTTTGCTTTCCGAAGTGGTTTAAAACCAGCATAACGGAATGCACCTATGATTCCGTGTTTACCTGTTTTTTTTTTTGCATCCACTTTACAGTAGAAGTGTGTCCACCGGTTGCCATAGTGACGAAACTTGTTGCGAATCTTTTATTTTGATCTACAGACATTAAGATCCAGACGTAAACCTTACTATCAACTACTAAGCGTATATTGGTAGAATATTTTAAATATGCGATCTCGTGTACTGCTTAAATTATTTTTTACATAAGCAATCCTATTTTATTTCTTTTGTTTTCCCTTTTACTACATTCTATATAAAAATTTTCGCATAAAATTTTGATTGTTGGTCAATGCTGGTTATATTTAACTACCCATTTTATTTTTCCGAGCTTCATAAAGTATCGATCTTCAAAAGGTTACAACATTGTGGTTTAATGTGCGAATTTCAATCAAAACCCATGAGAGCCTTTTACGTTCTCAGCATAACAGAATACATTCACTTCTCACTTTTGTCTCCTTGACTTCACTTGCATCACACAGTAGTAGTTCGATTGTTGGTCACTATGGTGATGATAAATGTTGCAGCTGTTCATTTTTAACTGTGCTCATAAGGATTCACACATAAACAATACTACCTGCTATTGAGCAAGTATTATTAATTTTCAAAATAAGCTTTCATGCGAACTGCCGACAATTCAATGAATTATTTCTTTAAATAAATTTCATACTTAGAAAATAGCTGAAACGGTCACGGTAGGTCATCCTCCAATGCATTACCTCACCCTTTAGGCGTTAGGATTTTTTCATTGTGGAGGGATGACGACGGGGAAGAACAG
>OY744531.1:24846726-24864226 GCA_963556195.1 Sepiola atlantica | reverse complement strand
GACAACCATGCAATTGACAGATTCTTTTTTAGTGCCGTCTTTTCACGACCCCCTCTTTTTTCTACTGTGGTAACTTATTTGCTTTTACCGAGATCGCGCGAAAATAACGAAGCCCACTAAACTGTGAGATGCCGATGTCGCCTGATTTTATTTATCTTCCTCCCACAAGGTAAGATGTGACACAAGGTCGGGAAAGTGGAAATTGAAAAACCAGCGCCCGAGAATTTGAGCGCTCTGGCCATTAAAAATTGCCTGGGCAGCCTCGTCGGCATTCCCCGGTAGGGGCGCCTCAGGCGATTAGCAATAAACTAACCCCTTCTCAAAGGGTGAGAAGGCAAAGCTTGGGAGGGTGCACCTCCTAGAACTGCACAGGACAGACGACCAATTGACCGGCGTAAATCAAGACCGGAAGGCCCAGCGCCTGATATTCTCCACGTGTTACTCGCCGGATTTTCCTTCATGCCTCCGAGTACCGTCTCGGAATATACGGTTTTGGGCCTACACAACCTTTCCTGGTCGTTGACGTTCTTGCATTCTGAGCGGAATTTCTTGAACAATCTGGTTATTCTACTGTGATAAACTCTGCTTTCGTCTGTTGACAACACATGTTTTAGTTGACTCCACGGCGTTATGACACAGTTTAAAATCGTAAAGTATAAGTTCTTGAATGAGACTTCGTTTCATATTCATCTGTGCGGTGTTCAAATCACACAGGCGGTAACACGTGAGCGATTTTTTTTTAATGAAATGCTTTAGTTTTATATTTAACTTGACTAGCAAATATATGTTCCCTCTGGTCGCATTTTTTGCTAGTATATATAATGTAAGTGTTGAGTTTGCTTATTTCTTGTTGATGTACGCTATACTCCCCCAAAATGTGGTAATGCCTGGGGTGGTATAATGGCAACAGAACAGATACTACAATATCCCCCAAAAGAATAAGGTAATATCTGGAAAAATAGTATAATGATAACAGAACATATGCTAAACTATCTTTAAAAAAAAATTGGAGGTAATGCTTGGGAGGATGGGCTCATGACAAAAGAACAAAAAGTACACTAGCCCCCCCCCCTGAGCGTCTAAAAATAGTACATTAGGCTGAAATAGTATAGTAAACTGAATAGAGTATTAAAAGATAGTACAATAGTGGGAGTAATAGCATAGTTTCGGTTTCAAACATTCAGCTACCAAATAGTCATTAGTAATAGAAGTAGATTAGTACAATTCATAGATGTAATAGCATAGTTTCGGTTTGAAACATACAGCTACCAAATAGTCATTAATAATAGAAGTAGATTAGTACAATTCATAGATGTAATAGCATAGTTTCGGTTTGAAACATACAGCTACCAAATAGTCATTAGTAATAGAAGTAGAATAGTACAATTCATAGATGTAATAGCATAGTTTCGGTTTGAAACATACAGCTACCAAATAGTCATTAGTAATAGAAGTAGAATAGTACAATTCATAGATGTAATAGCATAGTTTCGGTTTGAAACATACAGCTACCAAATAGTCATTAGTAATAGAAGTAGAATAGTACAATTCATAGATGTAATAGCATAGTTTCGGTTTGAAACATACAGCTACCAAATAGTCATTAGTAATAGAAGTAGAATAGTACAATTAATAGATGTAATAGCATAGTTTCGGTTTGAAACATTCAGCTACCAAATAGTCATTAGTAATAGAAGTAGAATAGTACAATTAATAGATGTAATAGCACAGTTTCGGTTTGAAACATACAGCTACCAAATAGTCATTAGTAATAGAAGTAGATTAGTACAATTAATAGATGTAATAGCATAGTTTCGGTTTGAAACATACAGCTACCAAATAGTCATTAGTAATAGAAGTAGAATAGTACAATTCATAGATGTAATAGCATAGTTTCGGTTTGAAACATACAGCTACCAAATAGTCATTAGTAATAGAAGTAGAATAGTACAATTCATAGATGTAATAGCATAGTTTCGGTTTGAAACATACAGCTACCAAATAGTCATTAGTAATAGAAGTAGAATAGTACAATTCATAGATGTAATAGCATAGTTTCGGTTTGAAACATACAGCTACCAAATAGTCATTAGTAATAGAAGTAGAATAGTACAATTCATAGATGTAATAGCATAGTTTCGGTTTGAAACATACAGCTACCAAATAGTCATTAGTAATAGAAGTAGAATAGTACAATTCATAGATGTAATAGCATAGTTTCGGTTTGAAACATACAGCTACTAAATAGTCATTAGTAATAGAAGTAGAATAGTACAATTAATAGATGTAATAGCACAGTTTCCGTTTGAAACATACAGCTACCAAATAGTCATTAGTAATAGAAGTAGAATAGTACAATTCATAGATGTAATAGCATAGTTTCGGTTTGAAACATACAGCTACTAAATAGTCATTAGTAATAGAAGTAGAATAGTACAATTCATAGATGTAATAGCACAGTTTCCGTTTGAAACATACAGCTACCAAATAGTCATTAGTAATAGAAGTAGAATAGCACAATTCATAGATGTAATAGCATAGTTTCGGTTTTAGACAGACAGATATAAAAATTTATATCAAACAATTTGTTCCGAACATATATTACTTTATTAGAAAATAAATCTAATTGTATAATAGACTGGTCAATATACTGATTGATATACTGATCCCCCCCCCCCCCTGGCAGATTTTTGTTTTTTGCTGGTTTTGTGTTAGGTTGGGTCTAGTTTACAGCATACTAAAAGTTGGACAAGATCGCAGTATGGGAAAGTTTCAGATTTCGAATATGACTTTTTGGGTTTACAAGTCATTTACTATTTACATGTGAATCACTAACTCGGTCTGTTTTCATGATAAATTAATACATCTTGGATTTTTACCCAGGTTTTCAGGGTCAATGTTTCGCATGAAAGGGTTACCAGTGATGCTAAATAAACCCTTATACCATATCAAAGGGTACCCCTACGTCCATTACCTTGTCGCATCCACCCTGATTAACTTACGTCACAGTACTTTTTCAAATCTTTTCATTCACTCTGGATCAATTTTCATCTTGTCACAATTTCCGTCTTGACAATGTCCACATGCACTGGTACATTATAGTCCATGCCCTCTGCAGGTACACATTAGGGTATTGACTCTTTCCGAACAGTTGCAATGAATTATCTGAATCAGTGCATCTGGAGCAGAACTTTTGTCCGTCATCACTGGAACAAGTTTGCCCCCTTCCACCTTCCACCCTCAATCAGATAGCACCATTTCATCACTACATCCCATCCACTCCATAACCTGGTCGTAAGTCCGCAAAGAATGAAATTTACAAGCAGGGGTAGTTGGTGGTGTAGCAGGAAAAGTTATTTTCCCTGTCGTACGTTTAGATGCCAGTGTTTGTAGCAGAAAAAATCTCAACGACGGTCGAAAACGCCCAAGAAACTCTTTTTAGTAGACACCGGAACAACACTCGCAAGGGACTCTGGATTAGTGCACACCGCCTTCTTCTCCAACGTCTTCTTCTTCTTCCACGTCTTGTTCTTCCACGTCTTGTTCTTCCACGTCTTCTTCTTCTTTAAAAGCGTCGCCGTCGTCTTCCGTTGACTACGTTTTTCCTCTCCCATCTTGCCTCCAGCGACCCGCTTTTATTTCAAACCGAACTCTCGTGTGCGCGAGAGAACACGAGATTTCACGTGATCACCTGGTAATATTAAGCCACCGACGCCATCTTGCCATTTTTGGGGCGGTCCAGCCCTGCAAAGCGCGCACCGAGAACGTTTGCCAGGTAATCCCATGTTTTCGCAATTTCTTACACAGGTGGGAGTCGTTCTGTGTGACAAACATCTTGCAGATCATATTGTATCTAATAGATGCCAGGGAGTCCTTCTGATCTGCATTGAACTAATCTACCATTGCCTTACAACCATTGGTTTCCACAACATCTTGGCTTTGCTTTAGTAGAGAGACTGCTTTTGAACAGTCTGTCATCGTCTTTTCTCTTGACGATTTGTTGGTACCCCAACGTCTTTCCTATTCCGAATACTCTGGACACCGAATCGCATCCCGTAAAGACATGCAGAAAAGACAGATCATTACAAACTTCTTCGCCAATCACCTGCTTGAAAACTTTGATTTTGTAGACGTAGGATTTCGCCTTCTCAGAACGTAAATAAAGTGCAGTACATTTGGAAACATATGATTGGAACAGCACAAGAAGATCCGTGTCTTCTTCATGAGGGTCGTTGATTTGAAAGCAAACATATTGATGGCTGCTTTTGCAATCTCAACGTCGGAATCTCCTTCCGCTTGAATGACGTCACAGTCTTTCTGCCGCACGAATAGATCCCACCAGTTAGAATATTTGGCGTTTGATTTTTTTTTTGCTTGTAAATCATGGTGCGTCTTTTTATGGCACGCTAAATATGCAAAGACCAAGAGAATCGGACTTTGGGGGTTGGAGCTAGTGAATTGTTTGTGAGGACAGTTTAGGGGTGGAGTAAAACGTTGTCTCTTTGGGGGTTTTCAGTTGTTTTCTCTGGAATCCTATACCCCATAGACCAATTTAATTTATATACGGAGGTAAAGGACCCGATTAATTGAAGAAAGTACTAATTCACCACTGATACCCAGGGAGGGCCTGTGGACGAGTGGTTATAGCACTTGTCTTTGGGCTGGACGACCCGGGTCCGGGTTCGGCATGCGAATTTTCGGGTCTGAAAACTCCCTCTGTCCACCCAGCAGTAAATGTGTACCTGACTAAAACTCAGGGAAGGTTCAAGGCAGCGGAAGGAGAGGGATGGGCTCCGCCTTCCATATGCTGTGCCCTAGACACGGTGATTCTTAACAAATCACCGCCGCTACGGCCATGGGCAGTGTGCGATGTCGGCAACGACACTCGTGCGCGTCCAGGCTATGCGACCTTTACCTTTTTACCCATATAAAAATAATCACCCATATGCTTGTTTGTGAATCTGTGTGAGTGTAATAAGGGGTTTAGGGGTAAGGGTACCAATGCGAGTGCAATAAGAGGTTTAGGGGTAGGGTACTTCTAGGTATGGTATGGTATAAGGGGTGATTTGGCATCACTGTTAACCCTTTCATGTAAAGGATTAACTATGAAAACCTGGGTAAAATCAAAGATTTATTGATTTATCGTGAAAGCAGATCGAGTTAGTTCTTCGCACGTAAATGGAAGATGACTTGTAAACCGAAAAATGTCATCTTCGAAATTTGACACTTTTCCACACTCGGATCTTGTCCAACTTTTGGTATGTTCTAGTCTAACATAAAACCATGAAAGAACAACATTTTGCAATTTATTTAAGGTAGGGGTATTCTGGCAGTATAGTGACCCGTCTATAATGTTATATTTACTTTGATCATTATGTTGCAAGTTTGCGTTATTAAAATAATTATGTGACGTAAGCAAATGAGAACAATTCTATTTTATAAGTTCAGACATCATCGTCGTCGTCGTCGTCATCATCATCATCATCATCATCATCATCATCATCATCATCATCATCATCATCATCATCATCGTCGTCGTCGTCGTCGTCGTCGTCGTCGTCGTCGTCGTCGTCGTCGTCGTCGTCGTCGTCGTCGTCACCGTCACCGTCGTCATCATCATCATCATCATCATCATCATCATCATCATCATCATCATCATCATCACAGACAGTTCGCAAGACCAACAGATTATCCGTTCAGGTAACCATTAACAAGCATACATTGTAACTGTTGGGATATTTGATTTGTATCATCAAAGTCTACGATGTATGTGCTAGTACCGTTCGAAAAACTACGCACCTACAAATCTATGAATCAAAAAAAAAAACTTGGGTTCAATTAATCTTTTAATAATGACATATTATTCGAATTATTCGAACTACTGTTCCCATCTTGTGTATTATTCACACAATGTAACCCCCGACCTTCTTCGGAAATCTTTATATCGAACTCTACGGAATTTCGAATTCTTAATTTAATCCATTTAATTTACGGATGTCGTAACAGTTGGTGTAATATATCTTGTCAATCTTGAAGATGAATAAGATCGTATGCGTCTGTTTGCTGTTGACAACGACGAATTAAAGGCATTAATTGGTGCAGATCCACGCACCAACTGTTCGTAAATTTGCTAAATGGTTAAGCGCGTAAGTCATCCGACAGTTCTGGACCACCTCCAGCAACCAAGGATATCAAAGAGGTTCGACAAATGTGTGGCGTATAAATTCAACGAAAAACAAAGAAATCATTGATTTGAAGTGTCTTCTACAAAGAGAACAAGTGCAGGTTCTGTCACACAAAAATAGACAGTGTTGACCACCTGACATCCAGCTGTAAAGTTCTGCTGGGTGGCGGTTACTATACAATGCGACATAATGGGGTGTGTAAATATCTTCACTGCACTTTCTGTGAAAAGTTAAATATACAGTGTAGCAGCAAATCCTTGGGACAAATAACAGAAATAACTGTTGAAAATAAGTCATAAACCATCCACTATGACTATGCAATCCCTACATTTGCATACAGCACCTACTATGACCATGCAATTCCTACATTTACATACAGCATCCACTATGACTATGCAATTCCTACATTTACATACAGCATCCACTATGACTATGCAATTCCTACATTTACATACAGCATCCACTATGACTATGCAATTCCTACATTTACATACAGCATCCACTATGACTATGCAATTCCTACATTTACATACAGCACCCACTATGACTATGCAATCCCTACATTTACATACAACACCCACTATGACTATGCAATTCCTACATTTACATACAGCATCCACTATGACTATGCAATCCCTACATTTACATACAACACCCACTATGACTATGCAATTCCTACATTTACATACAGCATCCACTATGACTATGCAATTCCTACATTTACATACAGCACACACTATGACTATGAAATCCTTACTGCTACTTACTTAGAAAACGGACCTGTTAAACCTGACATAGTGATATGGGACAAGAGGGAGAAAGTAGCAATCCTAGTTGAAGTTAGTGTCCCTAATGATCCTGGCTTAAACAAGGTCTTAGGAAGATCTTCATCATTCCAGTAATCATAAGCTCATGAAAGAGAATTTTAAAAACTAGCTGGCAAATAATCCCGGTGAACTAAGTGCAATAGAGATCAAACCAAGTGCGCTTAAAGAGACGGTTAGAATCCTAAAAAGATCTCTCGGTTGTCGTCTCTAAAATAGCGGGTAAATATCTGGCAAAAACAAAAGATAAGAAAACAACAAAAACAACAACAACAACAACAAAGATGACATATTTCTTGACCCTATTGTATCACGTCTGACGAAAAGTGTATCCTATATCGGCGATGACTTGTTGAGGTGTTGGATCAAAGTAGAACGTCGAAACATTCCCTGAACCCCCAGAATCATCAAAAGAATGCGACGGTGACTTTTTTGTGGGAGACAGGGAGATTTCACCCAGAAGGATTTCTTGAATCCAAGAAAAAAAGTTGACTGCAAAGAAGTAATGACATCAAAGCGACGTGATGCACCGCAAAGTGCAGCGTATGTGTCCTGCATTGGTTAACAGAAATTGTTCAACTCTGCGCCAGGACAAGGTTCGAACACTCGTCTCGCATTTGCATACCACTTTCAGAAAGCTGAATTTATTGAGTTATGAACTTATGCCCACTCTCCAACACCGACTGCCACTTCTTCAAGTAACTAAACAACTTCCGGTGGCAGAAAATCTTCAGAAACAAAATATGCGACCTAAAATGCATTTAGAGGGCCAGACATGGAATTCTATGCATTCGTAATCGATCAACTTGTGGGGCAAATATGTGTTTGTTGTAATCTATACATTTCGATTATTAAAGTTGGTTATAAGCTGATTTATAAGCATTTGAAGTTATAGGTCAAAAACTGACATTATTAGCAACCTAATCGATTTAAATTAATATAAAGGTTTGACAACCGTAGCAAATCAGAAATATGCTATTAAATACTGAACACGGATTATCGATTTGTGCCCGAAACTTTTGCGTTCTACGGACATGTTGCAATTGCCAATAGCTGAAATGGAAGACTTACATCAAATCTGTTGCTAAGGTCGCTGTGAAAATGGTTGGATCATTCTACCGCTCCAGAAAGTATCTCATTCCTGACACAATCCTTTACCTGTATAGGAGTCAGATACGTCATAAGATGAAGTAGTTTCCGCATCTGTGGAGGTGCCACTCAGAGCACTATTTCCTGTCTCGACAGAGTACAGCATCGACTTCGAAATCTAGTGGAGGATGATGTCTTTTCTCTTCCCTACAGCTCCTTTCTTACAGAAGAGGCGTTGCTAGTTTTCTTTTTACTCTGTCGTTAGTTCTATGGTAGGGGTTCGATTGCGCTCCAATCTATTGTAGCACCCCCTTCCCTGTAAAACATTAAAAGCGAAAACTATTCTAGTTACAACCACTGCAAAGAATGTTCCTTTCTTCCTCTGTATGCCTTCTATAAACAAAGTTTAATTCCAAGAACTTCCCATTTGTGGAACACAATACTACGAGGCTGCTTTCCAACTGACTATAAAATGGACGTTTTCAAGTCCAATGTTAACAAATTTTTGTCGAGTCGTCCTCTTAAATAATCAAACTCTGACCATTTTACCGATTATTTCCAATTCCCTTAAGGTGTTGTTCATCGTCAAACTGACAATCTCGTTAAGCGTTATCCTCGAGTGGCCTTTTGGCCTTGATAAACAGATACACATTAGTATAAAAAATAGTGCACATGGTAAAGTTCAATTATTTTTCTTTATGTGTAGGATACCAAACTGAATGTTTAACTCAAGTTTTAGTTATGTAACCATAATAGAAAGGATACATATGTTTTTGATGAACATTTCAGATTCCATGTGTCCAATACTTTTGTGATTGCATAAAAATTAGAACTATCTCAATTAGAAATTGTCTGGTGCTACCAGATCAGGCTGTCTGAATATTTCGTCTTCCATTGTTGTTTTCTTCTTTTTCTTTGCAAAACTCAATCATGCTTTGCAAAATCTAAAAAAGAAAAACAATTTCCCTCCCTCCACGTTTCCCTCCCCGCTCACTCCTTTCCCCTCTTTCACTCAACCAAACACCATGAATAAATACTTGAACATATAAAGAACTTGAAGCATAAAAACTTTCACCAAAATGACTGGATTCAGTATTAAATAACCCGAGGAGGGTTGATATGCCATAAAACCAAAAAACGAACCAAACAACATAAATAAATATTTTAACATATAAAGAACTTGAAGCATCAACACTTTTACCAAAATTCCTAGATTCGACATTAAATAACCCGAAAATGTTTGATATGCCGTAAAACAACCAAACCAATAAGAAATAAATCCATAAAAAAACTAAAAGAAATGTGCTACACTGAAAGAAGCGGACATTTTTCACAATATTTCACGTCTGTTTTACATTAACTTCCAAAGTCACCTATCTCTGGTCAGATCTTAACTTATCCCTTTTCCCCTCAGGCCCATTTTTATCACTTTGTGACATGTTTTCCTTTGGCTTTTACCCATGTGAATTTAACCCGTTACCTCACTGCCACTCTCACTCCATTGATTTGCAATTCCGCGTCTCACGCGTCCTTGCTTGAACGCAAACAAAGGCAGAAACGACCAGAGGACGACGGATTCTGTTGCCGATTCTTTCTGGGGCGGCCCTTTTTACCGGGTTGCGGTCCTAATACCTTTTGGAAGCAAACGTGTCCACCATGGGTGGCCTTGCCAAAAACCGGAGCTCCAGACGGCATGGCCACGGCACTACCACGTTGCCACTATCCTACCACGGTGAGGGAGGATTGGAATTGTTGCTGGTTGTTTCGGAGATAATCAGCCTCTCTGTATTCCGTCGTATGTATTTCTCTAGTCTTTTAGTTGCGTTTTCTGCGCAATTTTCAATGCTTTTCTATTTCTATATAGAGTTGGCCAATATCATTCTTCGGGTGTGATACCGTGTGCTGCGTATTCTTAGTTCTTAGATCTACGTTCCTTGTTTCTTCTTTTGTCTAGTTTATGAAGAATTCTTGGTGTCTAACCCGGATTATGGCCCAGGTATTTATAACTTTATCAGGTTTGTACGAAATAATTTACTTTCAATAAATGTTCCCCTTCTTCTTTTTTGTTATTTCTTTCATTTCTTTTTATTTGATGGCGTCCGCTTCTAAGATAACAAGTCACGGTTACCCGTTCAATGATTGTATGGCTTCTCGATTGTGTAGCTCGATACTTTTCGTTAGTTAAGGTTTTTCTTACTTCATCACAAGTCGTGCGCATTTTTGCTACTTCGAATTAAATTCGTATGTCCTGATTAGGGTTCGAAACCAATTTTATAAAATCGGTTTTTATATGATGATTACTAAAACCGAAACCGATTCGCCAAAACCGATTTTAATGTTTGAAGTTTCCGCTTTCCGTGAAACATTCCTCTAATGCTTTTCCTTTGAGAAATATAGTTGTAACTTCAGCCTTAGTTGCAATGTTGTTATAAAAGAAAATCATTTTTTTCTTACGGAGATTAGTGTTTTATATATAAACATTATATGCACATGCATTCTTCTACAATAAGACGAACATCGTAGCCTACAACAGTGCAAACATTTAAATATCATAAACTCGATTGCTCTATGTCGAAAACGGCGCAGAAATGAAAATAATTCACCAATTTCATTATTTTAACAATAAAAAAATAATTTTATAATTAGGCCTATTCATGTTTGTTTTTCTTTCATTACATCGTTAATTTCATTCGATTTGTGCACTGCTTTTTAATATGGAATATGCGCTGCTTTTTAATATGGAATATGCGCTGCTTTTTAATATGCAATATGCGCTGCTTTTTAATATGGAATATGCGCTGTTTTTTAATATGGAATATGCGCTGCTTTTTAATATGGAATATGCGCTGCTTTTTAATATGGAATATTTAAATACAAATCGGATTATGTTTTGAAGTGTACACCCTTGAACACTCGGTGTTAAAAACGGTACATAAATGAAAAAATATATATTTTTACTCCTAACTTTTTTATATTAATGGGTCACCGCTTATCAAGACCCGGGGGCCACTTGAGGCTAAGGGTCAAAGAGATCGTCAGTTGGATGATGAGCGTCACCAGGTATTTAATTCCCTCCCACCGCAGGAATATGTGACACAAGGTCGGAAAGTGGGGGAAGAGTCAAGTCAGCGCCCCTAAAGAAGGAGCACTCTGGCCTAGCAAAAATAGCCTGGCCTGGCCAGCCCCGTCGGCATTCCCCGGTCAGGGCGTATCAGGCAGTAAGCGATAAACTTACTCCTCCCCAAAGAGGGGAGGCAAGACCTGGGAGGGTGCACTTCCTAGGACAACCCAAGACAGTATACCTCAGCCCGGCAGATAAAAGGCCATCGAAATGGCCCAGTTTCTGCCAGACTGATTGTCGAGGACGAATCCTTGACTGGTATTACCCCATCCCGACGTCCTCAATCAACCGAAGTTAATGAGAGACTGAACAGGATGGGGCGGATCCATGCGAGGATTGGAAACAACCGTGGAATGGGCAGAAGAGTTTTTAAGAGGATTCGATTATACAAGGGAACTGCTCAACAAGTATTTGTTTACATTAGACTTGAAAACGCAATGTTGTAGTCGGTTGTGAAGCAGTCCCGCGGTATTTTCTTCCACAGATGGTACGCTATAAGAAAGAAACTTTGTTCAGAGAAATTCCGCTTGGTTTTTAGTACGGAGAGAGAGAAACCTGTAACCAGACGGGATCTTGCTGTGGATGTTTTACAGGGGAGAGGGTGCAGTCGAGCACTTACCATGAACATATCGATACAGTAGAGAGAAGCGATCAGCATCCCTTCTGTGTTAAAAGGGTTGCAAAAGAAGAGAATAGATCATTCCCCACTAAATTGAAAAGTCACAAGGCTACACGCAATGCCCTCTATCACCGGAAACTTTGAAATTAATGCACTTTCTTTTTCGCGATCATCTGAAAGTTTAGCAGCTAATCGCTATCAATTCGTTAATTAAAAAAAAAGAAAAAAATGAAGTAAAAGAATTAAGAAAAAAAAGAAAACTATGAAGAAGAAAATGAAAAAAAATGAAACAGTTAAAAACATTAAAAAAGAAAAAAAAAATTTCTTCATTTTTTTTCTTTTCTTCCTTCATCTTATTTAAGAAAAAAAAATTAAGAAGAGATGGAGAACAAAAAGAAAAAAAATGAAGGAAAAAAGAAAACAAATTAAGAAAAAAGAAAAACATATGAAAAACAAATCAGAAAAAAATGAAGAAAAAAAAATGAAAAAAGTGAAGAAAAAATGAAGAAAATGAATAGAAAAAAAAGAATAGAAAAAAATGAAGAATAATAAAAAAGAATGACGGAAAAAGAAAAAAATGAAGAAAAAATAGGAAAAAAATTAAAAAAGTGAAGAAAAAAATAAAGAAAACGAATAGTAAAAAATGAAAAAAAAATTAATAGAAAAAAAATGAAGTAAGATTAAAAGGAATGAAGAAAGAGAAAAAATGAAAAAAGTATAGGAAAAAAATGAATAATAAAATGAAGAAAAAAGTGAAGAAAAAAAAGTAAAGTAAAAATGAAAAAAACAAATAGAAAAAATGAAGAAAAATTGAAAGAAAAAGATTGGGAATGGTCACTGCTATAACCCTACCAAAAACCGGTGTTTAATCGATTTTGAGAATGTCTAAGACTAAAACTTTTCATAATTATCGGTTTTTGTGCGAGCCCTTGTTCTGACTAAAGATTCTGGTTGTGTAAATTTGTATTTCTATCTTCTTTCACAAAATAATTCTGCTAATTTCACGTTGTTTAGTGCAGCTTCCAGTAGTGATTCCGTTTTTTTTTTCAAGTGTCCTTTTTCATAGCCATGCCTTAATGTACGCATTTTTCTTTGGTTTGTCTAATGTATAATCCGCGTAGTTGACTCATTTTCGCTGTTTTCCTGTTGTTTCCCGTTTCGCTGTTCTCTGTAATGTGTGCCTTGTTGCTGTCTGTGCCGGTGATAAGCAGCTTCTCTGTGTTGTGTCGTATGTATTTCTCTATTTTTTTTACTTGTGTTGTCTACGCAGTCTTGAATGTTTTTTCAGAGAGAGAGAGAGAGTCGGACAGTATCAATTATTCTTGTGTAATACATTGGGTATAGTCTTGGTTATTTCGCGTTCTGTCTTCTTCGTCACAAGTCGTGCGCATTTTTCTACCCCGAAACTAATTCATAGGTCATTACTAAATGTTCTGATTTTACTTATTAGCAATATTAGAGACGGGTGTGTACGAATGGGATTAGTATGGTAAATTTCCACATAGGGTTAAAAATTAGTGAGAGTAGAATTTTTCCGTTTAAGATTAGAAGATGGCTACGTATCCTTGATTGTGACGTCACTAGATAGTAAGTGGATATAGCAAATTATCGTCTGAACCACCAGAGAGAGAGAGAGAGAGAGAGAGAGAGAGAGAGAGAGAGAGAGAGAGAGAGGGCAGTTGGGCTTTTGGATAGCTGCTTCCTTTTCTTCCATATACATATATGCTCTGAAGAACAAATACATAAAAAACAAAAGATTTTTAAAGCCCAATTGTATTTGTGGATGCTCCTATTTTTAATAACCTTCGTAAAACTGGTTATTTAGAAGAAGAAGAAGAAGAAGAAGAAGAAGAAGAAGAAGAAGAAGAGATGCAAACCTTGACTGCCACATCAGCACCGAAACCCGACCCGTGAATCCGTCAACGAAGTAGACGCACCGTGGTGATCCAAGACCCCCTGCATCGTATTACATAAGTATTTCTAGGTAACACAAGAATTCTGGTGATTTCACGCCATTCATATAAATATGTTGCCGTAGCCGGAATTGCATTTCCTAAGAATGTTGATGAAGGGCATCGTTGCTATGACGAATTGAATTCTGTCTATGTTTCTTGTATATTGCCACTAAGACGTGATTAGGCGTCAGATTTATATGGGGCATCCTAAGTAGGGAATTGTGCAACACGGTGTTTGTTCACATTACATTTAAATTTCTGCATGTTGATACAGTCGGGGAAACAGGAAAGCAGGGAGGGAATCCCAAAGGCAAGCGGTCTGAAGAAATCAGCTATAAGAGTAGAAAGAAAACATATGTGAACCTCTAAAGTGAAGGGGGGGAATTTTGCTTCTGGTCGTGTTTGTCGGGGGAATTTATGTTCGAGGTACGAGTTCAGTAAGTTCGTCGGAGCACATTTCGTGGAAGTACTTGTAAAACAAGCACTGGATTGCAACATTGCGGCGAAGCGACACCGGCTGGTTATTGCCAGGTGGCCTTTTGGCCAAGATCAAAGTGTAGTATCTGTTCCGATGGATACTGCACCCCATAGACCGGTATTGTCTTGGCCTTCGGGGCTTGATTTACGCCAGTCTATGGGTTTGTCCTGTGCAGTTCTAGGAGGTCCACCCTCCCAGGCTTTGCCTTCTCACCCTTTGAGAAGGGATTAGTTTATTGCTGATCGCCTGAGGCGCCCCTATCGGGGAATGCTGACGGGGTTGCCCAGCTATTTTTTGTAGGCCAGAGTGCTCAACTTCTCGGGCGCTTGTTTTACAAATCCCACTTTCCTGACCTTGTGTCACATCTTATCGCTGTGGGAGGAGGATAGATAACTCGTTATTGCCAGATGTTACTCTCCAGCTGTCACTTTCAGTCTCTATTTCGTCTCTAAATATTACATAATCCATTTTTTGTGGATTCTGTCGTATGTTTTTTTTTCTTGTAGCCGATCCATGCTATAGCTACACTCTTTTTTCTAGTTTTTACTTTCTTTAATATCTTTTGGTCAATATACAGTAGATAATTTCTCTCGTTTGTTCATATTTACTTGCCTTCCCACGAGGGCAGAGTTAGACACAATAATATTGGGGAAAAAATACTGCCTCCCAGAATGGGAGACTTTGAATTCGGACAAAAATTAAATTACCTCAGTCAAGAGGGCTTTTTTCTTCATTGACCAAGGACAGAAAAGTATAGTATCAGAACAGATACTATATTTTGCTCCTAGCCAAAAGGCCGAGGCGTATAGAATGTATCCCCCTGGCCGCTTTCCACTATCCTTTTTGTTCATCACGAAGGTGTCCATGGATGCCTAGCAAGGGTTAGATATCTACGTTAAGTTTTGCAATTTAAGTTTTCCATATAGTCGGTAGGTAGGCAGGTTATCGGTCTATAGTTGCTTTATTATTAGTAGTAGTAGTAGTAATAGTATTACTAGTAGTAGTAGTAGTAGTAGTATGATTTTTGTTGTTTTTGTTGTTGTTGTTGTTGTTGTTGTTGTTCTCCAATATATTGTTTACATATCATTCTGTTTTTATTATTCGAAATTTTTGGAAAGACCGCAGAGTTTTTAAGAGTATAGACACTCGTGCTTGTGTATGTGAGCTATATTTCTCTCTTCCGAGACTTACAGAGTTTTATGGTAGCAGAGAGCATGAAGTTATCTAACCATGGGGAGATGAGGGAACTTGGCGAACATAATGCATACAAATATCTGCGAATGCTGATAACAAACGCCATCAAATCAAGAGAAACGAAAGAGAAGATTGGAAAAGAATACATGAGAAGGACTCTTAGAAACAAGTTATTTATTAGAAACCTGATAAAAAATAAACACCTAGGAAGTATCTCTAGTAAGGTATTCTGGACCATTCACAGACTGAACAAAAGTAGAACTTAGTCATCTTGACCAGAAGACTAGGAAACTTATGACCATGCACAATGCACTAAACCCAATGGATGATATTGATCGACTCTACATGAAAAGGAGAGGTGAGGGAAGAGGAATGGTAAATATAGAAGACTGTATATATGACACAAAAACACTGGAAAAATACATAACACAGAAAAGCTGATCAATGCAGCAAGAGACACTGTCAGAATTAACAATACAAAGAGCATTACAACTGGAAAGAAAAAAATGATGAGAAAAGAAAAATGGAAAGAAAAGCATGGAAGATTTATAAAACTGTCGTAGAAGAGACACACGGAAACACCTGGACATAGCTACGAAAAGGTGACCTGAAAAGAGAAACGGAATCGCTTCCAACAGTCGAACAGAACAACGCAACCAGAAGTAACGATATCAAAACTAAAATGTCTATCTTAACCAAGAAAACAGTAAATGTAGACTCTGTGGAAAAAGAGACGAAACGGTAAATCGCATAATAAGCGAATGCAGAAAACTAGCCCCAAAAGAATACAAAAATAGACACGTCTGTGTGGGAAAGGCAGGCCATTTGGAACTATGTAAACGTCTGAATTTGAACATGTGTCTGTACCATTATACAACCATTAACCGCGGACAGTATTGGAAAATGAAAATCACAAAATGGGACATGGAGATACAAACGGACAAATGCATCCGAGCAAGGAGACCGGACGTGATAATAGTCAATAGGAATGGGAAAAAACCTTCTAAATCGTATATTTCGCCGTCCCAGCACCTCACCGGGTACAGATCAAAGAGGCATAATAACGAAGCAAATACATAGGACTTGTCAGATAATTTAAAGGGATATAGAACAGGAAGAAAATCACTATAAAACCAATGATTTTAGCAGCACTAGGAAGAATACCATATATAAATTTGAATAGAAAAATAACAAAATAAATAGAACGAACGTCACACAAACGCAAGGGAAGTGAAAACTGAAAGTAATCAAATAAACTTACACCCCAACCCCTACCACACCACACCACCCCACCCAAAAATCAAGTGATACACACATGCATGTGATAATACCAGCCCCGGTTGGTATCACTCAAAACTTTCGTGAAGAGTCAAGCAGGATGAAAAGATGGAGAAGGGGGAGCATTGATCATACGTCAACTGGAAGGGTCCGGAGACTACTGGAACCTTGGGGAGGCTTATTGCCACTCAAATTCCAAAGAAGGCCAATGGTCGTTGCTAGCAATAAATAAATGGTAAACGTCTATTGCAATAACGCAAAGTGATTTTTTTTATGGAACTCGCCCTAGACATGGCATAAAGCCACTTGACGTAAGAAGCTTACAAGAACAACTATGATTATCGCAAAGACAGGAGATGCCTATTGACCTAGTCTTGAAAAGACTAAAATTATAGGTAGGAGGAAAACAGTCAGCACAAAGAGAGTTCCACAAGCCTGCGGTTCTTGGAAAGAAGCTACTTGAATAGGAAGCTGTATTGCAATGAGGGAGCAAAACAGTGAATTGATGGAGACCACTAGACCAACGAGTCAAACAAGCTGGAACAAGAGAAGCGGGGAATAGATCACATAACTCTGAAGAACACATGCCATAATAGTATTTAAGAAGGGGGACTTGGAACACCATTTGTTATTCCCAGTGAGCAATCACTGATAATGAATTATGTGAAAACTCCTAGTGGGTAAAATGATGATGATGATGATGATGATGATGATGATGATGATGATGATGATGATGATGATGATGATGACGACGACG
>OY744531.1:24831726-24841726 GCA_963556195.1 Sepiola atlantica | reverse complement strand
ACCTTTGACGTTACATCACAGTAATTTTATACAACCTTTGACGTTACACCACAGTAATTTTATACAACCTTTGACGTTACACCACAGTAATTTTATACAACCTTTGACGTTACACCACAGTAATTTTATACAACCTTTGACGTTACACCACAGTAATTTTATACAACCTTTGACGTTATATCACAGTAATTTTATACAACCTTTGACGTTACACTACAGTAATTTTATACAACCTTTGACGTTACACTACAGTAATTTTATACAACCTTTGACGTAACACCACAGTAATTTTATACAACATTTGACTTTATGCTACAGTAATTTATACAACCTTTGACGTTACACCACAGTAATTTTATACAACCTTTGACGTTACACTACAGTAATTTTATACAACCTTTGACGTTACATCACAGTAATTTTATACAACCTTTGACGTTACACTACAGTAATTTTATACAACCTTTGACGTTACATCACAGTAATTTTATACAACCTTTGACTTTACATCACAGTAATTTTATACAACCTTTGACGTTACACTACAGTAATTTTATACAACCTTTGACGTTATGTTACAGTAATTTTATACAACATTTGACGTTATGCTACAGTAATTTATACAAACTTTGACGTTACATCACAGTAATTTTATACAACCTTTGCCGTTACATCACAGTAATTTTATACAACCTTTGCCGTTACATCACAGTAATTTCATACAACCTTTGCCGTTACATCACAGTAATTTTATACAACCTTTGACGTTACATCACAGTAATTTTATACAACCTTTGCCGTTACACTACAGTAATTTTTTACAACCTTTGACGTTATGTTACAGTAATTTTATACAACATTTGACGTTATGCTAGAGTAATTTATACAACCTTTGACGTTACATCACAGTAATTTTATACAACCTTTGACGTTACACTACAGTATTTTTATACAACCTTTGCCGTTACATCACAGTAATTTTATACAACCTTTGCCGTTACATCACAGTAATTTCATACAACCTTTGCCGTTACATCACAGTAATTTTATACAACCTTTGACGTTACAACACAGTAATTTTATACAACCTTTGCCGTTACACTACAGTAATTTTATACAACCTTTGACGTTATGTTACAGTAATTTTATACAACATTTGACGTTATGCTACAGTAATTTATACAACCTTTGCCGTTACATCACAGTAATTTTATACAACCTTTGACGTTACACTACAGTATTTTTATACAACCTTTGCCGTTACATCACAGTAATTTTATACAACCTTTGCCGTTACATCACAGTAATTTTATACAACCTTTGCCGTTACCTCACAGTAATTTCATACAACCTTTGCCGTTACATCACAGTAATTTTATACAACCTTTGACGTTACATCACAGTAATTTTATACAACCTTTGCCGTTACACTACAGTAATTTTTTTCAACTTTTGACGTTACACTACACTAATTTTATACAACCTTTGACGTTACGCTACAGTAATTTTATACAACCTTTGACGTTACACCACAGTAATTTTATACAACCTTTGATGTTACGCTACAGTAATTTTATACAACCTTTGACGTTACACTACAGTAATTTTATACAACCTTTGACGTTACATCACAGTAATTTTATACAACCTTTGACGTTACACTACAGTAATTTTATACAACCTTTGACGTTACACCACAGTAATTTTATACAACCTTTGTCGTTTCACTACAGTAATTTTATACAACCTTTGACGTTACACTACAATAATTTTATACAACCTTTGACGTTACATCACAGTAATTTTATACAACCTTTGACATTACGCTACAGTAATTTTATACAACCTTTGACGTTACACCACAGTACTTTTATACAACCTTAGACGTTACACTACAATAATTTTATACAACCTTTGACGTTACATCACAGCCATTTTATACAACCTTTGACATTACGCTACAGTAATTTTATACAACCTTTGACATTACACCACAGTAATTTTACACAACCTTTGACGTTATGCTACAGTAATTTATACAACCTTTGACGTTACACTACAGTAATTTTATACAACCTTTGACGTTACATCACAGTAATTTTATACAACCTTTGACGTTACACTACAGTAATGTAATACAACTTTTGACTTTACACTACAGTAATTTTATACAACCTTTGACGTTACGCTACAGTAATTTTATACAACCTTTGACGTTACACCACAGTAATTTTATACAACCTTTGACGTTACGGTACAGTAATTTTATACAACCTTTGACGTTACACAACAGTAATTTTATACAACCTTTGACGTTACACCACAGTAATTTTATGCAACCTTTGACGTTACATCACAGTAATTTTATACAACCTTTGACGTTACACAACAGTAATTTTATACAACCTGTGACGTTACACCACAGTAATTTTATACAACATTTGACGTTATGCTACAGTAATTTATACAACCTTTGACGTTACACTACAGTATTTTTATACAACCTTTGCCGTTACATCACAGTAATTTTATACAACCTTTGACGTTACATCACAGTAATTTTATACAACCTTTGACGTTACATCACAGTAATTTTATACAACCTTTGACGTTACATCACAGTAATTTTATACAACCTTTGCCGTTACACTACAGTAATTTTTTTCAACTTTTGACGTTACACTACACTAATTTTATACAACCTTTGACGTTACGCTACAGTAATTTTATACAACCTTTGACTTTACACTACAGTAATTTTATACAACCTTTGACGTTACACTACAGTAATTTTATACAACCTTTGACGTTACACTACAGTAATTTTATACAACCTTTGTCGTTTCACTACAGTAATTTTATACAACCTTTGACGTTACACTACAATAATTTGATACAACCTTTGACGTTACATCACAGTAATTTTATACAACCTTTGACGTTACACAACAGTAATTTTATACAACCTTTGACGTTACACCACAGTAATTTTATACAACCTTTGTCGTTTCACTACAGTAATTTTATACAACCTTTGACGTTACACTACAATAATTTTATACAACCTTTGACGTTACATCACAGTAATTTTATACAACCTTTGACATTACGCTACAGTAATTTTATACAACCTTTGACGTTACACCACAGTACTTTTATACAACCTTTGACGTTACACTACAATAATTTTATACAACCTTTGACGTTACATCACAGACATTTTATACAACCTTTGACATTACGCTACAGTAATTGTATACAACCTGTGACGTTACACCACAGTAATTTTACACAACCTTTGACGTTATGCTACAGTAATTTATACAACCTTTGACGTTACACTACAGTAATTTTATACAACCTTTGACGTTACATCACAGTAATTTTATACAACCTTTGACGTTACACTACAGTAATGTAATACAACTTTTGACTTTACACTACAGTAATTTTATACAACCTTTGACGTTACGCTACAGTAATTTTATACAACCTTTGACGTTACACTACAGTAATTTTATACAACCTTTGACGTTACGGTACAGTAATTTTATACAACCTTTGACGTTACACAACAGTAATTTTATACAACCTTTGACGTTACACCACAGTAATTTTATGCAACCTTTGACGTTACATCACAGTAATTTTATACAACCTTTGACGTTACACAACAGTAATTTTATACAACCTGTGACGTTACACCACAGTAATTTTATACAACCTTTGACGTTACACAACAGTAATTTTATACAACCTTTTACGTTACACAACAGTAATTTTTACAACCTCTGACGTAACACCACTGTAATTTTATACAACCTGTGACGTTACACCACAGTAATTGTAATAAAAAACTGTCATGTAACACCACGGTAATAGAGAGTAGAAAGTGGACATTGGGTTTACTTTCGACAGCCTCGTAACTCCCACTCCTCGTATTTTGTCCTTTAATCCTCACATTCTATGAGCGATGTTTCTGATAAAGGGGGAAGAATTGCTGTTTTCTGAGTCAGAATCTATCCATCTAACACTTATCGTTGGCTAGGTTTTAATTTTGAAATATTATTTTTATTAGCTCCTTACATCAAGTGGCTTCATGTCTTGTCTGGGGCGATTTCTATAAAAAAAAATGTATTAACTCAGTGACGTAACACCACGGTCATTGTATTTAACCGGTGACGTAACACCGCGGCCATTGTATAAAACCCGTGACGTAACACCACAGTAATAGTATAAGTCTGCCTGTAGGTATTTACCCCCCCCCCCTCCCCGGTCCCCTACGGCGGGATGATGTGATTCAAGGTCGGAAGGTGGGGATTGAAAATCCAGCGCACTAAAGATGTGCGCACTCTAGCTGTTAGAAAATTCCCGAGCAACACCGTCAGCATTTCTCAGTTTGGCGCCTCAATAAACTAACCCCTTCTCAAAGGGAGAAGGTAAAGACTGGGAGGATGGACTTCTTAGAACAAAATCGACAGATGTAAGGGCATCACCTACTCAATAATGACCCAGACTCTGTCGAACTGAGTGTCGATGGCGTATCCTCGACTAGTGTGAACAAAGCCAACTCAGGCTGTGCCAAGTGAGTATGAGTCTGGCTGTAAAGTAAATAAAATAAATACCAAAGTGAGCCCTTGAATTCTCTATAATATTTACTTTAGGTTTTGAGCTTTCGACTAACTATGTTCATCTTAGGGCGGAATTGTGAATACTGCACTTATACCCCTCAACGAAAATATCCCGACCCACCCGATTAGCAGCAAAATATCACCCCTCACTATACCCTAGATGCCAGAAGATTTTCCACTCTTAGAGCTTCTTTCCTGGGTGCGTTTGTCTTTGGAATTTCCTTCCTGTTCCTTGTTTCTCCGAGCGTATTAACGTTAAGAAATTAAAATGCTATGTGGACAAACATCTTTCTATCGAACTCCCAATCCAGGTTGTCGCCTATAAATCTGGCCCCTATCAGAGCAATCATTTACGCTTCAGTGACAATATATATATATATATATATATATATATATATATATATATATATATATATATATATATATATATATATATATATATATATATATATATATGGTTTCTTGGTCAATCTTATGTTATTCTAACATTCCGAATGGATTTAGGCAAAGGTGCAATTCGTGTTTGGAGGAAAAAATAAGAATCCTGAAATACGAACACGGCAATCATCTGAACAGAAGAGATGAATTAATGGCAAAGTGCAGGCATATATGTCAATTTAAAATAACCAACAACTCACAATTCGAGATCCATTAAGATCAGAAACGGTGGATATACTGAATTGTGTCTGCCTAGATTGTTCTTGCCCGTTATCCTTTATCTTTTAATCCAATCCATGATTCTTTATCTATGTATATCTTTATTTCAACATGACTAAATACAATTATAATGATTAGTATTAAGATCTCCATTATTATATATGTGTACATATATATATATATATATATATATATATATATATATATATGTGTGTGTGTGTGTGTGTGTGTATATATATATGTGTGTGTATGCGTATGTATATGTATGTGTATGTGCATCTGTGGGTGCATATGTTTGTATGTGTGTATATGTATTTGTATATATATATATATATGTATGTGTGTGTATGTATGTACATGTATGTGTGGGTGTATGTGTGTGTATGTATATATATATATGTATATATATGCATATATGTGTATATATGTTTTGGTATATGTGTGTATGTATGTGTATGTATGTATATATATATAATTATATATTTTGTATTTTTTATATATTTTTATAGATGATATAGATTTATATATTTTTTAAATATTTTTATAGTTAATAATATTGTCAATATTTTCTCAAATTTTATTATTATTAATATTATTATTACTATCATATAATCTAATGATTTATTTAAATCAATCAAATAAGCTATTAATATTATTATTAGTAGTAGTATCATATAATTAAAATTAATCAAATAAGCTATAAATATTAGTATTATTATCATATATATAATCAACTGATTTATTTAAAATGGTATGGACTTACGATTAATTTCCTCAGAAAGCGCGTTAACTTTAGGGTGAATTAAATTGTTTTATTTTTGGATTGGTGTGGACTGGATATATATATATATATATATATATATATATATATATATATATATATATATATATATATATATATATATATATATATATATATATATATATGACATGACCTTAATTGTCTGATGATCTATTTTCAGCTATTTCTTTTCTTATATCCTCCTACCTCCAAGCGGGTTTCTTAGTCGCCAGACGGATTCCTTTAATTTCCGGCTTTCAAAGACGATTTGAGGGAGCTTGCGGTTGGGCGGTTGGAGGTGGGCCTAGACAGGCTGACCTAGTTTAGGATGCCTAAACTTCCTACCCAACTCCCTATATACCGTCCGTGGTAAATCATACAATTTCCCCCTCTCTCTCTCTATATATATATATTGCTCTCTTTCTACCTCACTGTATTGCCTTCCGTTATAAATCGTGCAATCTCCGCCTCTCTATATATATATTAAATATGTTGTCACTCTCCTCCACCTCGATTTACGTCTTAAATAGTTCATTCCCCCTTCTATCAAGATATATATTAAATATGTTGTCGCTCTCTCTATATGTGTATTGAAATGGTCAGTGTGAATTTCCCTTTTTTCATTTTCAAAAATGTTATCACCTCGCTTGGATGCTTGACGAGACCACAGGGTCGAAATAGTTTATTGCACCGGTGATTATGTGATTCCATGTTATTTTATTTTTATTTTTTATTCTTGCTCTGTTTATTACATACCCTGGTTTCCTTCTGGAATTTATTTCGTTCTAACACACGCTCTCTCTCTATCTCTCTCTCGCTCTCTCTCTCTCTCTCTCTCTCTCTCTCTCTCTCTATATATATATATATATATATATATATATATATATATATATATATATATATATATATATATATATATAGTCTCCGAAGTTCTTCCACTATTAAAATTATATGTAAAAGAAAACACAAAAAAACACTTTAGTCCCAAGTCCTTCGCTGGAAAATTACTTTTGCTTTAAGTCAATTTACTTATATATATATATATATATATATATATATATATATATATATATATATATACTTCAATCAGATACGGAACCATGAATTAATGATCTTTTTAACGTTGATCGAGAAAGTAAAAAAATATTGAATTTGAAAAAGATCGCGTTCCAATCACACACATACGTGATCACGTAAGTAATGATCACAGAGTCTGAAAGAGTATGGTTAATTGTTAACATTTAAAGGTTTAGAAAATCTCCATTATCACTAATTTTATTAAGAGAAGGTTTTTTTAATTGGATAAAAATTATTGTAACAGATTGGCGAGTCTCATCACGAATCAATTTGCTCGACATTTCCTGTGTCTCGCCGGATATAAGAAAGGCCACGAAATCACTCTATCATCGGAAGAAAAAAAGGAAAACTAAGCTTAGGTTTTAATTAATTTTAAAGATTGTTTCCTAGTTTTAATTCCCCTAATATCCATATGTTCATATGAAGATGCATATGCGTGCATCGTTATGAAACCAGCTGCATGTGTCAGTTTACATATATATATATATATATATATATATATATATATATGTGTGTGTGTGTGTGTGTGTGTGTGTGTGTGTGTGTGTGTGTGTGTGAAAAAGACAAACGGAAAACAGATTTAAATACAGGAGAAAAACAAGAAATGAGAGATTTGACCGGTTTCGTTCGTATCAACGAACGATTTCAGAAAAAGTAAAGATTTGAAAATTTTTGTTTCGATAGCGGCACAGACATAGGAAAATGAACAAAACGCACATCAAGATGTGATTGGTCTACACGAGAACTTTTAACAAGTATGTGAGATATTTTTGGCAAGTAAGCGACTTTTTCTCTTTCTCTCTTTCTTTTTTTTTGAAGAAACCTACTTTCAGAAAACCTACCAAAGCTTTAAAATATCCTCAATCTTTCATCCAAAACGCTAAACGCAAAGCCTTCAACATCCACAACAAAGAACAGACTGACTCCACAAAAATATCCCCTCACTACATGACCAGCACAACTAACACGGACACGACGGAGGAAAATAAATCTTACACTGTTCTCCCCAATAATCCCATACCTATATCCTTACAGAAACAACTAAAACCCGACATAAATAAAGTAACATCAACCTCTAAAACAATTAAGGATTTACTTAACATCAAACACCGCTCCTGACAACCCTTAAAGACACATTTTCCTCTGCCGGCATTTACAAAATAAAATGTGCCGCATGTCCGATGTGTTATATTGGTGAAACGGCCAGAAACATAAAATGTCGCATATACGAACACAAATAGGACTTCAAACACGACAATTCCACTAACGCTCTAGTAATACACAGACACACTTTTACCAACACAATTTTGACCTTATAAACTGCACTCTCCTCAAAACCAAACTCTCTCTCACTCTCTCTCTCTCTCTCTCTCTCTCTCTCTCTCTCTCTCACACACACACACGTCGCAAGTGCATTGAAAGCGCGACATTACTTCTCTCATCACAATCAAGCATTAAGCTCAGACTCGGATCTTATACCTTAAACAAACATCTGGCAAAACCCGCATTGAAAAAATGCAATATATTCGCCACTGTGATGCTGATTTAAAAAAAAAAAAAACACACACACAAAAAAAACGTCCCTCTGCACTCTTTCTATGCATATGCGTTTTAGTTTATGTATGCATCTTTGAATTTACATATGTATGTAAATTCATTTTTAATTACTATATTATTACTATATATATATATATATATATATATATATATATATATATATATATATATGTCGAGCAAATTGATTCGTGATGATACTCGCCAATCTGTTACAATAATTTTTATCCAATTAAAAAAACCTACTTTTAATAAAATTAGTGATAATGGAGATTTTCTACACCCTTAAATGTTAACAATTAAATGTTAAAATTATCACAGTTTATTCGCTATTTAAAATTGGCCGTGTTAAGTTAAGGCGTCGTATTTGAGTTGCAAAATACTCGTAATCCGGGGTTTCGAAACGCATGACCGGTAGTGAATAGTCATATCTCTATGCCTATGAGTCCCGATTATTAAAAAGGACGAAACGTATACGTACATAGATAATAAACAAATATAAATATATATATATATATATATATATATATATATATATATATATATATATATATATATATAATAATGGTAATAATCCAGGTGAAAAATATCCACAGGGTGGTAATCCAGAGAATTTTAACCGGGTTTATAAAAAGTGCTCAATATCAAAATAGAGCTTTATATATGATAATTTTATTTACACACATGTACAAAATCTGCGACACTGGCATGTCGATGTTATCGATCAACAGTTACTATAAACTGAGATCTCATCAAGCAGAGTTAGAATCCGATCTTAACCTCACATCATATTTGGAGAGAACCAAATATGATCTAAGGTTAAGATCGGATTCTAACTCTGCCGGATGAGATCTCAGTTTATAGTAACTGTTGATCGATAACATCGACATGCCAGTGTCGCAGATTTTGTACATGTCTGTGTAAATAAAATTATCATATATATATATATATATATATATATATATATATATATATATATATATATATATATATATATATATATATAAAATTGCCGAAACAGCTTTTCATGGTGAGCAACTTATGATCCCTTAAATAATGTTAAAACTAGCGTAAATTCTTGAAAGCAAACTAATATAGTGACTGTGAAAAGTTAATTGACTTACAAGCAAGGTAGTTATCTAACGAAGGACTTGGGACTAGATGTGTTTTTAAAATAGTTTTAATGGTTGAAAAACTTTCAAGACTATATATATATATATATATATATATATATATATAGTTTGAAAAGTCACACATTGAAAACGTTGCTGAAATGACAATAATAAGGAGAATATTTTTT
>OY744531.1:24804226-24826726 GCA_963556195.1 Sepiola atlantica | reverse complement strand
AATAATAATAATAATAATAATAATAATAATAATAATAATAATAATAATAATAATAATAATAATAATAATAATAATAATAATAATAATAATAATAATAATAATAATAATTAATAATAATAATAATAATAATAATAATAATAATAATAATAATAATAATAATAATAATAAATAATAATAATATAATAATAATAATAATAATAATAATAATAATAATAATAATAATAATAATAATAATAATAATAATAATAATAATAATAATAATAATAATAATAATAATAATAATAATAATAATAATAATAATAATAATAATATAATATAATAATAATAATATAATAATAATAATAATAATAATAAATAATAATAATAATATAATAATAATAATAATAATAATAATAATAATAATAATAATTAATAATAATAATAATAATAATAATAATAATAATAATAATAATAATAATAATAATAATAATAATAATAATAATAATAATAATAATAAATAATAATATAATAATAATAATAATAATAATATAATAATAATAATAATAATAATAATAATAATAATAATAATAATAAATTAATTAATAATAATAATAATAATAATAATAATAATAATAATAATAATAATAATAATAATAATAATAATAATAATAATAATAATAATAATAATAATAATAATAATAATAATAATAATAATAATAATAATAATAATAATAATAATAATAATATCATCGTCCTAAGAGACATATTGGAATAAATATGTAAAAACTAAGAAAAGAAAATATATTCGTAATCGTCTTAGAAACGATCGTACGCCTAATCATTGTTGGTCTTGACAGAAAAATGTAGGTTACACTTGATTTAAGCCGATGGATCTAGAAGTACACCATGAATAATTAACAATTGAAGGTTATTTTTGAAACTTTAATATTGGTTTTTGACCTAATAAATTTGAAAATTATTGATACATTACTGACAAAGCTATACGGTATTAATTAAAATTTAACTTTCTAACTATATGCATTTAAAAATTACTTTATTTACAAAAAAAAAGACGTTAGCTTGAAAATAATGAGCAAATATAAAATTTACAATATTCCCGGGCAACTCCAGGTAATTGCAATGTATAAATTTATCTATGGAACACTTTAAAACACGTTTAAAGCTTATAAGATTTTATTTCTCATTTCCTAAGATGACTTTATGTTTCTTTTTGCAAAAAAAAAACGGCCATGCATTTGATTTAGAAAATAATAAATTGTTTCCGCCACTAACTATTGCCGATGGAAACCAAAAAAGTAACAGTTTTCAGCGACAAAAATAAACTTCGAACATTCTTTATCTAAAAGAAAATGGTCGCGACGGATAATTTTAAAATAAAAGTAACATGGTTAACCAACAGTTTATTGTTATGCAATAGTGAAACAATAAGTTTAGAGGAAAACAATGATGGCTATACTAAGCGAGCAATTTTCTGTCATTGTTGACGCTATTCCCTATTGGGCCGTGACTACAACCGTTTCAGCTTGCCGATGATTCCACTGGGCACAGAGATTTACTAAAGATTTCTAAATCTGCCCTTTTGGATGAAACCGCGGTACATTGCTGAAATATGTAATATACAGTATCTAAATAAATTATATATATATATATATATATATATATATATATATATATATATATATATATTCCATCATCAGAGTTGACCAGTATTGTGTCATATTTTTTCATTAAAAAAAAAAGCAAAAAACAAAAATAAACAAACTTTTTTGTTTTTGTTTTTTGATAAAATGTCCTTGTCATCGGTGTATCCGCGGCGATGTCGTTGGCGGTTATGAATTCAAATTCTGGTTGTAGAACGAAGAAAGCATTGGCATGCTCGAAGTTTAAGAAAATGGGCCGTTCATTTCAATGCATTGATGGGTCAGTATTATACAATTGAAAATAGAAGCTTTTATCAATGCAAGATTAATTGATTTTTTTTTTACTTTAATCTTATTAATTTTGATATAATATTCCATGATCAGAATTGACCAGTATTGTGTCATTTTGTTTCATATATATATATATATATATATATATATATATATATATATATATATATATATATATATATATATATATATATATATATGCCGCAAGATTGTCTGTGTGTGTCGCGGTATCACAGTGAAACGGTTCATCTAAGAGCCAAACAAACCGTATATTTGAAATCAGTGTCTTCGATCCGATGTCTTTATAGATGTCAGAAGGTATTAAACCTTTTTAAAAACTCATTATCAAAAGTTCAAAGTACGTAAATGTAATAAAAACTGGAAGCCAGACATAACTTACGGATAAGTTTTATTTAACTATTCGTTGCTTACTGTCACAAATAGTATTCAATATTCACTCTTAATATATACACGAATGTAGAACATTCCATCATTAATCAAAGGGGTGAGACGGGCATCAATTACCTTTGATACTGCAGTAAAAATAACATAAGAAACAAATGTTCAGATATTTTTAGCGTTCCTATTTTCTATTATTAGTCGATCGGACAACATACTTATAATAATATGAACTTTTTCACCTCCAGTAAGAAAAATAAATAAGTCATGGTAAAGTATAAAAATAAGTACAAACTTTTTTATTGGTGTTAAACCTTTTACATCCGAATCGTTTATACTTTTCATTGTACGTATTTGACGTGGTATTTACTTTGAAAAAAAAAACATGTATCCTTTTTTATTATTGATAAAATATTTGATAAATGTTCACTGATATTTTTGTTAATAAGAAATTTTTTAGTTTATATTTTTGTTTCTGTATATTTTTAGTTTATATTTATGTTTCTTTATATTTTTTATCCATATTTATGTATCTTTATATATTTTATCAATATTTATGTTTCTTTATATTTGTTATCAATATTTATGTTTCTTTATATTTTTTATATATATTTATGTTTCTTTATATGTTTTATATATATTTATGTTTCTTAATATTTTTATATATATTTATGTTTCTTTATATGTTTTATATATATTTATGTTTCTTTATATTTTTTATATCCATATTTATGTTTCCTTATATTTTGGGGTTTATATTTATGTTTCTTTATTTTTTTATATATATGTATGTTTCTTTATATTTTCTATATATATTTGTGCTTCTTTATATTTTTTATATATATTTATGTTTCTTTATATTTTTTATCTATATTTATGTTTCTTTATATTTTCTATATATATTTGTGTTTCTTTATAGTTTTATTTATATTTATGTTTCTTTATATTTTTAGGTTAATATTTATGTTTATATATTTTTTCATATATATTTATGTTTCTTTATATTTTTTATATATATTTATGTTTCTTTATATTTTTTATATATATGTATGTTTCTTTATATTTTCTATATATATTTGTGCTTCTTTATATTTTTAATATATATTTATGTTTCGTTATATTTTTTATCTATATTTATGTTTCTTTATATTTTCTATATATATTTGTGCTTCTTTATATTTTTTATATATATTTATGTTTCTTTATATTTTTTATATATATATATGTATGTTTCTTTATATTTTCTATATATATTTGTGCTTCTTTATATTTTTTATATATATTTATGTTTCTTTATATTTTTATCTATATTTATGTTTCTTTATATTTTCTATATATATTTGTGCTTCTTTATATTTTTTATATGTATTTATGTTTCTTTATATTTTTTATATATATGAATGTTACTTTATATTTTCTATATATATTTGTGTTTCTTTATATTTTTATCTATATTTATGTTTCTTTATATTTTTAGGTTAATATTTATGTTCATTTATTTTTTCATATATACTTATGTTTCTTTATATTTTTTATATATATTTATGTGTCTTTATATTTTTTATATAGATTTATGTTTTTTATATTTTATCTATATTTATGTATCTTTATATTTTATCTGTATTTATGTTTCTTTATATTTTTTATCTATATTTATGTTCCTTTATATTATTTATCTATATTTATGTTTCTTTATATTTTTTATCTATATTTATGTTTCTTTATATTTTTATCTATATTTATGTTTCTTTATATTTTTTATCTATATTTATATATCTTTATATTTTTTATCTATATTTATGTATATTTATATTTTTTTATCTATATTTAGGTTTCTTTATATTTTTTATCAATATTTATGTATCTTTATATTTTTTATCTATATTTATGTTTCTTTATATTTTTTATCTATATTTATGTATCTTTATATTTTTTATCTATATTTATGTTTCTTTATATTTTTTTATATATATTCATGTTTCGTTATATTTTTTATCTATATTTATGTTTCTTTATATTTTTTATATAGATTTATGTTTCTTTATATTTTATCTATATTTATGTATCTTTATATTTTTTATCTATATTTATGTTTCTTTATATATTTTTATATATATTTATGTTTCTTTATATGTTTATATATTTATGTTTCTTTATATTTTTTATCTATATTTATGTTTCTTTATATTTTTTTATCTATATTTATGTTTCTTTATATTTTTTTAATATATATTTATGTTTCTTTATATTTTTTATATATATTCATGTTTCTTTATATTTTTTATCTATATTTATGTTTCTTTATATTTTTTATATATATTTATGTTTCTTTATATGTTTTATATATATTTATGTTTCTTAATATTTTTATATATATTTATGTTTCTTAATATTTTTATATATATTTATGTTTCTTTATATGTTTTATATATATTTTGTTTCTTTACATTTTGGGGGTTTATAGTTATGTTTCTTAATATTTTTTATATATATAAATTTTTCTTTATATTTTTTATCCATATTTATGTTTCCTTATATTTTGGGGTTTATATTTATGTTTCTTTATTTTTTATATATATTTATGTTTCTTTATATTTTCTATATATATTTGTGCTTCTTTATATTTTTTATATATATTTATGTTTCTTTATTTTTTATATATATTTATTTTTCTTTATATTTTCTATATATATATTTGTGTTTCTTTATATTTTTATCTATATTTATGTTTCTTTATATTTTTAGGTTAATATTTATGTTTATTTATTTTTTCATATATATTTATGTTTCTTTATATTTTTATTTATATTTATGTTTCTTTATATTTTTAGGTTAATATTTATGTTTATTTATTTTTTCATATATATTTATGTTTCTTTATATTTTTTATATATATTTATGTTTCTTTATATTTTTATCTATATTTATGTTTCTTTATATTTTTTATCTATATTTATGTATCTTTATATTTTTTATCTATATTTATGTATCTTTATATTTTGTATCTATATTTATGTTTCTTTATATTTTTTATCAATATTTATGTATCTTTATATTTTTTATCTATATTTATGTTTCTTTATATTTTTTATCTATATTTATGTTTCTTTATATTTTTATCTATATTTATGTTTCTTTATATTTTCTATATATATATATATATATATTTGTGTTTCTTTATATTTTTAATCTTAATTTATTTTTCTTCATATTTTTTTGTTTATATTTATGTTTCTTTATTTTTTATACATATTTATGTTTCTTTATTTTGTTTATGTATATTTATGTTTCTTTATATTTTCTATATATATATATTTGTGTTTCTTTATATTTTTAATCTTAATTTATTTTTCTTCATATTTTTGGGTTTATATTTATGTTTCTTTATATTTTCTATATATATTTGTGTTTCTTTATATTTTTTATATATATTTATTTTTCTCTATATTTTATATGTATATTTATTTTTTAAATATTTTTTTTTATATATTTATGTTTCTTTATATTTTTTTATCTCAATTTATTTTTCTTTATATTTTTGGGTTTATATTAATGTTTCTTTATTTTTGTTATCTATATATATGTTTTTTTTATATTTTTTTCTAAATTTGTCTTTCTTTATATTTTTGGGTTTATATTTATGTGTTTTATATTTTTATCCATATTTATGTTTCTTTAAATTTGTTATATATACGGAGAGGACAAAACAGATTTCTAGTTTTGTATCTCTATGTAGAACTCTTAAACACAGTTTAAGTAGGTTAAAAAGACAAAATATTTTCGTTTGATCTATGGTCGTGTGGATAAAGAGTTCGCCAGAGGTTTAATTTCGATAGTGAAAAAATGTTTAAACATGCACAGTCATGTATGTTTAGTGGGGGTGCAATGTATGCAAATGACATACCTGTGGTGGGAAATATATCTGCTTCTGGATTTGATCACCCTTGAAAATGAGATGCCATTTTGAAGAAACTAACAACTTCTTAGGAACGATGTCCAATGCTGAGTTTTAATTTTGTGGAGTTCAATAAATCTACGAAGGATGTGGAATAATCAAAAATAGGTCAAATTTTGAAAATAAGGATAAACTTTAGAAGCGAGGAAGGAAGAAAATGAAGTAATGTAAATAAAGATGGAACGTTAAAAGTCTTCAAACAGTCTTTAAAATAAAGATGGCTGACTTATACTGATATAGAGTAATTCCTAAACCTTGAGATGGAATAAGGAACGGACAATGCTAAGTATTTTAGGAAAGTAGAAAGTGGACCATGGCTTTACTTTCGGCAGCCTCGTAACTCTCGCTTCCCTTATTTTGTCCTTTAGTACTCACATTTCATGAGCGATGTTTCTGACAATGGGGGGGATTGCTGTTTTCTGGGTCGGAATCTGTCCATATAACACTTATTGTTAGCTAGTTTTTGATCTTGAGGTATTAATTTTTTTTTTGGGGGGGGGGGGGCTCCTTTACATCAAGTGGTTTCATGCATTGTCTGGAGCAATTTCCATAATTTTTTTAAAACAATTGTCGCTGTGGATGTAAAATTCTGTATATGCATTAAATATTGGCCAATGGCTGAGTCAACACATTGAACAAAAAACGGGCAGCAGGAAGAGATTTGTGTTGTCCCATATTTGATGGTGATTGCTGTTTGATTCTGAGAACACGACGACGAAGAAGAAGAAGAAGAAGAAGAAGAAGAAGAGCAACAATAGCAACAACAAGGAAGAGGTGAAGGAGGAGGGGGCGGAGAAGAAGAAGAGCAATAACAACAATGGAGATTCATAGGAGGGGGACAGAGGTGGGGAGGCAGGAAGAAGAAGGAGATGGAAAAGAAGAAGAAGGAGAAAAACAACAGCAACAATAACGAGGAAGAAGAAGTGGAGGAAGAGAAAGAGGAGGAGGAAGAAGAAGAGGGAGAGGAGGAGGAAGAAGAAGAAGGTGGAGACAGAGGAAGATAAAAATAAGGTGGGGGTGGAAAAGGAGGGGGAAGGAAGAACCGAGAACGGAAGTCGGTATAATCAAAAAGACACTGAAACCAGCCAAAAGAAAGCCGGTGCGAGCTTATCTGTGAATTAGGATTACAGAAGCTTTTTAAGTGTTTCCTACGCGGGGCCTCATTTTGCAATGACAATAACGTAATAGCAGCGTAGATGAAGGAGGGAGATACAAACTACCTCCACCCCCCCCCCCCCACAAAAAAAGCCCACACATTTCCAGAGATAAAAACAATGGCGAAAGGAGGCACGAAATGATGCAAAAAGATAAATTCACGTAATGCTATGAAAATGGCAGAAAAAATGAACAAATAAAACTGCCAACTAAATAAAACAATAAATTTAAAAACAAAACAAACAAAAAAAAAACTAAAAAGTTAAAATGAAGGCCAATGTCCTGACGCAGCCACTAAATAATCCCAAAGCCCAAATAAATCAATAAGGCCAATCCTAGAAAAAAAATTTTGCAGAATAAACACATAAAAATGTAACCGCATTGATTCTGCAGAAACCTCATATGTGCTTTATTTTCTTGGCCGCTGCAAAATTTATCTCAGTAAACTTTCTATATCTTACATATAAAGTTATCTTGTCGGATTTTAAACGTCAGATCCAAGCTGACAAATCAAATGTTGTTTCGGGTTAGCCAATTTTCATTTGTTATTGTCGTAAGATGGTATTTGCAATTGCAATATAATAATGAATTTAACTATAATTTATTTAAAAAATTACTTAGATCGGCCTAGACGACTATTAAATAATCACCTAAAATTTTTTTTAAAATCAGCAATAAGAATAACTCATTTTAATTTGAAGAATATAATAGGAGCTAATATTAAAAAAAAGGTGCAGACAAATAAAAATTAAAAACTAAAATGACTTCACTGTATCCCGAGCAACGTCGGGTAGAACAGCTAGTACACACACACACGCACGCACACACACACACACACACACACACACACACACACACACATTCGTGCTCGCGTGTCGCGTGTGTGTCTGTGCATGTGTTCAGAAAAGAGCGACACATGTGGTCAGGTTACTCGGACTGAGCCGACCCACCAGATTATCAAGCGCGTTTTATTTTGACCGAATAAATGCTTAAACACATCTTAGGAGTAATTGTTATTGGCTCCCTTAATATACCTTCCAAGCTTTTGTGTCAATCAAGTCGAAAATCCATGTATGCTGTTCTGCTTTCCAGTTCTGCTATTCATTAGGTTAATCTCAAGGATTTCTAAATTAATTCTCCTATCTGTTACTTCTTCAATTTCCTGAAGGTCTTTCATGTGTTTTTTAACCGTTTCCGTATTCGTGTTGTGTACTTGTCGTTTCTCCCATATCTTGCCCTAGTTTTAATGTTGTAGCTTCTTAGTTTTCCTTTCTTTTCAAGTATATTTCGATTTGCTGATTCGTGTTTGTTGTAAGATCTTTTTTCTTCTTGTTTGTAATCTTCCATTGTTTACTGAATGCCCCTTTCCCTTTCACGGATTCAACTTCTCTTTTAGTTTTTTTTAAATTTGGAATTCAGTCTAGTTTATTCACTCTTTTTTATGAGAATATATTTAGTTTTGTAATCAGAGATTTTTCCTCAGCATAGACTAAGTTGTTCAGATCTGTAATAGTGTCTGTTGGGTGCATGGGAGGTGTTTATAACCTTTTTTACTTTTATATATTTACATTCATCCAATCTATTGTTCTTAGAGCTGGTAGTTTCTGTTCATCCTTATCCATAGTTTCCTTGATGTGTCCAATTTCTTTTGCGCCTTCTTCTGTGAGAAAGAAAAGGAAAAAAGGGAAAATAACGATTCAGTGCAAAACAGAAAAGCGATAGAATAATAAAAACGAAAGAAAATAGAAAAAAGAAATAAAAAGAAAACAATTAAATTAAATCTAAAGGGAAAACAGAAAGAAAGCGAAAATACAAAAAAAAAAACGATGAACCAACCGAAATAGACAGAAAACGGAGAAATAGAAATTGTATAAAAAAGAAAGAAATAAGGAATAAAATCAAAGATGAGAAAGAAAAAAGTAAAAAAACTAACCTAATAGAAAGAAGGGAAGGAAATTATAAGAAATGGGAATGAAGAAAAAAGAACGTAGTAAAAGGCGGGCGGGGTGTTATTGTGAAAAAAATAGAAATGAAAAAAAAAAGGGAATGGATCAAAATGAATAGATAGAAAAGCGTAAGGAACAAAGGAAGACAGAAAGAAATTATGAAGAAAAGATATAGAAGAAAGGAGAGAAATGTATTTTTTTTAAGAATAAAAGACAGAATGAAAGATAGAATGAAAGATAGATATAAAGAACAGAAGAAAACAAAAACATCAAAAGGAATGGAACGGAAGAAGAAGAAAAAAGAACAGAGAGAAAAAAAAAGAAAAGTGGAGTTAGGAAGGTGACGGAAGGAAAAGGAGTAGAAAAACAAGTAGCACACCTTAAGTAAAATAGGGAAAAGTATAATTACTCAGAAAGGGGAAGTTTGATTCGCAGAAAACCCAGAGAAGTGGAAAGCGGAAAAAGAAGAATGCCTCGTTCCTGTGAGTCGGATTCTTTATATTTGTCTGCATCCCCCCCCCCCGATTCCAATCCTCACCACCATAACCCTACCTACCCCCCCCCCCCCCGGGTTCCTTCTTTCCTCACTCGTGTCAACAATACATTTCTTTGGTGGACCCTCGTGTCGCCCGTCGGTCAACAAACCCAAACGCGGACTCCCTTAGGATTGTTTATGCCACGTCACCTTTTATAGTTCCCTCCACATTTTTATTTCGAGATATTTGGACTTTCTCCGTTGTCGCTAGCACTGGGGCCGCCCCCCCCCCCCCCAAAAAAAAAACAAGCATGGCGTCTGAGGGAGAGAAAAAAAAGAGGGGAAAGGGGGAGACGGAGAAGTAAAGATAGAAAGTACAATGAATAAATGGTTCTGATCGACGCCGCAGGGTGTCGCTTCCCTCGAAAACCCGCCATATTGGGAAGGAAAATGGCGACCAAATTGACGCCACCAGGTAATTATAAATCACGAGAAAAAAAGCGGAGTTCTTTAACTTTCGATCTAATAAGAAAAAAATAAATTAGAGACATCGGAATAATGATAATATTAATGACAAGACGAGGTTATAATTAACTGCTAATCGTCATAGTTATTACAGTAATTCTACATGGAATAATTGTAATTGTTTGTGTTATGTAAAACATCATTAAAAATGAATACAATTGATTAACAAAATGCCAGTAATTATAACATTGAAAATAATGATAGTAATAAAATCTAATTTAATCAAATTACATTAGTAATGACCTGGGAAGGAATAATAATGATAAACAACATTTGTAAGATATGATTATTAGTTTTTCTAATATAACCTCTAGTCAATAATTAAGACCAATATATATATATATATATATATATATATATATATATATATATATATATATATATATATATATATATATATATATATATATATATATATATATATATATATATATATATATATATATATATATATATATATATATATTCCATTATAAATGCCAGTATATTGAAATCATATGCCCGTAATAGGGTTAAGATGAAAATTCATATACACTAAATGTACAAAAGCAAGGAAATTCCCAAATTTCTACACTTTTATTGTCATTAATTAAGGGTATGACTACATATCAACCAAACCATTTCATTATCACATCACTACAGTATAAATCTCTATGCATGAGTGGATGAAGTGTGTGAGGTGCGCTGAAGAAAAATTCCTACCAGTAAAATATATAGCTCTGTTGTGCTCGCATACCCTTAATGACAATAAAAGTGTAAAAATTTGGGAATTTCCTTGCTTTTGTACATTTAGTGTATATGAATTTTCATCTTAACCCTATTAAGGGCATATGATTTCAGTATACTGGCATTTATAATGGAATGTCACTACTTTTGTAAATGCTATGCTTCAATACAATGGTCATTTTAAAGTTTTTTTGGAATTTTCTGGAAAACTAAGGTATATGGTAAACTGAAATTAAAATGCCATCAACTAGGCCTTAGAACCTCTATCTCTGCCAAAAATCAGCTGTATCCATCAAATAGTTGATGAAATACAGGGTGGCACATACGTACGTACGTACGTACGTACGTACACACACAGATAATATGATTTCATGATTGAACTTTCTGGATCTCTGGGTTGCCTTGACTAATGATGCTGAAATTCTGCACACTTATAGAACCTATCAAAGAAAATTGTGCAAATTTTTAACTAATTTGGTTTATTGGGTTTTGAGTTATGATTGATCAAAGAAATGAGATTGCCAGCATAGACCATTTTTGAAGTCTATTAAGGAATAGAGCGCTCTCGCGCCTCCCTTGATATATATATATATATATATATATATATATATAGTAACATTCTGAACATGATGGCAAATAAATATTGGAAAAAACAAAATTATTTATATAGTCATCAACGTTTCGTCTTTATTTTAAAACTTTCTAAAGATGATTGGTTTAAAGAAATAACATACAAGTACAATATTTGAAAATATTTGGTGTGTTTGTGACGTGTAAAGAATGTTTTTTATTGTTTTGTTTTTGTTTCGTTTTTAAACGAAACATAGTCGTTAGAATTAAAAAAAAAAATGTGGGTATGGTTTGTTCGCAAGAAAAAAACAAAAAAATTATTTTCACGTAATAATCGCACCACATTCTTTGAATTCTAACGACCATGTTTCGTTTAAAAGACAAAAACAAATAAATTATTTTCACTTCACAAACACATCAAATACTTTCAAATATTGTACTTGTATGCAATTTCTTCAAATCAATCATATTGAGAAAGTCTTAAAATAAAGACGGAACGTTGATGAATATATAAATAATTTAGTTTTTTCTTTTTTCATTTTCAACACACAGACATATATATATATATATATATATATATATTTCACATAGATATATTAATTTCATAAATAATTTTCTGTCTCTCTCTCTCTCTATATATATATATATACATATATATATTAATCTTATATATATATATATTTATATATATATTAATTTCACATAGATATATTAATCTCATAAATAATTTTCTCTCTCTCTCTCTCTCTCTCTCTATATATATATATATATATATATATACCTATATTAATCTTATATATATATATATATATATATATATATATATATATATATATATATATATATATATATATATATATTCAAAATTCCATATAAATATTCAGACACGTGGTGCTTCAAAGATGTTATACATTTCCTCATTTAAAAAAGGCGCCAAACCAGCGCAGCAACATCGACCGGACTTTACTTCACTTTAAACTATCGTCTCTAACAACTTGACGTATTTTTCTGACTCTACGGTGGATTCGACCCCTCGATCCAACTAAATGAAGAAAAAAAAAGATGTATTCATCGAAAGTCTTAGCAAAAATAAATAAATAAATGATTTAATCATTTAAAATTGCATCATTTTTTTGGTTGTTTTCAAAATTCAATATAAATATTCAGACACATGATGCTTCAAAGATGTATTTTCAATGTTATATATTTTGATGTTTTTAATAAATATTGTATCTTTACAATGTTTTGTTCTCATCTTTTTACCTCTAAAATACATATTATATATATATATATATATATATATATATATATATATATATATATATATATATATATATATATATATATATATATGTATGTATTTTAGAGGTAAAAGATGAGAATAAAACATTGTAAAAATAAAATATTTATTAAAAACATCAAAAGTTCAGAGCAAGGAGCCTCATATCCTTAATCCATGGATTTTCAAAGAAAACATTTCTTCTCATCAGAGGATGGGGAAGCCGACAATGCGATTATAAATATTGTCGGCAATATTTATAATCGCATTGTCGGCTTCCCATTCTCTGATGAGAAAAAATGTTTTCTTTGAAAATCCATGGATTAAGGATATGAGGCTCCTTGCTCTGAACTTTTGATGTTTTTAATAAATATTGTATCTTTACAATGTTTTATTCTCATCTTTTACCTCTAAAATAAATTGCTCTATTTAATATATTGAGCTTTACACTATCACGATAGATTATTATTATTAAACGATAATTTAATTATCGTTATAATTCTACACTTAAATATTATTATATGTATATATATATATATAGATATAGATATATATATATATATATATATATATATATATATATATATATATATATATATATATATATATATATATATATATATATATATATATATATATAGGGTGGCGCAAAAGTCGCGCATTGGTTTGTTTAGGTGATAAAAACTAGGCTTTTCTGATAAATAATACATTTACTTGGTAATTTTGTTGCAGTTGTTTTTAAAAATAATATCCTTTAAATGGCCACCATTTTCGGCCTCACAAAGACGGGCTCTAGTTAGGGCATTTTCCATTACACTCCTTAGAATAACTGGCGCTAGTTCTTGGATTTCATGTTTGATATTGTTTTTAAGCTCTTGAATCGTTGTAGGCTTGTTCACATATACCCTTTCCTTAAGATAACCCCAAAGGAAAAAGTCAGGGGCTGTTAAATCCGGTGAACGTGAAGGCCAGTTAAAATCAGAAAATCTGCTAATTAAGCGCTCGCCAATCAATCCCGCAAAAGTCACACATTAGTTTGAATCAGTTGTTACTGATTCAAACTAATGCGTGACTTTTGCGCAACCCTGGAGATTAATATTAATATAAATTAAATTTATATCGATCAAAATGATTCCGGAAGGGATTGATTTTCAATTACAAAAACAAGCTCAATTATTAAAATTAAATAGAGCTTATTCATATATATTTATTTAAAACTGTGTTGTTATATCATTTTATAATAATTTATACCTAAACCAAGTCATGTGGTTTAGGATTGTTTAAAAAATATCTGCATAGTAAACAAAAGGTAACTTGCCATAAAAGAACAAAAACTTCGCCAGATGGAGAAATAAGCCGACTAAAAAGTGTATTCGTCCATCACTACAAAAAGAAGATTCAACAATGGTTATAAATGACACAGAGCAAGTCACAGTTTTCACAGTCGTAAGCATAATTAAAACTATGTCGACCATCACAAAATAAAAATATCTGAACAAATCTTCAAATTATAACAAACATCTTATAAAAATTAACTGAAATTTATTATCATCATTGATTTATTAATTCGGGCTTTAAAAAATAAAAATCAGTGTATAAACAATCATTACGCAATTAAGCGTAATGATTGTTTATACACTGATTTTTATTTTTTAAAGTCCGAATTAAGTAAATCAATGATGATAAATTGTTTTTATTTATTTAAATACACTAATCACTTTTGCATCGTTAAGTTTACAAATATGACTGAATACAAATAACGAAGCATTTAAATATCTAAATATTAGATCGTTTTTTTCTTTCTTGTAGAGAAATCACTCTCATGGAAACGAACAATAAATATGAGTCCTTAAAATCCCATTGTACAATGTTCGCCTTCTTCGCATTCTATCGTGTTTATTGAAAATTACCTTGTAAAGAAGTCGGTGCCATCTTTGTTTTGGTCACGTGATCATCTAAAGAATAATAGAATGAATATTCCGCTCATTCTATTATTTCGTCATTCCACTATTAACCCGCTTTCCACTGCAGCAAGGTTTGACATGAAATCGGTTTAACCTTGATAAAAATCCTATTTTAGTCACGTAAATTATGTAGGGTAAAACTAAATTAAATTTCTTTACATTCCACCATATTTTTGTTTGGTCAAGTGATCGCCTACGGAATAATAGAATGACTATTCTGCTGAATACCGCTACCCGTGAATCTCGAAAATCTATCTTATTAAATTTTTTCCTTGTGATCATGAGTGCCAGTAGGAGTAGATCTGAGTGCGAGAGTTAAAAACTTCGCCTTTCTTTTCTTTATCACAAATCAAAAATAAAATATCGATTAGAAGTAAATAGTAAAATATTCCAATCGATCGAAAGTAAAAAAAAAATGTTTCTAAAAACATGGACCAATATTTGTCATAACTGGCTAACGACACATCTATTGATCACAAAGAAAAAAAAGTTAAATATTCAAACCTTCAAAGAGTTATTTAAAAAATATAATTGCAACAGAGCTATAAAAAAAATAAATTACAGAACATAGTTATATCATACTATTTTATTTATCTTCCTCCCACAAGGTAAGATGTGGCACAAGGTCGGGAAAGTGGGATTTGAAAAGCCAGCGCCCGAGAAGGTGAGCACTCTGGCCTACAAAAAATGCCTGGGCAGCCCTGTCGGCATTCCCCGGTAGGAGCGCCTCAGTAAGCAATAAACTTACTCCTCCCCAAAGAGGGGAGGCAAAGTGTGGGAGGGTGGACCTAGAACTGCACAGGACAAACCCACAGACCGGCGTAAATCAAGCCCCGAAGGCTAAGACAATACCAGTCTATGGGGTGCAGTATCCATCGGAACAGATACTACACTTTGATCTTGGCACAAAAGGCCAATCATACTATGATTTAATGTCAATTTCGAAGCAATTCTTTTAAAATATTTTATTGAATTTTAAGTGTTGCCTTGTTAATTCAAGGTAACACTTAAAATTCTAAAAATCTATATCGTCATTGATGATTCTGATAATTATCTGAAAGTTTTTTAACCTGGATTTTTTAACCTGGATTTTTTAACCTGGATTTTTGTTTGTGAAGTTTTCATCTGGCAATTATCTCTGAAGATGGGCGGTGTTTATATGATTACTTGCATTTTCTTCAAGTATGCTGTGAATTTTGTTCAGGAACACGTGTAATATTTTTTGCTCCGAAATTGACATTAACTCTGATCCGTAATATATATATATATATATATATATATATATATATATATATATATATATATATATATATATATATATATATATATATATATATATATATATATATATAAGCATGAGTTGGAGATCTTTAATGATTAAAAGCCACCATAACGTTGAGAGATTTACTTTTTTTCCTCTCTCAATCGTTTTCTCCAACTGAAACCATTTTTTCCCCCTCATATCTCATTCGATTTTCTTAGTTTTTAATTTATCATTCTGACGTTTCCTCTTAGAGGGTCAGACGATAAGGCCATAAGAAAAATTTTAGCAATTTTCTTTTTTTTTCCACCCGCCCGTTTCATTGATTAAAAAAAAATGTTTCCTCTAAAATTTATCCTACGATTTTGTTGTACGCGTAATTTACTTAAATTGTAAATATATATATATATAGTTTAAAGGTTCATACTTTTTTTTAATAAGCATCCGTTTGAAATTTAATAAAAAAGAAGTGTGGTAAATAAATACCATCAAAGCTTGTTATAGATGCAATATGTATTTTACAAAAAAAGAAAAGACAAATCGAAGACGATTTTTTTTTTTTTCCTCTTTATATAAACTAACATTAAGTGTAAAATACATATTGCATCTATAACAAGCTTTGATGGTATTTATTTACCACACTTCTTTTTTATTAAATTTCAAACGGATGCTTATTAAAAAAAAAAAAAAGTATGAACCTTTAAACTATAACCTTCCACGTGCTTGCGTGATTTCATACGAGAGAGGAAAAAAAAACAACATCCCACTCGCCGGCTCACATCAACAGAAACGGGCTTTCCAATTACATCGGAATTTTCAACTACAATGAATAAGCTAATTTTATTAGCGAAATATCTGTATAACTATAAACTACATACATACTTAATGTTAGTTTATATAAAGAGGAAAAAAAAAATCGTCTTCGATTTGTCTTTTCTTTTTTTGTAAAATACATATTGCATCTATAACAAGCTTTGATGGTATTTATTTACCACACTTCTTTTTTATTAAATTTCAAACGGATGCTTATTAAAAAAAAAAGTATGAACCTTTAAACTATAACCTTCCACGTGCTTGCGTGATTTCATACGAGAGAGGAAAAAAAAACAACATCCCACTCGCCGGCTCACATCAACAGAAGCGGGCTTTCCAATTACATCGGAATTTTCAACTACAATGAATAAGCTAATTTTATTAGCGAAATATCTGTATAACTATAAACTACATACATACTTAATGTTAGTTTATATAAAGAGGAAAAAAAAAATCGTCTTCGATTTGTCTTTTCTTTTTTTGTAAAATACATATTGCATCTATAACAAGCTTTGATGGTATTTATTTACCACACTTCTTTTTTATTATATATATATATATATATATATATATATATATATATATATATATATGTGTGTGTGTGTGTGTGTGTGTGTGTGCTTGTATCAACAGACAATACTAGATAATAAATAGATAGGTAAATATGAACGGATAGCTAGTTAGATGTATATGAAGAGATTGATAAAAAGATAGATATGTATATAGATAGAAACATTCAAATCGGTATGTTTTCATAGAAACATGGGTTGGATACATTAAAGCGATGGGTGTGCGCATGCGTGCGCGTGTGTCTATTGATAAAGAAAAAGATAACGAGTTTCGCAAAGCGATAGAGATATAGCCAAAGATAGATTTTTAAAAAAGAAGAGAAGCGGGTAGAGATACAAAGAGAGTGGGAGTAATAACACAGAGAGTTAGAGAGAGGGGGACGGAGAGGGAGAGATGAGGTTTCAATTATTGAAGTAATTATCATTTTCAGCCCAGCTAGGCTAAAATTCACTCTCGACGACGTGCAAAAACAAGTGCGCTAACCACTGTACAAAGCGCGATTTTCCCAGTCGAAATGAATCCTTGACTGGCGGATTGATTGATTCTATTCATCGATCGATGGATCAAAGGATGGCAAGATGGTGGTGCGGCGGGGAATAAAACAGAGATAAAAATGTCGGAACGATCGATCGATGACGGCGTTGGTAAACCTTGTTTTCTCCACTCTATTCACCACCCCTCTCTCTTCCTCTCTTTCTCACTCTCTTTGTCCTCCTCCTCTCTCTCCCTCTCCTTCTCTCTTTCTCCCTCTCTTTCTCCCTCTTTTTCTCCCTCTCTCTCTCCCTCGCTTTCTCTATCTCTCTCTTTCTGTTATTACACCCACTCTCTTTTTATCTCTCTATCTTTCTACCCCCTCTCTCTTTTTCTTCATCTCCTTCTCCCCTCTCTCTCTCTCTCTCTCTCTCTCTCTGTTATTCCCCTTTTTATCTCTCTGTCACCTGCCTCTCTCTCTCCTACTCTCTATATTATTGCCCCCGTCTCTTTCTATCGCGCTGCCACCTCTCTCCACCCTCCCATCTCTCTCTTTATTATTGCTCTCCCTCTCTTTTTTATCTCCCTGTCTCATTTCTACTCCCTCCCCCCTCTCTCTCTCTCTCTTTCACTATCTCTCTCTTCCCCCGCCATTGTCTCTTTTATTGCCCCTCCCTTTTTATCTATCCGTTACCTAGCTCTCTGCCCTCTATCTATCTCGCTCCCCTCTCTCCTCTTCCCCTATCCCCCTCTTCCCCTCTCCCCTCCCTTTCTTTCTTTCCTCCTATCTATCTATCTATCTATCTATCTATCTATCTATCTATCTTTCCCCATTCAGCCATTTATTTGCCACGACATCAGAGTCCACATGTTTCACCAACCTCATGTGACCGTCATTACAACTGTCAACAACCGTTGATCCTGCTCTTTCTTACCTGCCTCCCGACGAGGGCTGTATGTGTCACACAAAGTTGAGCTTAAAGTGGAGTGTGGCAATTACTCAACGCCACGCGGGTGGAGGTAGGACTTTCCTCATGACCCGATGACGTGCAGAGAAATCTTCCTCTTTTAGAGTGACCACTTGGTCATTGGTCTATGTTATCGCACGAGGTAACCGAAAGATAAAAGTCGAAGGCGAATTCTAGTTTTTTTTTTGTTTTTTTTTTTTTAGTTATTTCTTACATTCTCACGCATCTCAACACCAGAAACGAAATCCGTCCCCTTTTCAATATCGACCGAGACAACTTTTTGCGTTTTAAACAAAAATGTAGAAGATTTGTTGTTGTGTTTTTGTTGTTATTTCTTACATTTCAAGTAAGCTAGAAAGCAAATAGCAAATCAGACTTAACTCTAACCCTAACCCTAACCCTAACCCTAAACCTATGCCACCGCCTTAAATTAATTTTGAAAGAAATCCTTCACTCTATAATAAAAGGTCAAGGTGAATGTTTTTTTTCTTTAGATCATCAGAAATGATAATTATTATTTATATATAAAATTAAATTATTGACGTAATTCTATGATTTTATATGAATATTTTAGTAATAAATAGCGAGTGCGAACACTGGTGAAGCATGATTTATTTTTCGTCATTTTGACGGGTGTTGTACACTAGTAAGAAAAAAATAATCTTATCACGATGCTTACATTTAATTTAGGTTAAGATTTTCTTTCATAATTTACGATGATTTAAATAGAATCAATATATTTTTTTTTGAAGTTTTAAAAATCCAGTTATATACCGGGCGTCTCAAAATAATGTATGCGCATGGTGCACCTGCCCACTTTCACCGTGATGTGAGAGCTTATCTGAATGGAAACCTGCAAAACAGATGGATTGAATGAAGAGGGAGAGTCGGATACTAATCTAAATCACCAGATGTGACCTCCTTAGATTTCTTCTGTTTTTTGTGTAAAGATTCTTCTTTTTTTCGTGAAGATTTATTAAAGACAAGGTTTACAGCAGGAAACCTGAAACAATTGCCGAAATGTTAGTAGAAATTAAAGAAAAATGAGCTTAACTATGGGAGGAAATGTTGCTGAACCTTTGGACGTCCATTTCCTGACAACATGAAAAGTGTATTGAGCAGAACGGAAACCGTTTCGATCACTTGATGTGAACTAATCATTTAATTACCAGTCGGAGAGTTGCCTTTACTTTCATTAAAATAAATTTCTCTGTTTTCTTCTGAATTTCAATGTCAAAATCCTTAAATGTGTTTTTGTTTTCTCATCTATAAATTTTGTTTACGAATCAAAATCAATAAATCGAACGAGTAATAATTAACGATTCAAAGATTGAATACATCATTTTGGGTCAACATATAAATGCAATATCTTCTGTCTTTTTACATGGCTTGTTGCACTTTGCTATTTTTGCCAATGAAATTGATTGAATACTAATATCGAACACAATAATAGTTATCGAACGTTTTTTGTGTGTGTGCGTGCGAAATCCGTTGCCAAACACGGCCAAGCCATTACGTTTGCGTTGTAGAAATGGCAGGCAGCGGATAAAACAAGGTTGCACAGATTTGTGGAGGACCCGGATAACCTACCAGGCATGGACCTCCCTCGCCGGCAGTGGACAATGCTCAACCGCCTCAGGACAGGTGTCGGCCGTTTCGCCGCGACCATGAGAGGATGGGGACTCAGGGACTCGGCTGTCTTCGACTGTGATCACTCTGAACAGACAGCAGACCACATCATCGAGTCATGCCTTAAATATCGACCACCCAACGGCGAAGCTGGCATAGCTGCGCTAGACAACAAAACATTAGCATGGCTTTTCTCAACCGAGCTGGTGATCTAACAGTGAGATGCTGTGAAGCAAACAAAAGAAGAAGTTAACGAGAATGTCTCTAATATTTACCATGTACATATGCTAAGTAATTTCACACACACAACCCCAAAAAATAAAACCTTACAATGAGACTTTTGATGTACATCTGTCCTAGTATTATGATTGCTATTATGGTAAGTTGTGACATTCTATTTGGTATAATAGAACACACCATTAAGTGATACACAGTAACTTGTCTTGTCTTGTTTTGTCTTGAGTCATCCATCATGGTGATACAATTATATTTTGTCTCATGTCTCATTACATATGCGGTACGCCAAACCTGCATATAGTCAATGTTACTCATCTAACTGAAGCAGTAATGTCTTCCCATTGTCAAATATATATGATCATCTGCGAAGCCATGCTGTTCTCAGAATCTGATCATCAGTTTGTTGATGAGTGCAACGTAAACTACTGCTACTCGTGAAACAGCAGGATGTGTGGTCGCTGTTTACTCCTCTAGATCAGCCGTGTTCTGTCTATGCCCATGCATATTAACAGGGTAACCTCGAGAAGGATGCGGCTTCTCATCACGCACGGACGGTTATTCACTATACAGAGGCTATATTTTGTGCATCGTATAATGCTGGGAGACCAGTCGAAGACATTACTGGAGGCCAATTCGAAAAGGTACTACCCCTCTACAGATTCTTTATCATTTATCACACACAGGTTGTCTTCATTCTAATTTTTAATTTCAGCGAATTTTGTCATCAAATTACTTTGACTAGGTATACTTTATACTTTATGCTGCAATAGACCCCTATTTTAATAATATTTATTTTGTCCAAAAAACATCTTTCTCTTTATTCTGGGTTGTCCCATTAGTTTTGGACGGATTATAAGAAATATAGACGACATTCTCGTGATTATATTGTATTGTCTTGAATCATCCATCAATTGATGGTGAAACAATTATGTTTTATCCAATAGCTGATTATATATTCTTGCCTTGCTACGCCATTAACGTGAGCCGTAATGCCTCCCCATTGTCAAATCTAAATGATCATCTGCGAAATTATGCTGTTCTCAGTATTTGTTTGGAATGGAAGCGTTTCTCAGAAAAAAAATCAAAAAATCATAGAATTATCTTTTCGTAGAATTATTTGTATAAAATCGATGAATATACATTTCCTATGGGCTGTTTATTTGCGTTCTTTTTTTTCTTCATTAAAATAGGTTAAATCAAAATTCAATCAATTAATAAAAGATGAAATTTTAAACAAACGGAGAAACATTGCCTGACAAATTTCGAAACGCAGACATAAATCAACACAGATGAATTTTGAATGTTTTCTTGCGTATTGTAAACATGTGCAATGCTGCATGTTTAGTGAAATGCATAGTTGCAATGCATACGGACGACAGGCCTGCAATGGGAGAAATGTTTAGCTAATGGTTGCAATGCATGTGGACGACAGACCTGCAATGGGAGAAATGTTTAGCTAATGGTTGCAATGCTTGTGGACGACAGACCTGCAATGGGAGAAATGTTTAGGTAATGGTTGCAATGCATGTGGACGACAGACCTGCAATGGGAGAAATATTTTGCTAATCGTTGCAATGCATGTGGACGACAGACCTGCAATGGGAGAAATATTTTGCTAATGGTTGC
>OY744531.1:24776726-24799226 GCA_963556195.1 Sepiola atlantica | reverse complement strand
GGGGAGAGGAAAATTAGTGTTCTTAACTGATTTACTAACTTAACGTTTGAGAGGTAGAGGAGAATCTTGATTGAACACCCGGATATATATATATATATATATATATATATATATATATATATATATATATATATATATATATATATATATATATATATATATAGTAATCCAGGTAGGGTAAAAATCTGTATTACGAATGCTTTTATTTAAACATGTACAAGGTCTGCTACACTGGCATGTCGATGTTATCGATCTACAGCTATCAAGAGCTGAGGTCGCATCAGGCAGAAAGTTTTTTATGATCGGTCACATGACTTTTATTTCTTTTTCCTCTTCTTCTTTGCTTGACTCCATTCTTCCTGGAATTCAGTGACCGGGTTGGATCATAAAAAACTTTCTGATAGCTGTAGATCGATAAGATCGACATGCCAGTGTAGCAGACCTTGTACATGTTTGAATAAAAGCATTCGCTATATATATATATATATATATATATATATATATATATATATATATATATATATATATATATATAGAAATGAAATGTTAGCCTCAGTTGGGGACCCTTGATTTCTGTGCTGAAACATACGAACGTAACAAGTTGACACTGATCAACCACAAGTAAAGTGACATCAAATGGCAATGGTGCCAACTAGAAGGGGAGACTGGCATATTAAGATGAATCCATAGGAGCTCCGACTAAATATATAAAAACAATGATACCCCCCCCCAAAAAAAAAACACGCAGTGTCACCATAACACAAGCTATCACGAAGCTAAAGAACAAATCCAAAGTCCAAAGTCTATAACTTGAAAGTTGCAGAATACATATTACCTGACTCTTGTCGCAATCATCTACCTGTTTAAGATGGAGTACCGCTGCCACTTCTGGGGAAGTGCCGTTCAAAGTGTACAGAGTACAAAACCGACTTCACAATCTAGTGGGGATGATCTACAGCTCATTTCTCACAGAAGAGACTTGCTAGTCTTTCTCTACTCTATCGTTATTTTCATGACAGGTGCTCGACTGAGCTCCAATCTCTACCCCCTGTAGACATTCACAGCAAAAGCTCGTCTACCTACCATTACTGAAAAGTACTTTTTCCTTTCTTCGGCTGTGTACCTAAATCCAAACAAAACACCCATGAACAGAGTTTGTTTCCAATAACTTTTCATGTGTGGAACACAATATCATGAGACTTCATACCTGTTGACTGCAACATGGTCGTCTTTAAATCTGATGTCAACAAATACTGGTCTAGCCGTCGTCTTAAGCAATCAAATTTCTGCCCTTTCCACTCATCGTTTCCAATTCTTTCATAGTGCTTTTCATCATCCTCGAGTAGCTTCTGGCCTTTGTCAGTGGTGACTCGTTAGTATAAAAGTGTAAAAGTATTAGTATATACTAACATCGACAGAAACGCAACTAAATATGTAATCGGTGCAAATCATAATAAACGCGTGTATGAACACCATCCACTGCCAGTAGTTGAAGCAAACGTCGTTACAATATTGTGGGACTTTAAATTTCATACTGATCGCACCATACAATGCTAACTGTCGTGATATTATAACAAGCCGCGCGTTCGTGGTCCCCCTCTGTATGTGAGTCGATGTGGCGAGTGTAAAATGCAATAGATTTAGGCAATTTGAGACATTTTTGACCCCCCTTTGACCCCTCTGGGAGCGCGAACCAGAATTTTTCTAAGGTCAAGGATGCTCATTTTATATCCAGAACAATTGCCTCTACATTTTGGCCAAGTTTCAGAAAAAATGAATGGATGGATCAAACGTTATGGGAGAAAAGGGTCATTTTTTGCCATTTTGAGGGATTTTGACCCCCTGGGGCCGCGAACCAGATTTTTTTCAAGGTCAGCGGTACTTATTTTCTATTAGGAACAATTGCATCCACATTTTGGCCAAGTTTCAGAGAAATTGAATGGATGGATGAAAAGTTATGGGGCAAAAAATGTCATTTTTTGCCATTTCGGGGCCTTTTAACCCCCTGGGGGTCTAACCAGATTTTTTTTCAAAAATCGGAGAATGTCACTTTCTAACCTGACCAAAGTTACAACTTCATGCAAAATCTCAGAGAAATTCAATGGATGGTTACGGAGAAAAATCCGGACGGACGGACGGACATGCCTCAAAACATAAGCCCCCCGATTTTATAAATCGGGGAACCAATTAACGACGTGAAGAGGAAAATACCTACGCAAAGACATGGCCAACTGATCAGTTGACAAATTCAAATGAAAACCAATCGTTGCTGTCAGCGAGAACTCAATAGTAAGCTACTGTTGCGAAATCGAAAGAGTGCTGGAAATTAGGGGAGAGGTGTTCTCATTCGTACTCCAGGGTACACCACGGGTCAGTGAACAATCACTGATAATGACTTGTATGAAACCACTTAGGTGAATAATAGTACAATACGCATTGTGTGTCTGCTTTTTAAGATTTGTATTTTGTCTGTAACATTCCAAAATATTCCAATATGGCGTATGAAATATAAAAAGAAAAGCGCTGCGTGTCACATTTTTTCAACGCTTTAAATAAAATTCTATTATCAAGAGAGAAACAATTATTATTTTTTTTGGGGGGGGGGGGGTCTTCCATTTTTAATTTAAAATCCAGTGTTATTGTTCTTTTGCATCAAGTATTCGTACGTTTGGAAAATAATTAAAATTTAATTCGTAATGTCTTTTTCTAATATTTACCGATTACATTAAATTGAGGTTATATTCGGTTTCATCTCAATCGAATTGGAATTGTCCGACAAAGATACTAATAATAATGACTTTATCTAAATATATAGTAGTTAATGTACCGCTGTGCTTGTAAATAAATAGAATAATAATTGTATTGTTGAATGTATAACGACTTAATTTAAACATACAATAATTTAGGCGGTAAGATTTTGTCACGGGTTAGTAAGTATACACACAGATTCTCGTTAGATCACCGAAGTTAAGTGAGGTTGAGTCTGGTAATTACTGGTTGGGTGACCATTTGGGAATACCAGGCACTGTATGTAGGAGGACATTTCACAAAATGAAATTCTTTACCCGGGTTGATATTTTAGAAAGAACAGTTGTCAGAAAACACCGTTTTTAGCAACATGCACTCGATCTGAACTACAAGCATCGGAAATCACAAGAGAGAGAGAGAGAGAGAGAGAGAGAGAGAGAGAGAGATGCAACGCGCATAAAAATCATTTCTAAGCAAACACACATAAACAAACAAAAAACAAATAAAGACGCCTTTAAAAAAATAAGTAAATAAATATATTTTTTTTAAATCCACCTTTAAACAAATAATAAGACTAGACACTTTTTTTTACGAACACAGGATATCTAGTATGAGGGAATACAAAAACGTGAGCATCACATGATGTGAACCGGTGATTTGTGCCTTCTTCACTCGTTTCTCTGCATTCTCACCAACTGAACAGTGCCGAAGAGTCGATCTCATCCTATCAGCCGGTTCCTATCCCAGACTCGGCATGAACAGACACAGTAATGTATAGTTTTTAATAAAATACTTTATATGAGCTCTTGTAAAACCTACGATGGAACACTTTTTTGTTTTTGTTTTTTCAACTAATTTCTGATACATGTAAGTGTATATCCTCCGTCCAAAATGACGGAAAGTAATTATTTTTCGCCAGTGTTCGCACTCGCTATTTATCTAGATATATTATTAAAATATTAATATAAAATCATGGTACTACGTTAGTGATTTAAATTTTCATAGATAAATTATTATTATTATCACACCGTTGACTTTTTAAAATGTTAGAATGGAAGATTTTTTTTAGAATTCTTTTCAGGCGACTGGGTAAATCTGAAGTGGTTGTCTGACTTGCTATTTGCTTTCTCGCTTCCTCACACGACTTGAAATGGTTTCGTCCGGGTGCTAGATAAAGGCACGCGTTTTATTCGCTAACTGATGCGTGACGAGATAGAAATACATATCTTTATTTATATATAAATACATACACATTGGACTTTACTATAGAGTTGAGTGTTGGGAAGAAAGAGGGAAGAACGGCGATAATAATTTACATATGAAAATGTACCTGCTTATCATGGGACACTTATGTGAGCATACGTCGGGGGGATGTGTTAAGTTCCCACGCACTCACGTACTGCTGCAAACATGCAAGCCTTCCTAATTATCCCAGCGCCCCCCCCCACACACACACACATTGAGCATACATGCATATATACAATGCTCCACACCTCGTCTGCAAAGAGCTGCATGCAGATTGATGCATACACGAGTCTAAAAGAGCGCCCCCTGCACTTGCAAACACTGCTCAGCGTAGGCCGAGTGACGTCATTTCCTTTTCGTGTGGAACTCTTCACGGATGAGTAACGGGAGGTTAGAAAATCAATTAAAGTGATAAACGCCGGTCTATTTATTGCTGCCTTTTGGGGAGTGGGGGGGGGAGGGATAGGAGGATGACATTGTGCAAGCCTCGCCGGTATGGTTCCTTCTTTCATTTGCGTTCAAATGACTCAGATCCAGCTTTCCTCCTCATCCATTCTTTTGGGAGAGAAATACAGACAAAACAAAGTCAGACATGAACAAAACAAAAACAAAAAGTTTGGGGGTAGAAGAGAAATATAAATAATAATGAAAACAATAATAGAACCCAAAACAAAAAACGCAGACGGATAAAACGACTGTTAGAAATTAGGTTGTCCCTATTTATATGCCCCCCCCCTATTCACGAGGGCAGAGTTAGACACAAGGTCGGTTTTTAACGTGGGGGAAAATGCAGCTCCCCAAAAAGAGGCACTCCGGATTGGGACAAAAAATAAAGATGGCTTCAGTCGAGAGGGATTTCTCCTTCGCTCATCAAGAACAGAAAAGAATAAGTGTAGTATAAGAACAGGTACTACACTTTGCTCCTGGCCATCTTAGGCTGTTTTTCTATTTACTTGCCTCCTCACGGGGGCAAAGTTAGACACAAGGTCGGTTTTTAATGGGAGAAGAATCGAACTCCCCCAAAAGGGCACTCTGGATTGGAACAAAAATAATTGTTTTAATTCGCGTCAGATTTCTTTTAATTTAAGAAGAAATGATCTATTCTGTAACTGTGGTGTTTCTATTTATATCACTGTCTGTCTGTCTGTCTGTCTGTCTGGTGATTCATTTGAAAACAAAACCCTAAACAAAGATCAAAAACAACGTTCCACAAGTAAAATCCAACGATAGTATTATTTTGTATTAGATTTTGGGAAGTTATTTTTTTTTTATACTAATGTGTCACCGCTTATCAAGGACCCAATAGCCACTCGAGGATAATGGTTAATGAGATTGTCAGTTGGGCGATGAACAACAGCCATGAAAGAATTGGGAACAGTAGGTGAAATGAGTAAACATTGACTATTTAAGAGGTCCCACAATATAATTGATTTTATTATAGTTTTTCTTTCTTTTTCTTCTCCTTCTTTTTCAATATTAACATCTGAGTGAAAGATCAGACTTTCCGGCCTGATGAGATCTTAGTTTCTAATAACTAATGATCGATAACATCGACATGCCAGTGTAGCGGCTTTTTGTACATGAATGTATAAATAAAAAGAATCATATATATATATATGGATTGTGTGTATTTAGTCAGCATTCCTCATTTAAGCAAACATTGTTAAGCATAACAGAATTCACTGTTTGATTATATCTTTTTTATTTCTTTTTTATTTTTCTAATGATCATTTTTTTATATCAAACTAAATATTTTTTGAAATTTTTATCACAGTTGACATCGATAAATCGAAAAGAAAACACTAGTGTACACCATCCGTCAAAAATGACAGAAAAATTAGGCTTCGCCAGTGTTCATACTCATTATTTATCTTGATGATATATTACTAATGTATGTATGTATGTATATATATATATATATATATATATATATATATATATATATATATATATATATATATATATATATATATATATATATGTATGTATGTATGTAATGGAGTTGACGGTAGTTAAGTGGATAACTACCAGAAGACTGACAACCTGGGTGTGGCACGTTCGAATCAAGTCGGTTCCATAGCACCACTATCGCTTAGGGATGTTGGCAACCCTCACGTGGTTCCTCATGCAGGAATGCCAACAACAGAATCAAGTTAGTAAACAAAGTTGTACCATGTTACTTTTTTTTATTAAAATATTAAAATTAAATTATGTCAGTAATGTAATATTTTCATGTGTAAATTATTATCATTTCTGATGACCTAAAGAAAAGAAAACTATCCACCGTTAACCTTTAATTATAATAGAGGATTTCTTTCCGAATTCATATCCGAATTCATTTCAGACGGCGGGGCAAGTCCGAGGCGTTTGCGTGATTTACTATTTGCTTTTTCGTTTCTCCTCACAACTTGAAATTGTTTTGGGCCCGGAGGGGGGGGGGATGAAAAAAGCACATGTTTTATTCGCTAACTTTTGCGTGATGCGATAGAAATACACACACAACCACACACACAAACACACACACACACACAGCAAGTCTTCTCAGAAAAACTAATTCGTGCGGTATTACTCGACGAATATTTAATATAATCAGAACACGCAAGATGAGAGCAGGCGTCCGAATAATCCAAATAATACAAACTATTAATCCTCATCTAAAAAATTCAGCAACATAAGACCATGTTGTAGTCATCAGGGAAGTAGTCCCGTTGTATTGTGTTCTACAGAATTAAGAGTTTGCACCCTACCATACTCTCTGAACATCTGAACCTAGAAGAAATTATGCTTTTTCATGCAGCATGACGATACGGAAACTTCCGCTGAAACTTTGTTTTCACTTCAATGTCTGATTCATTCATGAAATAGTCCTCCACACAAAATGTCCTTTTCTTGGTTGACTAACACATATTCATGCAGACTATTACCCCAATATTTCATGCAAAATGTCGACTGAAAAGGAAAAGAAAAATTAAAATAAACAAGTCTATCCCTCTTAGACAAGGTCGAAAAAAAGAATCGCTAACTTTCTTGGCCTTTTGGCCAAGATCAAAGTGTAGTTAGTATCTGTTCCGATGGATACTGCACCCCATAGACTGGTATTGTCTTGGCCTTCGGGTCTTGATTTACGCCGGTCTATGGGTCTGTCCTGTGCAGTTCTAGGAGGTGCACCCTCCCAGGCTTCGCCTCCCCTCTTTGAGGAGGAGTAAGTTTATTGCTTACTGCCTGAGGCGCCCCTACCGGGGAATGCCGACGGGCTGCCCAGGCAATTTTTAAACCCCACTTTCCCGACCCGACCTTGGGTCACATCTTACTTGTGGGAGTAAGATAAAAAAAAAACTGGCCTTGTGCCTAACTCCTGGAGAGGAGTAAATCAATACTCTAATAGGCCCCTCACTATCCACCAAGCTTCAGTCCCTGTCTCATCGCCGCAATATTACAGCCTTGTGCTGCATTTACAAGTACTTCAATGGAATGTGCTCCGATAAACTTGCTGCTCCGGTGCCCCCTCGACGTAAATACACTCCACCAACTCGACTATCAGTTAAATCTCATCCATTCACCGTGGAGGTCCCGAGATGCCGGAGAGCTTTCTACTCTAATAGCTTCTTCCCTCGAGCTGCCAGCCTTTGGAACTTCCTTCCTGCTCCCTGTTTTCTTAGTTGTTTCGACACGCAGAAATTTAAATGTAATGTAAACAAACATCTTGTCGCACAACTCCTCTCTTAGGGTGCCTCCTTAATTTCTGGCACCTAATCTACAGTAGCTCTTTACGTCTAAGTGGCAGCATATCTTGTCTGGGGTGAACTCAAGTTTTAAAAAAACTGAAATTCTTTGATTCCGAAATTCGTTTATTCCGAAATTCGTTTATTTTTAAAATTCGTTTATTCTGAAATGCTTTCCTTTTTTCATTGTATTCTCTTTCATTTCATCTTTATTTTTTTTATTTCTTCATCTTTTCATTTTATTTCCTTTTCTTGTTATTTGTTTTTCCATTTCTTTCAATTCCTACATACATTTTATTCTCCCTTTTCATTCTATTAGGTTGTTCTTCTTAGGTTTCTTTCTAATGTCTTCTCTTTTTCCGACTGTATTTCTCTCTCTCTCTCTCTCCCTCTCTCTCTCTCTCTCTCTCTCTCTCTCGCTTTCTTTCGATTGTTTTGCCCGGTCTGTCTATCTATATATCTTCTATTTTACTTGCTTTCTTTCTGTCCCTTATCTGACCCCTCTCTCTTTCTCTCACTATGGCTTTGTTTCTTTCGTTCTTTCTTTCATTTTTTTCTTTTTTCTACCTTTCTTTCGGCTGTTCCCCCCCCCCCTTACGACTTTCTTTCTGTCATTTTCTTTATTTTTATTTATCTCTCCATTTCTCCTGTCTGACATCTGTCCATCTCTATCTTTATTGCTTTCTTTTAATAAATCTTTTTTCCTCTAATAAATCATTTTCCTTTTCCATCATTTTGACCTTCTTCTTCTTCTTCTTCTTCTTCTTCTTCTTCTTCTTCTTCTTCTTCTTCTTCTTCTTTCTTCCTTTGTTTCATTCTTTCTTTCTTTCTTTGCCTTTTTATTTGTATTATTTTTTTCCTTCCTTCTTTTCTTTTTTTTTCTGTCATTTTCAATTTCGTTATTTTCTTTGTTATCGATTTCATCTTTTCTTTTCTTTTTTCTTTTGCGTTTTTCGCATTAACCTCCCCACCCCCATCCTCACCCCCAATATTTCGGTTTAACCATTCTTTGGTCCATCGTTTACTCTCTTTCTCTCATCAGGTTCTTTCAACCTGTGCCACTGAGTAAAACCCTCGACCCTCAACGGAACAAATACAAACGTGGCTCATGAAAAACGACCATTATTTGACATTTCAAAAGAAGTCAATAAAATCCTTTATTTTCAAACTTTTGAAGAATTATCTTGAAAGAAACGTAAACTTTTACTGTCGATTCCTGAAACAGAACGCATGTCATTCGATTATTGATTCTTATAATCGATGTCATTTACTTACATGTGGTATCGAGCGTGCGAATGGCGTAGTTAGGTATATGTATATAGTTATATATTTGTATATACAGGATTCACTCCTAAACTAATAAACCTATAATTAAGAATTTTGAAACACAGCTAGAGAGACGTAAGGGATCGTAATGTGGGCTATATTTAGTTTGATTTACTTTTACACAAAAAGGGGGTGGAAGCCCTTCCGTGAAAAATTCAGATACATCTGATTTTGTGAAATTTTAACAATAGGTATTACATATCAATTAGTCAATATAAACTGAATTTCCGTTTCTTTGGGATATTTTTAAGGGGTTTTAAGGGTTAAGGTTAGCGTTAGGGTTAACATTAAAGGAGTTTTAAGGGGCATAATATGGACACAACGTTACATATTTTAAAAATTTCAGATTTTCATTAAATTTGATCCATAGAATATAAGACATTAATAAATCTAGACTCCTTGAATTTCAATTTCTTCTGAAGACTCCTTCAGCTTAAGACATACATTTTAGACATTTTCTAAAATCATTATATCATAAGCAGCATTATATCTTGATTTTAATTTTCATAACGAGGCATAAAAGTGGTACGTAATTGTTCTGCTCGGGGAATTAATTTTTCCCATCCCGTGACGGGTATTATTCTAGTATATATATATATATATATATATATATGATTGGGAAAATGGTAGTTTGATCTGTACCATTGGAGAGCCATGCATATAACTGTCCTGTTTTTAAATCTCCGAAACAGTTACATGGTAAACAGCTGATGATCCCAGTGTTAATATTAGATGCTTACGTTAAGGTCTCCTGTTTTTGTTTCACTGTTAGATACTTAATTCCCCTTTTTATTTTATTTACTTACTATTATATATTTTATTTATTTATGAATTTTCCAACGTATGTTAAGTCTGCACTATTTTGGATTTAGTTAGTTTCTGTGGGAATTTAAACTGCATTTTCCTTTTTTTTTGTCTTTTTGTTTAAAATAACTCAAAGCTTCTTTAGACTATATATATATATATATATATATATATATATATATATATATATATATATATATATATATATATATATATATATATATATATGGTTTCTAGTGAGGGTTGGAGTGAGGCAAGGCTGCATAATGGCACCAAGTCTATTAAACGTATTCCTGGAACACATAATGAAAGACATTACAGGTCTGAACAAAGAGTTCCAATTGAGAAGAGACATATCAATTAGTGTTAGATATGCCGATCAAACAACACTAATATTTGCTATTTTTGAAGAACTTAAAATTTCAACTTTCGAGCTTGAAAAAGCCTGTAAAATTAGGTCTTGAAGATTAATCCCCTTAAATGTGCAATTACCGTGCTAGTAAACTTCTCACACCTGACATTATCCTACATCTCTACAAAGCCACCATCCGCCCATGCATGGAGTATTGTTGTCACATCTGGACAGGTGTATCATCTACTAGTCTCTCCCTCTTAGACAAGGTCCAAAAAACAGTCGCCAACTTAATAGGTCCCTCACTATACACCAAGCTACAGCCCCTGTCCCATCGCCGCAATGTTGCTTCCTTGTGCCTGTTTTACAAATACTTCAATGGATTGTGCTCCGATGAACTTGCTGTTCTGGTGCCCTCTCGATGTAAATACACTCGACCAACCCGACAATCTGCCAAATCCCATCTATTCACTGTAGAGGTCCTCAGATGTCGAAGAGCCTTCTACTCCAAAAGCTTCTTTCCTCGTGCTGCTGGACTCTGGAACCCCCTCCTTGCTCCCTGCTTTCCTTACGGTACTGACATACAGAAATTTAAAACTAATGTAAAAGGATATCTCACTGCAGAGCTCCCAATTTAGGTTGACCCCCAACTCTCACCCTTTTTCTCAGTATCCCCTTACGTCTACAGTGGCGGCCTGCCTTGTTTGGGGTGAACTATGTTAAAAATGTATATATCACCAGAAACTGATGAAGAAATCAAAATAGACGACCAATTAATTCCAAAGTTGCAGAGTGCAAGTTTCTTTGCAGTCTAGTTCCCAACTCTCCTTCAGATGTCTTGCACAGGATATCCATGGCGTCACCGGCGTTTGGCCGTTTAAGAAACGCAATATGGATCTCTAGAGACATGTCCAGAACCCTTAAGGTTAAATCGTATTAGCCACTCATTCTGCCAATAGCCATCTACGGTTCAGAGACATGGACTACACTGGAGAACAAGAAGTCAGAGCCCTATTGAGGTTTGAGATGAAATGTCTTAGGGTAATCTTCAAGGTTTCTAAGAATGACAGGCTTAGTAATGCTTGCATACGCGAAGCGCTGGGCATGACAGAAACCATCGAAAGAGTGGTGTCGGCTATGAGGCTTCGATGGTTTGGTCATGTTGCTAGGAGTAGTGGAATGATAAATGCCAGCTACAGAAAAGACTTTTCGAACGCAAGACCAAGAGGACGCCCACCAAAAAGATGGTCCGACAGCATTAGGGAACAGTGCGACGTTCCTCTTCAAACAGCCGAGAAATATGCAATTCGAAGACAGAATTTTGTGTTCAATACAGCGATGGGAAGTTAAGTCCTGTGCGATTAAAAAAGAAGTAAAAGATTATATATATATATATATATATATATATATATATATATATATATATATATATATATATGTATATACGAGAGTGATAGAGAGAGAGAACCTTGTGATAATGTTTAATATCACTTTACAGGCCCGATCCCAAACCGAAGCGCCGTTACTTAAAACAACGAGATATTACTAACAACTCGTTTGGGAATCTCCCACAGAGCTCATAAGAGATGCCCCTATTAAGTAAAACTTTCTCTCCCTGCTGAACAGCGCACAGAATTAGTCAAAACAGGCATAGAAGCGTATTTTCCCATCGCTGAAATTCTATAGCAAGTCCCACTCTCCCCAATTATATACTTCGACCTATGCAGCTGCTATTGCGCATGTGCAGCAAGGATTCGCCGATTCAACAGTCATAATTTTGAATACAAAATGGCCGGTTGTCTATGAATGGAATCCTTCGTTCGTTTAAGGAACTGATTTTCTATGAAATGCACGTTAAAGGTTTTAAAAAATTTTTTTTATTGCTTTAGGACTTTCTTCCGGGAGTGATCTGATGGTTTCTGAAGAGCCTGATGAATGAAAGATTCTTGTAACTTATATAGTTATTTCCGGTTGTTTGTTTGTATGCGAAACAATTGTCAAGAATTACAGTGAATTATTTTGACATTCGACAAGAACAAATGAATAAAAATTTATTCATTGGAATTTATAATACCATTGTTTATTTATATATATATATATATATATATATATATATATATATATATATATATATATAAACAATGGTATATATATATATATATATATATATATATATATATATATATATATATATATATATATATATATGAGTATATGAAAGGATAAAAATAATCCGACGGTATGAAATTAAAAATGGAAAAGCGGAAGACCTTTTCGCTCAACGTTTCGCCCAAATTTCACGTGGGCTTTGTCAAGAGCGGACTAAGAATACAAAAATGACCTTTTGTCATTTTTGTATTCTTCGTCCGCTCTTGACAAAGCCCACGTGAAATTTGGGCGAAACGTTGAGCGAAAAGGTCTTCCGCTTTTCCATTTTTAATTTCATATATATATATATATATATATATATATATATATATATTAGATTTTGAATGTGAGATGATATATATAATTATTTCCACAATCAGACAACGCCGCGGCCATACAAACCATGAAAGACGCAAACCAGAAGTCCTAGACTCGAATTTCGCCCTCTTTTTGGGCTCATCAGTAGAACATAATCCTGAATTCGGATATGTTCTACTGATGAGCCCAAAAAGAGGGCGAAACTCGAGTCTAGCACTTCCGGTTTGTGTCTTTCATGGTTTGTGTGGCCGCGGCGTTGTCTGATTGTGGACACACGCATATATATATATATATATATATATATATATATATATATATATATATATATATATATATATATATATATATATATATATATATATATATATAAACCCCCATTTACTGCTCGTGCAAAATTCCATCTTAATTTATTTTTCAGAGCAGAAAGGGTTCGGTGTTATTACGAAAATGTAAACATCAACACTTGTCTTTAAGTAAGTGAGAGTTGATTTTACAATAAATTTACGTTGAAAACAGAACCCTCTTCTGAAATGTAGGAAATTTTACATATATATTTTACGCATTATTAAGAGCCTCAATTTACTACATGTCGGTCTGTATTCCAAACTGCATTCCGCACTTCGCATGACTCGTACAGTGCATACATCTTGAAGGTTTCGCTTGCGAGTTATAACGTAATCGAGGATGTGATCAGGTTTTGACCGTGGCTGGAACAAGGTTGCCTTATGGACAGCTTTCCGATGCGAAATGTGATGTTACAAATGACGAAATTAAATTCGGTACAAATATTAAGAAGGTGGAGGATATTGCTACGCCATACTTACATAATGCAGTCCACATTCCTTGGTCAATTTTTAAATTGCTTTTCTGCTTCGCCCCTTTTCCGGGGGATATTTAATGAAAAAATAGTTTGAAAGGTGAGGCCGATATATTTCTCTAAGTTTGTCATCGATAGCTTTGAATCTGAAAAAACGATATTTAATTATGCCTAGCCAATATTTTTTTTTTTTCAGCGTACTATGCTATTCACGCGATAAAAACTATTTCGATTTTGTTTATTTTACAAAATACTTATTCCTGCTAGAAATATTGTTAAGTTAAAGATATTTTCAGTAATGACCAAAACAGCAATATCAGTTTAGAGCCTTTATTAACAAAATCCTACATTACTTTTTCTACTTCAACGTAAGTATAAGCAATTACATATGTTTAAAAGAAATAGTCAGCTATTTCTTGTAATTACTTGTATTTCATGGTAGTAGGTAAGTTGATTTTATTTTTGTTATTTCACTCAAATGATATAAGCGATTGCTTATTAGTCCTGAAGAATAGATTTGTTTTGGTACGTAATAGGATAAGGGTATTTACACAAAAAAAATAATAGAGACGCACGCAAAAAAGTCGTTCCATAAATATTTTACGCTGTCTTCCTTTTAAACAAATAAACCAAAAACGATTCTCTTACAAACGAAAAATAACATATTATTTTTAATGTCAGAATGATACATTGGCCGACCGCAAAACTGTCGGGTGTGTTAAACAATTAATAAATTATTTGAAAACGTAACAATAAATTATAAAGAAATATCGCGTCCTCGTTTCCAGTACTATTGTTTTTATTATTCTTTTATATACGAATTAATAAATAAATAATAATAATAATAATAATGATAATAATAATAATAATAATGATAATAATAATAATGAAAACAATGATAATAATAATAATAATGATAATAATAATAACAATGATAATAATAATAATAATAATAATAATGATAATAATAATAATGATAATAATAATAATGATAATAATAATAATAATAATAATAATAATAATAATAATAATAATAATAATGATGATAATAATAATAATAATAATAATAATAATAATAATAATAATAATAATAATAATAATAATGATAATAATAATAATAAAAATAATGATAATAACAAAAATGATGATAATAATAATAACAATGATAATAATAATAATAATAATAATAATAATAATAATAATGATAATAATAATAATGATAATAATAATGATAATAATAATAATAATAATGATGATAATAATAATAATAATAATAATAATAATAATAATAATAATAATAATAATAATAATAATAATAATAATAATAATGACGCATATTGTAGCTGAGTGCCCAATGCTGGCACAACATCAGTATAAAAAAATGGAGACACGACAGAGTCGCTCAGGTACTACACTGGACATATGTAAACTGTACGAATTGGACCACAATGAAAAGTTGTATGAGCATAAGCCAGAAGTGGTACAAGAGAATGACAATGTCAAACTTCTTTGGGACATGCGCATACAAACTGACATGGTTCTTGAGCATTCTAAACCCGACTTTGTCTTTCTGAACAAAAACAAGAGAACTTGCTTAATCATTGATATAGTCTGCCCCTTCGATACCAGAGTGCATGAGAAAGAACACGGAAAAAAAATATCAAGATCTAAAATGGGAATTAGTTAGACTATGGAAATGTAAAGAAGTAAAGGTGATCCCCGTTGTAATTGGAGCGCTTGGAACAATAACGAAAAGCCACCATAAATGGCTTAGACAGATTGACGAGACAATTTCTTTTCCAATTCTGCAAAAGGCTTGCCTATTAGGAACAGCGAAAGTGTTAAGGTACAGCTTGAATATCTAAGGTCAAGGGAATTGACTTGATGTTCAAAAAAAAAAAATAATAAATAAATAAAACAACTAAAAACATCCAAAAGTTGAGACTACTATGAATAATAATAATAATAATAATAATAATAATAATAATAATAATAATAATAATAATAATAATAATAATAATAATAATAATAATAATAATAATAATCAGCCATATAGAAACTGCAACAGAAGTAAAACAAAAAGATGGAAAGAAACACCATATGAACCCAAGGGAACTGAAACTGCAATAAATCTTATAAACTGTGCTCCTCGCCTCCAAGGGCATTAGCTTGGCTGATACCACACAAAATAGTCGTGAAGGATCAAGGAGGCTGGAAGGACCGAGGAGTGAGAGCACTAAACAGACCTCCACTTGATTAGTGTGAAGCGGACTTGGGCATTAGGAAGGCTTATTGCCATCCAAATTCTAGTGAAAACCGATTGTCGTTGCCATAGAGAAATCAATGGTAAGCGGCTGTTGCGATAATACAAAGTCATTTGCAAAGATTATCGAAGGAGGTGGAGAGCACTGGAAATCTGGGAAGACTTGTTATCACCCAGATTGCAGGGAATACCACCAGTTATTATCAGGGAGTAATCTCTGATGATGACCTGTGTGAGAACTCCTAGTGAGTACAAATAATAAAAAGTTACTACAAAGTACGTTGTGTCTATTGAATCATATTTCTTTACAAAACTATTTCATTTGTTTGCTATAATTATGAATATTTTTTTTTTTACTATGAAGAGTTTGAATGCAAAACGCGATAAATCCAATTTGTTTATATTAAAACATTAAACAATAAAACGACAAATATATTAAATCTACAATTCGATAAATAGCTCATTTTAATTGAAAGCAAAAATAAATTATGCCCGTATCATATTATGTGAAACATAATTTGAGTGTATGCTCGAGTATTGAAATGCAATACTCTGTAGTGATAGCCTTGTAATTTTGAAAATAGCGTTTATCGCGTTTTGCATTCGAACTAATCACATATATATGTACAATTACTGAGGCTGTAGTATTCTTTACAGAAACCAAAGAAATTATTTTTCATTTGGCATTTTGGTAATTTAGAGGAAAACAACAAAATGATGTGTCATTTGATATATTCCAATGTGGGGGAAATGCACTGTGCATTAACATCGTCGAATTTTGTTTTTTTAGGAAAAAACACCAAAAAGGTTAATTGATATGGTCTTTAAGATATTCAACGTCGATGAATTTTATTTTGTTTCAGCATAAAAATGAAAATGAATTCCCCATTAAAACTGGTTATATAATGGAATGAATAAACATAAGGGTGGAACGTCGATTAGTCAAATAAAACGATTTTATATTACTGAGTAATTCAAAATGGGTACTTTGTACTTTTCGCCTTTATCATAAAAGACAGAAAAAGGAATTAAAGAATATTAAAGAAAAATACTTCTTTTGTAATTTAGAAAGATTAGCAGATTTTTTTTTCTTTTCTATGACAATTTTTTAAAATCATCATCATCATCATCATCATCATCATCATCATCATCATCATCATCATCATCATCATCATCATCACTAGCAACATGTTGACTCTTTGGCCTTTTGGCTAGGAGCAAACTGTAGAATCTATACTGAATCTACACTAAGTTTTTATGTTCTCTATCAGTGAAGGAGAAATCCTTCTAGACCGAGGCAATTGATATTTTTGTTCCAATTCAGAGTGCCCATTTTGGAGGAGCTGGATTTTCCCTACGTTAAATATGGACATTGTACCTTACGCTGCTGTCGTGGGGGGGGGTAACTAGGAACAGCAACAACAACAACAAATTTATTCAAAAAAATAATAAACGCATGTATTTCATTATTAACAGACAACTTTTGGTAATGCAAATTTGATTCATAAAAAGTCATTATTCCAAAGTTATCGAGGTCGTTGCTATACGTAAATATATGCGTGCGAAAGCGTAACAAAAAACAAACAAACAAAAAACAAATAATGAAACGTAAACTTAATTTATTAAATCGTTTAAAATAATATTACTACTGCTAATAATTTAGAAATTAATATCAAGAAAAGTTTTTCGTATATATACATAATAAAATAGCAGAATCAAATTATAAGTGAATAGTACTGATTATGAATCGATTAGACAATGTTTAAATAATAATGCAAATAATGTATAGCCTTGAGAATGTTTAGTCAGGTTTTCTGTGACTATATATAGTGTATGTGAAAATATTTTAACGTAATTGAATTAAGAAGAGGTAAGTGTTTTGATATGAATATAGTTCCGATAAACAAAAATTAAACTTTTGCATTTATTCATTTACATATAATTATTTATTTTTAATAAATATTTATTGTCTACAGACATAAATGTTTCATGTTCACTAACACTCATCAGTGTGGCTTATATAAATGTACTGTCGGTTGAACGATTATAACCCTAGATCCGAGTAACTTCAACCCAAAATTCTTAACAATTCAGCCACCGTAACAGTCATATTCAACTGTGAGAGAAATAACCCCTATATTGTATTTACGAATATAGCAAGTCTCAGAAAGTGTGCGATCTGCCAAGGGAGAGAACTTTCGCGATATCGCTTAAGTAGAAACTTTTCATATTTCTCTCTAAGTGCTCGACTTGAACGGAGCTTTAATAAGTATTTTTCTCAATACATATTAATCAACAGACATATGTTTCATGTTCACTAACAATCATCAGTGTGGCTGATATAATTGTGCCGCCGGTCGACCAATTTGGACCCTGGACCCGAGTAACTGCAATCTAACATTCTTAATCATTCTGTTCTTTTATATATATTTTTTTATTTTCTAATTTAAAATTACTTAACTTCATGTAAAAACATACAGTTATTACTTACGGTTAATAGGTTATTTAGGGCATAGGCTCGCATTTGATAAATAAATATTGAATTTTTTTTATTGATTGAATTTTTTTTTAAATTTAAGTATTCAATAAAGGAAAACTAAAACAATTTTTTAATCCTACTTGAAAATAAATGTTAATGTTTTAATTCTTTTTCTATAACACCTCATACAGCTAATATATATATATATATATATATATATATATATATATATATATATATATATATATATATATTACATTTTTTTGAAAAAAAACCATAACAATGTGTAGTGTTAAAATAAAAAAAAATTATTTTAATCTTTTTTCAAAATAAATATAATACTATTACGAAACAATGGTTTAAAAATATGTCTAAATACCCTTTCTAATATATATATATATATATATATATATATATATATATATATATATATACAAACAGACTATTTCGCTATATCACAGCTCCTCGGCCTGGCTAGACAGTCAAGTGCTTCCAACTGAGATCGAAACTAGACCGCTTTTTTGACAGTCAGATATTCTATATAGTGATAAAAACAACCCTTATTGTTATCCTTTGTGAAACGTGAGTCCACGAGGGTAGAGTTAGACACAATATCGGTTTTTAATGATGGGGAATATCCGGCCATCCAAAAAGGGCAGCTCTGGAGTGGAACAAAAATTTAAATTTCCTTAGTCAAGAAGGGGTTCTCTTTCATTGACCGAAGCCAGAAAAGATTAAGTTTAGTATCAGAACAGATACTACACCTTTCTCATAGCCAAAAAAAATTCGAGTGGTTTTATTGCAAAATTCTCTTCTATTTATTGAAAATATATAAACACGCATAGTTTATTAATCTTATTATTATTTTATTAATTTTTTTATTTTTTTATGTGTTGAACTATTTTTGAAACTAAGATTATACATTCCTTATGTCATTGATCTAGACGGGGAGTTGGGTGGGAGTGGGGATTTGGATTTAAGAATCAACTTTTCTTGTCAACATTTACTAATTAATAACGCACCCCCCTCTCTCTCTCTTTCTCCCCCTCCCCTCCCCCCCTCTCTCTCTCTCTCTCTCTCTCTCTCTCTCTCTCTCTCTGCCGGGAAAGAGAATAGGCGAACCTTTTGTAGTCACATCTTGTGTTGTATCACTAAGCTAGATCCGGTAACGTCTTCGGTGCCATTCCGAAACAAGGGTGACGTGCAAAGGTAGGAGGAAGATGATGAGAATAAGGATGAGGATGAGGATGAGGGGTGGTTAAAGGGGGGTTGCAAGATGTCAGATCTATGTGTGTGTGTGTGTGTATGCACTGATGTGAGGGGATGGGAGTGGTCATGCGTGTGTGGTGAGGGTGAGGGTGGGGGGGGGGGGTAGCTCGTGGTTTTGTCGTAACGGTTCCGTGTGTCTCGCAGCAGCCGGGTATTGCATTTAGTGAATCATACAGAAATATTTCGCTGTTGTCGTGTCGCCATTGTGACGGAGCAAAAGAACAACGAAGAATTTCAATCGCTTTACAAAAATTTGGTCAGGTTTTGTCATTATTGCTTTTGTTTGTTTATTTATCGGAATAGTTTTTTCTTTGTTTTCTCGATTCTTGGTTTAAAGCACTGATAGTAAGATACGGAATAAAGGATGTGATGGATTAGTGTGTACGTGTGTGCGCAAATGTGTGGGGGTGGGGTAACTATATCATGTTTATATCTACGTTTAAGTGTGTGTATTTATATAAATATATATATATATATATATATATATATATATATATATATATATATATATATATATTAGAGAGCCGACGTATATATATTAGAGACGACGTTATATATATATATATATATATATATATATATATATATATATATATATATATATGTATATATATATATATATATATATATATTAGAGAGATGTAGAGAGAGTTGACGAAACATGTGTCTGTGGATAACTATATATATATATATGTGTGTGTGTGTGTGTGTGTGCGTGCGGGGGGATAGGTATATCATGTGTATATCTATGTTCAAGTGTATATATATATATATATATATATATATATATTAGAGAGACGACGTATATATATATATATATATATATATATATATATTAGAGAGATGTAGTAGAGACAGTCGACGAAACATGTGTATGTAGAAAACTATATATATATATATATGTGTGTGTGTGTGTGTGTGTGTGTGTGTGTGTGTGTGTGTGTGCGTGTGTGTGTGCGAGCGCGCGTACGCGAGTGTGTGCGGGGGTATAGGTATATCATGTTCATATCTATGTTCATTAGTATACGGATATATATATATATATATATATATATATATATATATATATATATATATATATATATATATATATATATGAGAGAGACGACGTATATACATATATATATATTAGAGAGATGTAGAGTCGACGAAACATGTGTCTGTGGATAACTATATATATGTATATGTGGATGGGTGTGATTACTATTTCAAGTATATACACATATATTATAATATTATCAATAACATAATATATATATATATATATATATATATATATATATATATATATATATATATATATATATATATATATTCAGTATTTGCCTTAAAAGTGCCCAATACGTGAGTAGAGCTTAGTAGAAGTACGGAAATATATTTATGGAAAGCAATCTACAAAGAAACATTGATGTTTCATTCCCGGAGGAAATTATCAGGCTAAATGTGTGTATTTACGTATGTAATACCATGCTAATGACATATTCTATGTGTGGATGCGTCAGTTTAAGTATAATATCCAGTATAACATGTATGTGTGTGCGTGTTTTTGCATCTATTTATAATATCTATGTCTTATACAGGGTGTTTCAAAAGTCTTGGGAACATTACAAATGCGTATATCTCATGAACTATTCCAGGTAGAAAAATGAAACTGGTGCCATTTTAAAGCTTGCTTAATCAAGTTTTTGGTCATACTAATGATTTTCGTGTTATCTTTCCAGGTGCAGTAATGGCGTTCTCTAAACAAGACAAGGCATTTTGCGTCCTCCAATTTGCAAAGACTGAATCGTGGACATGTGTTCAGCGTGCATTTCGCAGGAAATTTAAAAAAGAAGCCCCTGAAAGGAAATCCATTGTCAGATGGCATGCTAAATTTGTGAAAGATGGGTGTTTGTGCCCAAGTAAGCGAACAGGTCGCCCTTCAACTTCAGAAGATGCAGTTAAGCAAGTTTGGACAGCCTTTCAGCGGAGCCCCCGTAAATCAGTGAGAAGAGCCAGCAGGGAACTTCAGCTTGCTCCAGCAACTGTCTGACGTGTCTTAAGGAAACGACTGCAAATGGTACCTTACAAGCTCAAGTTGGTCCAAAAGTTGAAGGACACTGATAAGCCACTTCGCCGTGACTTTTGCATTGCAATGCAAGAGAAGTTGGAAGATAACGGCTTTGATGACTGGCTTGTTTTTAGCGATGAGGCGACCTTCCATCTGAATGGCAAAGTTAACAAGCATAACACTCGCATATGGGGTACTGAGAATCCTCATGAACTTCTTGAGCACGAGCGAGATTCACCAAAAGTGAACGTGTTTTGTGCAATTTCCAAGAAAGGTGTCTATGGACCGTTCTTCTTTGAAGAGGCAACTATCACTGGTGAATCCTATCTCAACATGCTGGAAGACTGGTTAATGGCTCAGTTGGAACAAGCAGAATCTGATGACTTCATTTTTCAACAAGATGGTGCACCACCACACTGGAGTCTTAGAGTAAGGCAGTTTCTTAACACAAGGCTGCCTGGTAGATGGATTGGGAGATCTGGGCGAGGTGATGACGTTCTAATGCCTTGCCTCCTAGGTCTCCAGATCTTACCCCGTGTGACTTTTTCCTTTGGGGCTTTGTCAAGCAACAAGTCTATGTGCCGCCCCTTCCAAGAGATATTGACGAACTAAAGGCTCGAGTAACGGCAGTTGTGGGAACCATTGACGTCAAGATGCTGGAACGCGTTTGGCAGGAAATGGACTATCGACTAGATGTCTGCCGTGTGACGAATGGTGCTCATATTGAGCAACTTTGAAGATTCCCCACAAAACTTGAAACTTTAACCTTTCCAACGGTACCAATTTCATTTTTCAACTCCTAATAGTTTTTGAGTTATTAAAAATCGTTATGTTCCCAAGACTTTTGAAACACCCTGTATATATATATATATATATATATATATATATATATATATATATATATATATATATATACAGAGAGAGAGAAAGAGATGGGGAGAGGGAGAGAGATAGTGAGA
>OY744531.1:24754226-24774226 GCA_963556195.1 Sepiola atlantica | reverse complement strand
AAAGGTTTATTAAAAAAAAAAGACAGTCACAGAATACACCAGAGAGACGACTTATATACGTTAGAGAGAAAGAGATAGGCGCAATATGAATACAATCAAATATCTAAGTTCATGCACATACAACTATATCAGTGGATACATATATATACATAACCGGGGCATATATAAGTACATTATATGAGGCTTACTAGCAAACACTATAATGCAAAAAATAAAATATAAAGAGAACTCCATCTGCATCCATAACTTAAGGTGAAACAACTACATTTTAGTATTTTTTTTCTGAATACTTTATGGCGACTCGCTGTCCGGAAGCTAAAATGAACAATTTGAAGTTATTGTAAAGTGTTAATAAAAGTTGACATTAAAATGGCGAATAAAAAGAAATGAAAACAGGTAAAACTCGTGTGCATAAATATATTGAACACATCTGAAAACAAAGAGCGAAACTTCTTTTCATGGTAAAAATTTATGATAAAAGAAAAAATAATAAAAGAGTTCTATAGATAGGTGTGATGTTTAAAGTGTGTCACAGATAATTGTTGCATTTCTACTTAACGATGGGTGTACCAATCGTTATACAACCGTGTCGGCGTCGTGAACCCAGTTTCTTTTCATCTGCTGATAAACTCACTCGGACGCCGATGTTTATATAAAAGTAGGGGTGGGACGTAATGGGTGAAAATTTCAGATTCATGCGAATAGTACTTTTTTGTGTTCATTTATACATAAATAACACCAAACAATCAAACATTTTGAAAATTTTGCAAAATTCAGAAGGTGCAGGCCACTAGTTTTTGACTATTTTTACATTCATGAAAACCCTTTCACAGCCTGAAAATGGTCCTAAATTAAAGTACTATATCAGATTTAACCATCTATATCCATTCATAGCTTTTGAGGATGTTTTAGGACCTGCAATGTCGCATGAAACCACTTTTTCACCGAAAAATGATGGATTTTGAGTCGCGTGGAGCCCTAATGGCTATTTTTGGCCTGCACCTTCTGAAGTTTGCAAAATTTTCAAAATGTTTGATTGTTTAGTGTTATTGATGTATAAATGGACACAAAAAAATACTAATCGTATGAATCTGAAATTTTCACCCATTACGTCCTACCCCTAATAAAAGGTTTATTTAAAAAGACAGTCACAGAAAACATCAGAAGGACAACTTGTATACGAGAGAAAGAGAGAGAGAGAAAGAGAGAGGGTGAGAGAGGGAGAGGGGGAGAGAGAGAGGGAGTGAGGAGGAGAGAAAAAGACAGACAGGCGGATAGATAAACGGATAGCTCGTCTTGCTACATCCTACTGGAGACAGAACCCGACACATTGTTTTTCTTTTCTTTTCATTCAAACACGGGCTTCGCTATGTAACAGAAACACTCGTTTTGTCTAACCACACTGAAGAGTTGTGATACGACGAAACATAACCAGATCGTATAACAGAAAGAACCATCTGTGACTACATGACTACACCAAGGAGATATAAGAAAATGATTGGGAAATGCATCGAAAAGTACGACAGGTGCTCTATTACGTAACACCCAGAGGATTAATTAATCTGAACAAGTGTTCTCACGTCTCAGAATAATATCTATAACTGGCACAATTATTTTGCTGATTCCGCTCTATCTATCTATCTATCTATCTATCTATCTATCTATCTATCTATCTATCTATCTATCTATCTATCTATCTATCTAAATCATTTATTATTGCCCGAGTTCGGATATACGGCATAATCACGTTGAAACACACGTTCACGTTAGACAACAGAGGTTAAGCGACTTTGAGCCTGGTCAGTACCAGATGGGTGACCATTTGGGAATACCAGACGATGTATGTGGGATGGCGGCGACACCTCCCTGCCCCCCCCCCCCCCCCAAAAAAAAACACCCCAGCAAAAACTAACGTCGGCGTCATCTCCTCTGGTCGGGATATACTTGCGACTGGGAACCGCTTGTAAATTTAACATTCCCCAGAAACTTCCTCCTTCGGAAGAAGCTGCTTCAACCCACATAAGGTGAATACCGCACCAGGTACAAGATTTCTGATAATTTAGCATATTTTCGATGTAAAATTTAGACACATATCAAAGACTAGTGCCGCAATCGACACATCAATTTTCAGAAGCACAACCCTTGTAGTTTCGAAGATATTTGCATTCATACAAAAATGTTTCAAAAACGAGAATTCTAAGCATACTATATATATATATATATATATATATATATATATATATATATATATGTGTGTGTGTGTGTGTGTGTGTGTGTGTGTGTGTGTACTGAGGAAGGCTAAAAGAACGGCCGAAAATTATGTTCCTTTAAAAAAGGATTTTTTTAAAAGACATTTAGTATTTATTTACGTCAACAAATAAGAAATAAATAGAGAAAAGATATAAACATTTATATATTTTTAATATTATATATATATATATATATATATATATATATATATATATATATATATATATATATATACGGTGTATTTCTATGTAATTATTTGTATAGGTGATTGCAGCGTTAGATGTTATTAGCTTACTTATTATTTCAATTGTTTCACTTCCTAAGTGATTAAGATGCAGAAAATTGCACTAGTAGTCGCCCTCAACTTATAAGACGTATTCTTTTTTTACGTTAATATATATAATTTTATTTAATACGCAGATAAAAGTAATCCATGGACACGTGTTTCTGGATCACAGCCGTCATCAGCATGGCTAACTTACACAGAGATCGATGTTGATGTCTATAGTCCAGCGTTCTACCACTGTACCAAGACGCTCTGTCTAGAAATATGTGCGATGCAGTTTTCTGCATCTTAATCACTTAGGAAGTGAAACAATTGAAATAATATGTAAGCTAATAACATCTAACGCTGCAATCACCTGCAAAAATAATTACATAGAAATACATCGTATATTTGGGTGATAAAAATCGCACATATTTCTACACAGAGCGTCTTGGTACAGTGGTTGATCGCTATCGAGGGTTTGATCTCTGTGTAAGTTAGCCATGCTGATGACGGCTGTGAGCCAGAAACACGTGTCCATGGATTACTTTTATGTGCGTATTAAATAAAATTATATATATATATATATGTAAAAGAGTAAGGCTACCAACATTTGTAAAAAGTTTTTTTCAACATTTATTTATTATTTTGTGATTTTAATCATTTTATCATTTTATATAACGCGTTTCAAGCGGTGGTCCGCTCTTATCAGATATGTAAATCCACTCTTTCAAATCGAAAGACATTTCTTCAAATGGATTTACATATCTGGTGAGAGCGGACCATCGCTTGAAACGCGTTATATAAAATTATAAAATGATAAAATAACAAAATAATGAATAAATGTTGAAAAAATTTTTTTACAAAAGTTATAAAATGATAAAATAACAAAATAATGAATAAATGTTGAAAAATCTTTTTTACAAAGGTTGGTAGCCTTACTCTTTTACATATATACTTTTTTCTCGTTGGAACTGCACTAATACTGCACTACCCTCTTATATATATATATATATATATATATATATATATATATATATATATATATATATATATATATATATATACAGTTAAAACTAACCTACACGTGCTTACGGACTTTGGGGAATGTGGCGCCTCCTCTTAATTACCATTGCTCCCAGGTCCACCCTGACCCGGAGTGGTAGTACCTGTTAAGGTCCCAACTATGGGTTAAATAGAAACAGATATTAAAAGGGGAAAGAAACAAAAAAGAGAAGAAAACAAGACCAGATTCGGCATTAAATAACCCAAAAAGGGTTGATATGCCGTAAAACAAAACTACCAAACCAAAAACCCTGATTAAACATTTGAAGATATAAAGAACTTGAAGCATAAAAACTTTCACTATAATGACCAGATTCGGCATTAAATAACCCAAAAAGGGTTGATATGCCGTAAAACAAAACTACCAAACCAAAAACCATGATTAAACATTTGAAGATATAAAGAACTTGAAGCATAAAAACTTTCACTATAATGACCAGATTCGGCATTAAATAACCCAAAAAGGGTTGATATGCCGTAAAACAAAACTACCAAACTACCAAAACTACCTACACGTGCGTGTCGTGGTTGAGTCGCTCCTGCTTGCCATTGTTATATTTTTGTTTTCTGTCTTGGGTAAAAATTTAAGCTTTTTATGCAGTTTTGTTAGGGTAACGTACAGCCGCTTGTGCCCTGAACACACTGTGGGAGTTACCACTCCAGTTAGTAACAGCATTCGTTATGTACGTAGCGCTGTTAACGGACATTGTTTTGTCCGTTCTTATATTCTGATCTCTGGCATTTGTTTCAGCCCGTCTACTGGCAAATTTTCCCAGCGGATTTGCTGATTTCTGATATTCGTCGAAAATCTATTCTCGGTACATACGTGTAGCAGTAATGAACTATTTCCTGTGTGCGTAGAGTTGTGACGCTGAGCAAGATCGGGAAAACCGGGCGTCTCGCTTTAGTGATCCTCTTGCGGACTTCTGACAGCTTTTTGTGGACGGAAAGAAAGGATACTTATCAACTCGGCATCAGCGAGACGACAGCCTCCTTCTCTCACTTCTTGCTCCCAGTTAAGGATCATCTGTTGGCTCGTGCCGAAAAGATGATAAGATCAACTCAACCACACGGCGCACAGAAAAAATTGCTGGAATACATTCTCTCTCTCTCTCTCTCTCTCTCTCTCTCTCTCTCTCACACTCACTCACTCACTCACTCACTCACTCACTCACTCACTCACTCACACACACATTTGAAGACATGCAACTGAAGTGGAGAGTGCGGATCACTTGATATTAAGCTGCAAAATTATGTTGGCAGATGGCAGCTACACAACGCGCCACGATGGTGTGTGCAAATATATACACTGAACCATTTGTAAAAATCTGAACATACCACTCCAGCACTAAGTCATGGGAACATCTACCGGAGAGGACTGTGGGAAACGATAAGTATACTGAAAAATGCAGCAGTAAAACCGGACATAGTCATATTAAAGGCAGAAAGAGTGGCAGCACCGATTGACGTGTGTGTTCTAAACGACAGTGGCTTGAACAGAGCAGAGAGGGAGAAGGTGACAAAGGAGGTGGACTCCCTCTACCGTGCTAGTAAACTCCACCCACCTGATATTATCCTACATCTCTACAAAGCCACCATCCGCCTATGCATGAAGTATTGTTGCCACATCTGGGCTGGTGCATCATCCACTAGTCTCTTAGACAAGGTCCAAAAAAGGGTCGCCAACTTAATAGGTCCCTCACTATCCACCAAGCTCCAGCCCCTGTCCCATCGCCGCAATGTTGCATCCTTGTGCCTGTTTTACAAGTACTTCAATGGATTGTGCTCCGATGAACTGGCTGCTCTGGTGCCCCCTCGATGTAAATACACTAGACCAACTCGACAATCAGCTAAATCCCATCCATTCACTGTGGAGGTCCCCAGATGCCGGAGAACTTTCTACTCCGATAGCTTCTTTCCTCATGTGACCGGTCTCTAGAACTTCCCTCCCTGCTCCCTGCTTCCCCGACTGTACCGACATGCAGAGGTTTAAAAATAATGTAAACAGACATCTCGCTACACATCTCCAAACTTAAGATGACGCTCAAAACCTACACCCTTATTCTCAGTAACCTCTTACGTCTACAGAGGCGGCCTGCCTTGTTTGAGGTGAAATATGTAAAAAAAAAATCCCAGTTCTAATAGGAGCTAAAAGCCTTATGAAGAAAAATTTCAAAAAAGAATATGGTAACTATTCCCGGAAAACCAAGTGCGACATAAATCCAAATAATTGCATTTAAGGGAACGGCCAAAATCCTTAAAAGAGCACTCGGTTGGAGCCTCTAAATAGCAGGTGATTGTCTGGCATTTTGAAGAATGTCCCGTTTCTATGCTAACGAAAACCGAAATAAGAAAAATTAAAATTTTAAAAAGGCAACTAACTGTTTACCTTCCTAGCGAAAAGGACAATTGATGATCGAGACGTTTTTGTATTCAAAACTACTTTTCAAATATTCATTAATACACATATCTATTTATAAAAAAAATGATAGTTGATCGCATATTTAAAAATTGTTTCGTAAAGTGTAAGATTTTATTTCTTTATAGAAATTAGAAACCACAAACAAGTAAAAAAAAATATATTTTTAATGAATAAAATCCATTTATTTAGAAGCTGAGACTTTCGGCAAAGAAACTTGCCTTCAACAGAGCTAGAACTTTTTTTCTTTTTTATTTCGGTGGTATTAGCCCCAGGATGGGGGGGGGGGCTGTGATAACAGAAAAAAATATATGTCTGATGTTACTGACACGAGGTTTTAAATGAAGTCTGTTTTAGATGTGTACGCGCGTGGTGGCGCCAGCATGAAAAACGAGAGTTGATCACATCTTTGAAAATCATTCGTAAAGTTCTAGCAAGTTTCTTTGCTGAAAGTATCAGCTTCTAAATAAATCAATTTTATTAATTTAAAACATTTTTTTCTAAATTGTTTGTGGTTTCTAATTTCTATAATAACAAAAATTCTTATATAAATGCGGTTGTTCTTATTTCCTTGTTATTCATATTAATTATCGGGCGACTCTTGTAATTAATACCAAGATTCGTTCCTATGTACTTCCCTGGCGAATTTACTGATCTCTTGGTATTAAGCTCAATGCATCGAAAGTCATATGCTTTTTTCTTTTATCTATTCAAATACATGATTCGTCTTAATTTGCTGATGTCTCATATTTGCTTTGATCTATTCAAGTGACAAAATGTCTTATTTTATTTGCTGTTCTCCAGTATTTGATTCCGTCTGTCTACAGATAATTACTCAGCATATTTGCTGAGTTCCGACATTCGTTTCAATCTACCTTAGTGTACTATGTTTTACTTAGCGTATTTACTTAGCGTATTTACTCGACGTATTTACTCCCTCACATCCTTCCCAATGTTTTTTAATACACATATACATTTTTACAAATATTTTTGTTATTATTGATTTTTCTATTCATAATAACTAACGGGACCCGTGTAAATTACACGAAAGGATGTTTATAATACTAATTATCTTGTTCCTAACCTAGACATGTTTGAACAAAATAGATTAAATTAAATTTGGTTCCAATTCATGAGTAGCATACAAAGATTCGGAAGGTTGTCGCTTTTGATGTAAGCGTGACGCACAAAATAACACGCACGCTATCTTATTAATATGTGTTTTCTCGGTCGTCCCCCCCTACCTTCCTCCCCTGCTTCGATGTAGAAAAAATCTTAGAGGTTGTTTGGGATCGAACTATAAACCAGTCGGGCCGAAGTTCAAATCCTACGTCGCTAACCGTTGCGCCAAAGGGAAATACTTGAAAAAATTACGAAAATTAGGTGACTTGAATGCTTTTCAAAATCTAGGCGCGGCACGCATGTGCAGAGATTTTGATGTAAGCGTGGCACACGAACACACACGCTATCGTATTAATATATAGATTATAGGCCGGGTCTTGCAATTCCGATATTAGTTTCAATTTATCTGATAAATTCTGTATTCATTTGGCGTATTTACATCCATACAAGCATGTGCTTTTAAAGATCAGTCTGTTCTATGGTTCCCAACTGTAAAACATTTATAACAAAAACTCGTCTAGCTACAACCAGTTTCTTCCCAGAACTACTCGCCTGTGGAACATAATATCACGGAGCTGCTTCCCAGCCGACTACAACATGGTCGTTTTCAAGTCCAATGTAAACAAATTCTTAAATAATCAAATTCTAACCCGTTACAACCATCGTTACTAATCCTTACGATGTTTTCTTGTCGTCCACATGACAAACTCATTACCCCTTATCCTCGAGTGGCCCTTGGGCTTTGATAAGCGGTGATTTTTTTTTAAATGGGAGCACAGGGATCCTTATTTATTTCCGGGCAGCGGTAACGTATACTTTTTGTACGTTTCTCCAGCTCTCTTGGACACGAGCCCAGTCTAATAATATTAAACCAGCAGTGACAATGGAGTATGCATGTACTCTCAATTTCTTATCCTAATTCTTTTCATTCGTTCATTTTAGCACCGTTTTTCTCTTCGTTTTTTCTTCTGGAGGGGTATGATTGAGTCAATGGATATCGATACAGACTATGGAATCGTCTATACCGAGTTTTAATCCTCGTGGATTTATTGTGATCAGTTATACACGAATACTGTTGGGAAATGCATGAACTCGCAATTCCCTTTCCCCAACGGAAGGATGGGTGACTATTTGGGAATGCCAGGCGCTGTATGTGGGAGGACGGCGACACCTACCGGCAAAAAACGTCGTCAAAATCATCTCCCCTGAACGGGATAAACACCTGACTGGTGAACGCTTGTGAATTTAACATTCCCTAGAAACTTCCTCCTTGAAAGAGGGAGCCGGCTTAACACGCCCGGAGTGAGGGCTGCACCAGGAGAAATCATCGGTAAACTGTCGATGCGTATTCAAGAAACCATATCCAACGAATCATTTACATTAGATATTTTGCTTCGGTATATAATAACTTAAAACGGGTTGATATGCCAGAAAATGGACAAACCAAACAGTTCCTTCTTATGCAGGCTTCTCCTCAACGCTCACTGTTTTTTTTTTCTTTTTCTCTGTTTCTATCTAACGCATGTACAGGCATTTGTTTTAATGCGAGAAGTTATATTGTATTTAAATGAAACTATTTATTTACAGTTTTTACGATAATGGTGATCGAAAGTACTCAATTATCTTTACAAAAGAGTATTCATATATATATATATATATATATATATATATATATATATATATATATATATATATATATATATATATATATATCAACAAATGTTTGGAGGTACGAAATTAATATATGCTTTTGAAAATGATTCGCGGAAAACTCTGTAGAGCTCTGTCGACTATCATCTCGTCAGGAGAAACCGATAGTATAAATCAATCAATAATATAAGCGAAAATAAAGAGCTAAGGGGGAAATTGAAGTGCCAGAAATAAAGAGGTCCCTTCTTGGGGCAAACACTTGATCTCTATATGAGATACATAGATATTCGCGTGTTCAGTTAAAGTTCTCCGTACCTCTTAATCGTTGAGTTAGTAAAGAAGTTAATAACATTAATTGTTCTCTTTCTAACTGACCAGTTAACTATGTTATAGTATATCTTTCTTGTGGTCTCTTGGTCTTACCGGATTCTAGAACAAGATATCATCTAGTCTGGTGGAGCTAAGGGGGAATTTTAAGTGCCAGGGGATACTAATACGCGATTAAAATGAATTTTAATTGAATAGTCGTTTAAAAAGGGAACAGCGTGGGATAAAAAAAAGGGGAATAGGCACACTCTCACTCTTTCATCGACCAAGAGAAGAGTCTATCAGGCACGTGTTTTAAAAAAAAATTTTTTTAACATAGTTCACCCCAAACAAGGCAAGCTGTAGACGGAAGGGGCTACTGACGATGAGGCTGAAAGTTTTGGGGCGTCATCCTAAATTGGGAGCTGTGCAGCGAGATGCTTGTTCACATTTAAATTTCTGCATGTCAGTACAGTCGGTGAAAAAGGGAGCAGGGAGGGAAAGAAGCTATTGCAGTAGAAGACTCTCCGGCATTAGGGGACATCCACAGTGAATGGATAGGATCTAGCTGATTGTCGGGTCGGTCGAGTGTATTTACGTAGAGGGGGCCACAGAGAAGCAAGTTTATCGGAGCACATTCAATTGAAGTACTTGTAAAACAAGCACAAGGATGCAACATTGCGGCGATTGGACAAGGGCTGTGTATCCAGTGTGATTATTGATGGGAGCCAAATCTGGCCAATAAGGATTGAGGACAGGCGTAGCACGGAGAGAAATTATATGGGAAAATGTGTAATGTGAGTCCTAAAGAAAGACTTACTTCTGATGACCCTAGAGGAAGATTAAATCTGGACAATATAGGGAAATGTGTGCAGAACAGGAGACTTCGATGGAATGGTCACTTTGAAAGAATGGGTGAGTGTGAACAGTTGATGTAGTAGGTTCATTATCGCAACGGTCGCTTACCATTGATTTCTCACTAGCAACGACCATTGATTTTCACTGGAATGTGAGTGCTAATAAGGCTCCCAAAGGTGCCAGTACTCTTTGCACTCATCCAGTGGAGGTTTGGTTTGTGATTTCATTCTTTGGTCCTTTCGATCCTCACGACTATTTTGTGTGGTATCAACCGAAGCTGATGCCTTTTTTTAGGGGGTGGGGCACAGTTTACAGGATTTCTTGCAGTTTCAGTTCCTTTGGTTTTATGTAGTGTTATTTCTATCTTTTTGTTTTACTTCTGTTTAGTGTTTGTAATTTATGTGGGTTGGTTTCCTTAACATTTCAACTGTTTTCATAATTGACGTCCGCTGTGTAGTCCCAGCTTTCCCCTTGATTCCAATTTCTCCTAGTCTTTTTCTAGGTTTTTCAGGGCTGTTCCGAGTGCTCCTACAATTATTGGTACTATATTGACTTTCTTCATGTTCCATATTCCTTTCAGTTTTCTGGCAAGTTCCGTATATTTGCTTTATTTTTCCGTTTCTTTGATCTTTACCCCGTTGTTTTCTGGAACGGCAAAATCTACAATTCGGCAGTTTTTCTTCCTTTTTTTAAAATTATAATGACGCCCGGTCTCCTTGATTGGGTGAGTTTATCTGTTTGTACCTCCATTTTGGTGGTCAGTAGTGTCTCCGATTTGTATGTGTACGATTTGTCTGCATGTTTAAAATGCAGTCGTTTGCATAGTTCCCAGTGTACTGCTTTCCCCACACAGTCGTGTCTGTTCTTATATTTTGGGGGGGGCTAGTTTGCTGCATTCACTTATTATGTCGTTTACCGTTTCGTCTCTTTGTCCACAGAGTCTGCATTCACTGTTTTCCTGGATTTTATCTATTTTAGCTTTGATGTAGTTAGTTCTGATCGCATTGTTCTGTGCAGCTGTCAGTAGCGATTCCGCTTCTCTGTTCACGTGCCATTTTTGTAGCCATGTCCAGGTGATTTTGTGAGTCTCTTCTCTTGTCATTCTTATAAATCGTCCATGTAGCTGTTTCTCTTCCCCCGTTTCTTTTCTCGTCTTTTCGTTTATCGTTTCGCTGAACCCCCCCCCCCCCGCCTTGTTCATGTTTATGCTGTATCTTGCTGCGGTGATCAGCCTTTTTGTGTTCTGGTATATGTATTTTTCCAATTTTTGTATGTGTGTCTCTTCCCCACAGTCTTCTATGCTAACGTCGAGTCGGTCAATATCATCCTTTGGGTGTCATGCATTGTGCATAGTTATTAGTTTCGTGGTCTTCTGGTCAATATGTCAAAGTTCTGCTTTTTGCCCCCTTCGGGATCTTTTTGTCTGTGTATAACAGGTCATGCGCCCCTCTTTTCTCTTTCCGGCATCCTTTCCGTTACTCGGGGAGTAGGCCATAATTATTAAGGGAGTCGTAGATCTGTTCTCAATGTTGTGCCGTTAAGATATTCCGCATGGTAGCTAAACAGATTATTATTATTATTATTATTATTATTATTATTATTATTATTATTATTATTATTATTATTATTATTATTATTATTATTATTATTATTATTATTATTATTTCTACTCACTAGGAGTTCTCACACAGATCATCGTCAGTGGTGTTCTCTAGAGTCTGAGTGACAACAAGCCTCCCCAGATTCTCAGTAATCTCCACTTCTTTCCGATCACCACCGCAAATCAACTTGCGGAATCGCAACAGACGCTTACCATTGATTTCTCGCTGGCAACTACCATTGGTCTCCCCTGGGATTTGAGTGGTAATACGCCCTCCAAGGCCCCAGCACTCTCCGCACTCTTCGGTCTTCTCATCCTCCTTGACCCTCTACGGCTATTTTGTGTGATGTAAGCCGAGGCCGGCGCCATTATGGGGGGGGGGGGCAGATTATGATATTTCTTGCAGTTTCTTTCTGTTCCTTGGTTCGTGCGGTGGTGTTCTTCTTGTGGTTTTGTTTTGTTCCTACTGTAACTTTCATGGGACTAGTTATCATTCATAGTTTATGCGGGTTGGTTTCCGCATTCGAGGATTTCCCTTAAGATTGCAGTGTTTTGATCATTGACGTTTGTATGGTATCAGTGATTGATTCCATTTTATTATTATTATTATTATTATTATTATTATTATTATTATTATTTTTGTTGTTGTTGTTGTTGTTGTTGCTGTTTATCTTCTTCTTCTTGTGGTTGTTGTTATTGTTTGCTTGTTTTTTTTTGGGGGGGGTATATCCAATCCGATGCCACAATCGCTGTTCTCTAATATTTTTGTCATTTAATATTTTGGTAAAAGTCCAATATCGATTAAACCCCACATTCTCAGATTATAAAAATAAACTGAAATTGTTAGTTTAATTTTTAGAGATGTGCTTAGTTCGCTGTGCAAATTTAACGCTGTTCGAGATTCCGAAAAGACGTTTGTAAACGGGGTTATTTTGGCCGAGGGTGCAGGATTTGCCCGATGTATAGTGCCGTGACCTATGGATTCAGCTATGCAGAGATCAAATCTGATCGGATCTACCCTGCTCATTTATGCACTAAATATTTTTGCCTCCATTCAGGTTCCGTTGAAGACGATCGCCTGTCCCCTCTTGAAGGGACATTTGACCTTTGTCAACTCCTTTGCTAGGTCCTCACAAAATGACGAACGGGCTTCTGAAGTTGACGGTTTTCTCAATGGTGCTGATAGCAGCATATGTCAGAGTTTATGGAAGGAAGGACCATTGCTGACATCCATGTTGTTTCTTACGTCACCGTTGCCGTAGAAACCAGAAAGAGGTTGCTGTGGGGTAGGGGTAGGGGGTAGGCGGAGAGACAAAGATAAAAATAAAAATATATTTAAAAAAATTCCAAATAAGTAAAAGAAATGAATGCTGTAAGAAGGCACATTCTCTACGCCCACCAATACATGCACTTATTCACGCGAACGCATACACATCCAATAACACACACACGCATACACACACACTAACGAACAGAAGTTATTCTACACCGATTTGGATAAAATCCTTGTACAGACACTTAGGCGAGTGTAAATCTATGAACATGCGAGAGAGTGAGAGAGAGATAGAGAGAGAGAGAGAGAGAGAGAGAGAGAGAGAGAGAGAGAGAGAGAGAGAAGGAGATAGATAGATAGATAGATAGATAGATAGATAGATAGATAGATAGATAGATATGAATAGAGAGTAATGGCTAGATAGATAGATAGATAGATAGATAGATAGATAGATAGATAGAGAGGGATATATATATATATATATATATATATATATAGAGAGAGAGAGAGAGAGAGAGAGAGAGATAGATAGATAGATAGATAGATAGATAGATAGATAGATAGATAGATAGATAGATAGATAGATAGATAGATAGAGAGGGATATATATATATATATATATATATATATATATATATATATATATATATATATATATAGAGAGAGAGAGAGAGAGAGAGAGAGAGATAGATAGATAGATAGATAGATAGATAGATAGATAGATAGATAGATAAGAGAAGAATTCGCTTTTTATTGTAAGCTACCTGGAATTGTTGTTTACTCTACAAATTATTTGAAAAATTGTAAATCCGATGTTTCTTGCGTTGGGTATAAATTATTATAAAATGATATAATAATAAATCTTGAAATAAATATATAGAACACGGATAGATAAAGAAGGATCTATCTATCTATCTCTCTCTCACTCTCTCTCTCTCTCTCTCTCTCTCTCTCTATATATATATATATATATATATATATCGAGAGAGAGAGAGAGAGAGAAAGAGAGAGAGAGAGAGAGATAGAAAGATAGATAGATAAAGAGAGATAGGGAGAGAGAGAGAAGGGAACAGTAAGAAGGTGAACCATTAAAAAGGGGAGATAAAGAATAAATAAAATGTAAACATAGAGGCAGAAAACAATAGGGAAATGTAATATATATATATATATATATATATATATATATATATATATATATATATATATATATATATGTCAGGTTAGTGGGAGAGAACTCCAGCAGAGTGCTCTATTATTAAGAAGAAATCAAAAACTAAGAGCATAATATGTCTTTATATATATATAATTACAGAAGACTAAGACAACATCGGTACCGTCGGTTTCAGATCCAAACAAAGGGGACCTATAATTCAACCTTTGTTTATGTCTGAAGACATAGGAGGCCCCTTATAGGTCCTCTTGGTTTGGATTTGAAACCGACGGTACAGATGTTGTCTTAATCTTCTATAATTACACACACACACACACACACACACACACACATATATATATATATATATATATATATATATATATATATATATATATATATATATATAAAGTTAGGTATGTTTATATGTTTATATATTTCGATTATAGGATTCACTCCTAAACTAATTAACCAATCATTATGAATTTTGGAACACAGCTACTAAGTTTAATGGTGAGTAATGTGGGATATATTTATTTTAATTTAGTTATATACAAAGCAAGCAAAAAGACGGTGGAAACTCTTTGTGAAAATTTCGACACCTCTGATTTTTGTGACATTTTACCAATATGCATTAGACATCACTGAAATAGTCCCCAAATTTCAAGGTTCATTTTTTTTAGTCTCTTAAAGGCTTTCTAGTGGGCATAATATGGACACTACGTCCGATTTTCAAATTCAATATTTCAGATTCGCATTAAATTTGATCGATAATTCTTAAACACCAATTAAGCAAGATTGCCTTGATTTGAATTTCTTTTAAGTACCTTAAAGTTTTCAGCTTAAACTTTAGACATTTTTAGAATGGAAAACATGTAATGGATTTTGGTAAAAATTGGAATAAGAAATCGGTTTAGTAGCATTAATATCTTGATTTTTTTTTCGTAAGGGGACATACATGAGGTTCAAAATAATTCTGTTCAAGAATTAATTTTACCCGTCCTAGGACGAGTATTCTTCTAGTGTATATATATATATATATATATATATATATATATATATATATATATATATATATATATATATATATATATATATATAATGAAAATTATGGAAATAATATTCCATCGTGGTCGAAAATGAAAAAGGAAAAACTGAAATTATTATAATAATATTCATCAACGTTTTGTCTTTACTTCAAGACTTTCTCAAGATGATTGATTTTAAGAAATGACATACAAGTACAATATTTGAAAATATTTAATCCGTTTTTGACATGAAAAGAATTTGAAAAAAAAAAAACAGACAAAAAACATTATTTTTACGTCACAAAAGCAGACTAGACTCTCAAGCCTTAGTTTTGCAATTAATATAGAAGAAAGAAAATTCTGAAACAACACTACGTTTTCTCAGCTTATCCCGGCATTGTTTCCAGTCGTTTTAGATTTCTCCTTGTTACTAGACTCAAAGAATGCCAGTCCAGGAGAAGTGCGGTTAGTAATTGCGCAACCTTTGTCTCACAATAGACAGGCATCTTTGCAGAGACGACGGGGACTGAAAAGAGGCCGACCATACACAGAGGCATGGGATGAATTCAGAAATTTAATGTTTTTAATGATATTATTATTGGTAGAGCAAAGTTATTTAGCTGATATCGACATATCAAGGTTACGACCTTACGACCTCTTCAGAGCCAAATGGTGTTTCATGCTAAGTGAGAAATCTACGCTTAAATGTGAATATGTTATGTTCATTAAGGCGAGGTAGCAGTGTAGGGATGCAAAGAGTATGAGAAGGAAGAACATGCTAACCAAAACGAATGAGCTGGGGATATAGAGAGGAACTCTCGAAGACAGGGTGGTCGTGTCAATCGTCACTCTTTTTTTTATTATTTTATTTTCATTCATTTGCTGGGGATGGGGCATTCTTCCAAATGCCATACGATCACCCGCTATTTACAGACTCCAACCGAGAGCTCTTTTCAGGATTCTGGCTGTTCCCTTGAGTGCAGTTGTTTGGATTTCTCTTGCACTTGGTTCACCAGGTATACTTTCTAAATACTTTTTCAAGTTCTTCTTCATGAGTCCAGTGGCTCCTATGATAACTAGAATGATGGAGATCTCTTTCATATCATACATTAGACCCTGATAGTTTGTTATTTTCTCCCTTTCAGCTCTGTTTAGGCCCCCATCATTAGGGACACTGACCTCAACCAAAGTTGCCACTCTCTCTCTCTCTCTCTCTCTCTCTCTCTCTCTCTCTCTCTCTCTCTCTCTTGTTCCATATGACAATGTCAGGTTTGACAGCTGCGTTTTCCAGATAGGTAGCTGTTGGGATTTCATGGTCATAATGGATGGTGTATGTCTCATTCCCCACACCAGTCTATGTAGACTTATGACCATTTATGACCATTTGAAATAGCATTGGAAACATTGGAATCTGAATTTTCTCTGGGGCAACAACGACACCATTGCGAAACTTGCATTTGCACGAGAAGTCGGCGGAAAACGACCGGGGGGGGGAACAATGATGAGTTGGGCAGACAGTCTGTAACAAAGATCTTTGTAAAAGCGGTCTTCACCCGGACCAAGCCTATGATCGTGTCAAGTGGAAACAAAAATCCATCATTGCGGACCCTGTCGTAGCTCAGGATAAACGCATGAGAATAAAAAAGGAAAAAGATTCGTGAATCATACAATTCTCATAACCATCAACTTGGACTATCGGAAATGAAATAATTGTACGATGAGACGCCAGAATGTGAACAAACTCCAACTGTAAATCCACCAACCGAATACATTATCTCCGTAAAGGAAGTTATGTATTCGGTTGAATTTGTCGCCATGTTTGTTTTTGTAAAACCTAGATGATTGAAAACGATAGGCGAAAACGGAACAATTTTATTATTTAAAAAGACGGCGCAACAAGTATTGTTTTTTACATTTGACTTGAAAACGATCACGCTGTAGTTAGCATGGAAGCAGTCTCGTGGTATTGTGTTCTACAAATGAGAATTTCTGGAAAGAAACTTTGTTCATGGAAGTTCCGTTTAGTTTTAGATACACAAAGAAAAAAAGTACTATTTTAGTTAGTTTTCAATAGAATCCAATGAAAACTGCTCGCTTGTTTTTAGTAAATTTTGGTGTGCGGGGGGTGGGGGGGGGGGTAGGCGATGAAGTGCGAATTTATCCAAGTAATTTATGTACTCAATTTTGCCATAAAATCTGTAAGTTCAAATCAAAATGTGTATAACAAAGAAGATTTCATTGTCAATCTCAGTGTTGGATATTTTTTCGCGTGATCGTAGGGTTATTTTATTCTGGATTCTCACGTGTGAACCGGGTATGTACCGCCATCTTAGTTTTCTTATATCGTAATGATGCTATGTATTGGTAGTCTTCATCTACCACCACTAGACAACCGAAGGTGTGATGTAAGCTGTCTGAAGATCAAGAGTCAAAAGGGTGTGTCGGAGTGCGTGATCGCATAGCATGCTGGGAGATTTTTAACTGAGATTTGGGGAGAAGTCAGATATAAGCGAACGAGACAACACGTGTGAAAATGTAATCCTAAAATTCACCAGCCATCAAACCCCTCTCTCTCCCTTTCTCTTCCTCTTCTCTCTCTCTCTCTCTCTCTCTCTCTATCTCTCTCTCTCTCTCTCTCTCTGCCTCGCTACCTTTCTTTCTCTACGTCTTTCTCTATACCCCTCTTTCTCTCTCTCTTCTCCGAAATGCCTCAAATAAATAAATAAATAAATAAATAAATAAATAAACACATATTTTGGATAGAAATGACGTGTGATAATGAATGAAAAGACACGGTGCAGCAGGTGTGGCACCCCGTCGAACCAACGAAGTAATTAGACCATCCGATCATCATTTTCGTATCAACGATGTTGAATGGGTCTGAGTATCCAGCAATTAGTCAAAAGTAAAACGTATGGATTAGGATAAGTGGCTCAATTGCTAATGTTACGCTTTCATTACCGAGCGTGTATAAAACCTTTATACACTCGTATTGTTGTCGTGGACCGAGGTTGTTGGTCATCTGTGGACACAAAACTACTCGGACGCTAATGTTCAGTTCTTAACAAGGTTTATTTAAAACAAAGAAAAACAGTCACAAAGACAGGTGGTTTTTGTATGCGTGCGATAGATAGATAAATAGATAGATAGATAGATAGATAGATATGTGGATAGATAGATAGATAGATAGACAGATAGATAGATATGTGGATAGATAGATAGATAGATAGATAGATATAGATAGATAGATAGATAGATAGATAGATAATGAACGAACTGAGATAGATAGATAGATAGATAGATAGATAATGAACGAACTGAGATAGATAGATAGATAGATAGATAGATAGATAGATAGATAGATAGATAGATAGATAGATAGATAGATAGCCCGTCTCGCTACCTACACTCGATCACGTTGCGCTCACTGTCCCAATTTGTGCCTTTCCTCTTTGAAATATCGCTAGCTAAGAGAGAGAGAGAAAACGTTGTATCGTAACTTCAACATGGTGTCACTCTCTGATCCTTAAACCTTTCCACTCAAATACGGCCCTCATTATGTAACACTGACAGCAAACGACTTAGAATAGTTATACACTATTTTATTTAATTCCACATACCCATTACCGGCCGGTTTGGTTGCGTCATAAATTAGTTGGACTTTGCCGTGTTGATGAGATGAGCGGATTGTTAGTTGCATGGTCAAGAATATTATGAGAGGATTGAAAGTGATGAATTGAATTAACGCAATTTTATTACTTATGAGAACGCTTTATGACGCTTTTTTTTGTTGTACATTGGATTTTAAGACGACCATGTTGTAGTCTGCAGAGAAGCATTCCCTCATAGACAACTTAACTGAGTTATTTTTTAATACTACCCCCTCTTTCTCCCCCTTCTCGCTTTCTCCCTTCCCTGCCCCCCCCTCTCTCTCTCTCTCTCTCCATCTGCCCCCCTCTCTCTCTTTCAAACTCCGCATAATCTTGCTCGACCAGTCAGAGTCGTCGCCATCTCTCAGACCTTCTAAATGAATAAATGAAAACTGCGAAAGTTGTTTGTTCATTTATCACTCGTATATTACCATCAAAACAGGTTACTTTATTTAAATAAATACTACCAAAAATATTTTGAAATACTCCATATATAGTACCGACGAACGAATGAATTAGCCTATCTTTAAAACAATTCATTATAAATTATTTTTTGGTGTTATTCATTTGTAATTTTATTGTACTATTTTGTCTACATACATGCAACCATTTCGTCGATATTAACTAACTAACTAAAACGATTTAATGAAAAAATGAATAACTTACTAAATAACTTTTCCTAGGGGTTTTTACCCCACCCAATAGACCGGTATTGTCTGGGCCTTCGGGTCTTGATTTACGCTGGTCTATTGGTTGCCCGTCCTGTGCAGTTCTATGAGGTTCACCCTCCCAGGCTTTTACTTCTCACCCTTTGAGAAGGGGTTAGTTTATTGCTAATCGCCTGAGGCGCCCCTACCGGAGAATGCCGGCAGGGCTGTCCAGGCAATTTTTAAATGACCAGAGCGCTCAAATTCTCGAGCGCTGGTTTTTCAAATCCCACTTTCTCGGCCTTGTGTCACATCTTACCTTGTGGGAGGAAGATAAATAGAATCGCTCCCGAGAATACTTACCGACAGGCGAAAGCGAGAAGAAAATTGGAGAAAAAAGTAGCGGGTGGCTGACTGACTGATTGGCTCAATGGTTGTTTTACTCGTTTTCGCTCTGTCTGTCTGTCTGTCTGTCTTTCTGTTTGTCTGTCTGTCTCTCTCTCTCTCTCTCTCTCTCTCTCGACCACTTTCCCTCTCTCCTGTTAACGACGCCTTATTTTTCCCAAGCGAGTTGATTTCTTCTTTCTTTTGATTTCATTAATGATTTATTTAAAAAGATAAATACGTGTGTATCAACATTACCAAGATGCTAATATTTATACAAATAAATGCGAAAGATTTTGTTTCGTGTTCAAAGCAAAGTCATGAATGAAATGT
>OY744531.1:24726726-24749226 GCA_963556195.1 Sepiola atlantica | reverse complement strand
TTGCCAGATGTTCCATAGCTAGCAAGTTTGTGAAACAATCTTTTCTGCAAGACCTACTCGAAGGCCTTGCAGGACGAATTCCATATTGCTTGTTGCTAAGTATTTATTTTCTGAGGTGGTTGCCAATTTCATGATTTATCACAGGTTCAAACAATATACCCATAACGCACAGGAGCCTGACCGACCTGTACTGAGTTGCAGAATATAAATTTCCAGTATTTGTTAATGCTAGGCAGACCAACAAAGTTTCTCCTGTAAGCAACGGTTGAATAATTTTGAAAGGATACAGTAAAATATGGCAGTAGATTCTTAAGAATAATGATTGGAATGTTATTAGGACCAGTTACCTTCCGGGCATCAATGTTCCAGATAAGTTTGGCACCATCCAGAATAGATATATGTAAATCACTTTGAGTGTTTTCCGTCATAGGAGGGAATCTCGGAGTAGGTAGCCCTGATCGACCAGAGTGGAATTTGTAGCAAAGTTTTGTGAAAAGTTTAGCTCTGCTAATTGCTGAAGATATCACCTCAGGTCCATTGATGTGGTTGAAAAAGAAGTCTTACATCTGTTCAGTACCCTATTTGTTATTTTCCCAAACTCTCTCGAGACAATCCTTTGTTCGATAACTCTGGCTTTAACAGGCTGTGCATAGAACTCTTTCGCGTTTTCTACAACCAATTTGCAGCGGTTGCAGGCAGTTTTTAATTCAGCTTTTGTTTGTGGGCATTTATTCCCTTGGTAATAATTAAAGTAATGGTTTCCATGTAAAATGTCCGCACAAGAGTCAAAGTTAAACCATGGTTGACTATTTAGCCTTTGCTGGAAATTCTTTTAGAGAGTATAACATCTCAATACCAACAATTAACCAATTGGATATTTCGTAGGCGGCTAAGGACACATTTTTTCATAAAATCTTATGGGACATCAGAGGACACCCTGAACTAAAATTTGATATTGATGGAGACAACTGCGTGATCAGGAGATCCCGGTTAAGGTAGAATAATAGAGGAGCACTGCTCAGGGCAAGTTGACAAGAAAATATTAAAAAATGTCCGCCCACATCAGGTATGCGAAGGGGTCTGTCAATAATCTGGTTCAAGAAAAAGTCATGAAAAAACCTTTCTTTACCATGTTCGACACTGAAAATTATTAAAATCACCACAGATCTGAATTATGACAGAAGGATGAACAGGCAGGATCTTGTTAATTTTGTAGAGATTCTTTCGTTTTTGAAGACGATAAAAGGCAAAGATGAACGAGATGCCGTGTACAAGGGCTACACAAAAACATAAAAGGAAACAAGAGGTCTTCGTTGGAGATAAACTTACCACAAAGAAACCTGTTCCTAATGTAGGCGCAAATTGCATGTCAATAGCGATCTTGAGGGTCGTACTTTGAGATTGTCTTAGAATAACTCGTAATTTTGAAGTCATCGATGGGCCAATTTCGGTTTCTACTTAAATGCTAGTTGGGAATAATTTCCCCTTCACCAATGTTATGCTCCCAGATGGGAAGCGATATATACAAACATTTTAAATATAATTATCCATGGACACGTGGTGCGTCGTTATACGACTCATCAGCGTGGATGAAATATATATATATATATATATATATATATATATATATATAATCCGCGGGCACGTGTTTCGTCATTATACGACTCTTCCGCGTGGCTGATATATATATATACCCGTTATACAACTCACTCGCGTGGCTGATGAAATATATATATATAATTATCCGCGGACGCATGTTTTGTCGTTATACAACTCCTCAGTGTGGCTAAAAAATTACAAATATATATATATATATATATATATATATATATATATATATATATATATATATATATATATAATTATCAGAGGACACGTGTTTCGTTGTTATCCGACTCATCAATTTGGCTTAACCTAGCGAGATTCGAAACAAGGACTCCAGAGTCTAAAGCCTGGAGTAGTAGGGTTTCAGGCTTCAGACTCTGGGGTCCTAGTTTTGAATCTCGCTAGGTTAAGCCACGCTGATCAGTCATTATAACGATTAAACACGTGTCCGCGGATAATTATATATATATTTAAAAAAAAAAAAGTTTGAACATAGTTCACCCCAAACAAGGCAAGTTGCCACTGTATACGTCAGGGGCTACTGAGAATTAGAGTGAAAATTGAGAGGGTCGTCCTAAACTGGGAGCTGTGCGGCAAGATTCTTGTTCACATTAGTTTTAAATTTCTGCATTTCGGTATTTTTCAATATCCACATCTCTCACCAAGAGGCAAATAATATCACTTGAGGAAGATCGACGCAGGATATCAACCTTTATTATTAACTAGAAGAATCCCTATTACATGATTTTGATTCTAGAAAATGTCTAACAGGGTCTTAAGAAGAAATTAAAATTCAGGAAATTTTGCTTAATGGGTGTCTAATTACTATGACTTTAATCTAATGCAAATCTGAAATATTTGAATTTTCAAATGGGAGGTTGTGCCCATATTATTCCCCCTGAACCCCTCTTTTTTTAACTTAGGTCACCCCAAACAAGGATAGTTGCAACTGTAGACGTAAGGGGCTACTGAGAATTAGGGTGAAAATTGAGAGGGTCGTCCTAAATTTCTGCATGTCGGTATTTTTCAATATCCACATCTCTCACCAAGAGGCAAATAATATCACTTGAGGAAGACTTACGTAGTTCCAGGTTTTGATGTCGGAGTTTTCCTTCTCATAGATGAGTTGCCGTACCAAGGTTTTAGAGTATTGACTATTTTAACCATATCTGCAATGCCTTCAATACCCACGAAAGTTCCATTCCTGTATAGGCCTACACAGTCCTCAGACGAGAGAAAGAAAAGAGTATTTTGAGGAAGACTATTCTTCCCCAACGAGTTGTCCGCTGGTCACGTTTCGTTTGCCTGTTTTACGGTATATCAACCACTTTTGTGCTATTAATTGAATACAAGTTGCTATTTAAGCCACAGATTGTGGATTCATGCTTTTTCTCATTGTATTAGTGAGTAATAAATCTGATCAGATTAAAATTCGGCATAGCCGAGTCTATAGCCCACGACGGCATCTTTTGCGCCATTCCCGCACGCCGACCGTAAACGAAGGGAACGGCTGCGATATGACGTTAAAATGGAAACTCTCGTTGTAGTAAGCATGGTTGTCACTCGCTCTGTATTTATCTCTATCAATATAAAGTTAGATACGTGCATCTGTTTATATATTTCTATGTAGAGGATTCATTTCTAAACTCATTAACCGATCATTATGGATTTTTTAACACAGCTGCTAGACGTCAAGATTGGTAATGTGGGTTATATTTACTTTAATTTAGCTTTATGCAAAAGGAGCAAAGAGGGGGGGGGTGAAAGCCTTTCGCAAAAATTCAGATACATTTATTTGCGAAATTTTAACAATAGTTATTGGGCATCAGTTAATAAATATTCTCAGAATTTCAGTTTTTTGGGATATTTTAAAGGGGTTTTCAGTTGAATCATAATTTTACCATCCCCCACCCTTTATAATGAAAGAAAAGGATATAGATAAAAAATAGTAGAGAGAATGTAAGTAAAAAAAAGAAGAGAAATAAAAAATGATCTCCCATTGGAAAATTCAAATATTTCAGATTTGCATTAAATTTTGTCTATAATCATTAGACACCAATTAAGCAGGATTCCCTGGATTTTAATATTTTCTCAAGACACATTAAATTTTAGACATTTTCTAGAATCAATATAATGTAATGGATTCTAAACGGTAGCATTATATTTTGATTTTGATTTTCGAAAGGGGGACATAAAAGTGGTGCAAGATCTGTCCTTCGCTTACGTTCCTCGTCTCATAGTTCACGGTAACTAATAGGTTTTGATAAATAAACTGATCAGGGACTAATGTGTTTTGTCAGGGTGCAATTGGGGGTGGAGGGTTTATTTAATTTAAGACACTTTGTAGATCTCCACCCACCTAAGCTAATCGCTTTAGATTAAAAGCTTCAATCAGATTCAAACAGCGGATAGAAGATAATCCCAAGGTTATGAATTAGGATGATTTTATGGAGAAGAAGAAAGAGAGCAAAAGAGAGAGAGAGCTAAAGAGAGAGAGAGAGAGAGGGAGAGAGAGAGAGAGAGGGGGAGAGAGAGAGAAGCATATAGACATATACAGAAAGGAGGATAGAAAAAAAGCGGGTGGGAGAAGAAAAATAAATATATATATATATATAGTAAAAAGGAGTGAGGTAAATAAATTACCATCAAAGCATGTTATAGATGCGATATTTATTTTATTTTAAAAGAAAAGAAAAATCGAAACCGATTTTTTTTTTAATTTTTTATAAACTTTCATTTTTTTTTTTTAGTTTATAGTTATACAAATAATTTCGCCAATAAAATTGGCCTCATCAGAGTGTTTGAAGATCCGATGTTATTGGAATGTCAGCCTCTGTAGGTGTGAGCCGGTGAAGGAGATGTTGTTTTATATATATATATATGTTTTCGGTTTACCGTACACACGACAGTATGGATGACGTAACCATATTGCGGGTCGGACGATTCGAATCTCGGGTCCAATTATTTTGAACCCAGGTTTCTTACCGCTATGCCGTCGTGACGATCACGCTTTCAAATGCGAAAGAAATGCGTCTTGTATCTTTTTATTGTAAACACAAGTAATGAGATCAAGTGTTTCAATATCCTAAAGGGAGAGAACTCGCAACGCGGCTAAATTTGAATCTTCAATTTCATCGCTCTCAAAGTGCTCAACTTAAGTGAGCGTGATACTTATTCTTTATGCGTAGGGGGGGGGCCTAACGAAAATATATAATGAGCGGGTGTATCAAACAAAAATCTGAGATATTGATACATAAAAGTAGATATCGATACATAAAAGTAGATATCGATACATAAAAGTAGACCACCTCGTTAAAAGATCGTTCGAAGGAGTGAAAAAAAATGTCACCGAATTATAACGGGCCAAGACGAACATTAGCTGATCGGAATCGGCAATTGGTTCAAATGTTTAAGAATTCCATCTAAGGTTGCAGTAATTAGACATTTTGTTTATCGCAAATATTTTTGCTTTTAGTCAATAAAAATATTTTAAATATTTTTCGTTTTCTCAACGAATAACAAAACAAAACTAAAAAAAAAAGTAAATGAAAAATGTGTTGTTCTGTCTTGTGGGGAGACCCTCGACGAGTCGAATTGCGAGCTGCAGACGACCATTATTGATGAAGAGATAAGGGCGTATTGGCAATCTGATTGATAAAAACGATAAACATGAAACGAAGATTAATCTGTGCTGGGAGCGGGGGTGGGTGGGAATGATATGGCAAGGGTGGGGACGGTAAAATTATGATTAGGAGGAGGGAAGAGAAGAGGGGATATAGAGGAAGGAGTGACGGTTTTGGTGTAGAGGGTATAAATAAAGCGTGCAAAAAGGCCAGTTAGATATGCAAGGATCATGGGATACACCGAAGACTGGGGAAAGACAGGGGACATATAAGTTTGAGTAAGTGTGTGTGCGGGTGGGGGAGACTCAAACACAAAGGGAGAAGAGGGGGAGAATACAAAGAAAGAAAAGAAGTGTGGAAGTGAGGAGGGCAGGATTACTGCATAATATGAAAGGGTAAAATAACAAAGAAAGAAAGAAAGAAAGAAAGAAAGAATAAAGGAAGGAATGGCAGGCTGAATATTATGGGATAGGAAATAAAGAAAGAAAGAACGAAAGTGACATTGGATTAAGAAAGAAAGAAAGAAAGAAAGAAAGAAAAGGGGGAGAGAGAAAGACGGAATAGGAAAGTAAAAAAAATAAGGAAGGAGACGGGATTAAAAAAAGAAATAAACAAACAAGCAAACAAAGAAGGCAGAAGACATGAGATTTAAATAGAAAGAAGAAAGAAAGGTTGAATATTATGGGATATGGAAGTAAAAAAGAAAGAATTAAGGAGACGTGATCAAAAGGAAAGAAAGAAAGAAAGAAAGAAAGAAAAAGGAAGGGAGAAAAGCTGAATATTATGGGATAGAAAGTTACGAAAGAAAGAACGAGAAGGCGATGGATTCAGAAAAAAAGAAAGGAAGGAAGAAAGAAAGAAGGGTAACAGAAAGAAAGAAAAATGGGATAGAATATTAAGAAAGAAAAAAAGAAAGATGTACCATCTACTTTCTTCTGTCCTAAGAAAACTCGAACAGCTTGCTCAAAATACATAACAACGAACATTTACGCATTGGGAAATATTCTTTGGTCTTCGTAGAAAGTCTGAAGAAATTACAGAACGTAGGCTTTTTTTTATATATATAAATCGGTTTAATATCCTGTAATAATGGAAGGGGGAATTCTTAAATTCGCAGTTACTGAATCTGCAGCTTTGAACGGCTCTCGTTTGAAAATTGTCTTACTATTAGAGACGAGTGTCTGTCTGTCTGTCTATGTATCCGCTAACTATTTTTAGACTATTAGACATATGAACGGTAAATCTGGTAGGTATGGTTCCCTACCAATATCGCTTCGAACAGGATGGTACTTGAAAAAACAAAAAATCTCTCTCCTGCGAAAGCTGTACACTTCGATAACAGTGAAAACGTCCTAAATTGCCTTTAGTATTACTAATACTACTAACACTACTAATACTACTAACACTACTAACACTCTATTAATACTACAACAAACCTTAACAGTTCTCGCCGAAACGATCATTAAACATTTAACAGTTTGCTTTATACCAACAATCCTGCAAATGGTTGCGGAAGGAAGCAAAAGTACGACAGGTTCATCTGCCAGTTCCAGCTCGAACATTAATCAGGCAACTTTCTAGATGCCTGATTAATGTTCGAAAAAATATGCAGAGACAAGTAATCTGCACGATTTAACGAGATATATATATTCTCGAGAATCAGCTTCCTCAGACCTTCAGAAAAAAATTAAATAAAAAATAACAAACTTCTTTATCATGTGTATTAGAATGGTTGGAGAGGGATGGGTGTATAATTAAACAGGCAAGATTCATATCCAATTAAACATTCATGCAATTCCCTTTCTTTTACTTTTAATCATCTAAGGTTATTGAGTATGTTTGACCGCTTTCTCTTTATACATATATATATATATATATATATATATATATATATATATATAATATATATATATATAAATGGAGAGAGGGGTGAAGGGAGAGAGAAAAAGAGAGAGAGAGATATAAAGAAAAGGGGTTGGGAGATATTGGCTCGGTTATAATTCAGCTAGAAATGTCGTCTGTGTTTCGTTCCAATTTGTTTGTTATGACTTTACTCATTTTAAAATTAATTGTTCCAAAATCAAAATATTTCGTCCCGTCGACTAAAACAGTAAAACATATAAAATAAGCAATTGAAAAAGTGAAATCCGTTTTACTTATTTAAAAAATATTTAGCTGACAATTATGTTTATGTTAAGAAGACGGAGGATATTTATTGTTTTAAAAAGAATTAAATTGCTACAATTTTAAATAAATAAAGAAGAGACATATTCTTTTTATTTCTTTAAAGAATATTTAGCTGACAAGACAATTAGTTTTACAGGAGAAGAAAGAGTTATTTTTTCCTAAAAGTGTTGACGCTTGCAGAGTGTAATTATTTCGTTTGTCCGTCTCTTTGATCTTTACCTTGTGGACTGCCGGAGTGGCAAAATCTACAATTTAAAAGTTTCTTTCCTTCTTGTTAACTATTATGACATCCAGTCTCCTTGCTTGGATGAGTTTTTCTGTTTTGCACCTCCATCTCCGAGAGGATTTTGTGGGGTTCGTTGTCAATTACTGTCTTCGGTTTGCGCCCATTTGTCTACATGTTCAGAATACAGTCGTTTGCATAGTTCCCAGTGTACTGCTTTTCCCCATGCAGTCGTGTCTGTTCTTTATTTCTATTTAGGCTAGTTTGCTGCATTCACTTATTATATGGTTTACTGTTTCGTCTCTTTGTCCACAGAGTCTACATTTACTGTTTTCGTGGGTTTTATCTATTTAGTTATAATGTAGTTAGTTCTAGTCGCATTGTTCTGTGCAGCTTTCAGTAACGATTCAGTTTCTCTTTTCAAGTGTCATTTTCTTAGTCATGCCCAGATGTTTTCGTGATTCTCTTCTGTCATTTTCAAATGAATCGTCCCTATAACTGTTTCCCTTCTTGTTTTTGTTGTTGTTGTTGTTGTATATTTGTTCTTGTGTCGCTGTTTCCTGTATTATTCATTTTGAGGGTGTCTCTTGCTGCGGTGATCAATATTTTTGTTTTCTGAGGTATGTATTTTTTCAAGTCTTTTTTTTTGTCTTCCATACAGTCTTCTATACTTACCAGTCATCTTCCCCCTTCGTCCCTTTTCACGTAGAGTCTGTCAGTATCATCTTTCGGGTGTAGTGCATTGTGCATGATCATTAATTTTCTAGTCTTTTGGTCAAGGTGCCTGAGTTCTTCTTAAGTCCAGCCTATGAATGGTCCAGAGTATGTTATTAGTGATACTGCCCAGGTGTTCATTCCTTGATTAGTACTACTGCCCAGGTGTTTATTCCTTGATTAGTACTACTGCCCAGGTGTTCATTCCTTGATTAGTACTACTGTCCAGGTGTTTATTCCTTGATTAGTACTACTGCCCAGGTGTTTATTCCTTGATTAGTACTACTGCCCAGGTGTTTATTCCTTGATTAGTACTACTGCCCAGGTGTTTATTCCTTGATTAGTACTACTGCCCAGGTGTTCATTCCTTGATTAGTACTACTGCCCAGGTGTTTATTCCTTGATTAGTACTACTGCCCAGGTGTTCATTCCTTGATTAGTGATACTTCCCAGGTGTTTAGTCCTTTATTAGTGATACTGCCCAGGTATTATTATTATTATTATTATTATCATTGATATTGATATTGTTACTATTATTATTATTATTATTATTATTAGTAGTAGTAGTAGTAGTAGTAGTAGTAGTGGTAGTGGTAGTGGTGTTATTTTTATCGTTATGTGTACTTACTAGGAGTTCTCACACAGGTCATCATCAGTGATGGCTCACTGATAATCACCGGTGGTGTTCCCTGGAGTCTGAGTAACAACAAGTCTCCCCAGATTTCCAGTACTCTGCACCTTTTTCGATAACTATTGCAAATGACTTTGCGTTATCACAACAGACACTTACAATCGATTTGGTCTTCTCTGGGATACTGAGTGCAATTGGCCTCCCCAATATCCCAATGCTCTCCGCACTCTTCCAGTGGAGGTCTGGTCAATGCTTTTCCTCCTTGGTCTTTCCATCCTCCTTAACCCTTCACGACTATTTTGTTTGGTATCAGCCGAGGCTGGTTCATTCACTTTAGAGGTGGGGGGGTAAGGAATTTCTTGCATTTTCTGTTCCTTGGTTTCATGTGGTGGTGTTCTTTCTGTGATTTTGTTTTCGTCTTATTGCAACTTGTATGTGACTGGTTAGCATTCGTAGCTTATGCGGGCTGGTTTCCGCATTCAAGACTTTTCCTTAAGATTTCAGATGTTGTCATCATTGCGATCCTACGATTATTGGTATTATATTGATCTTCTTCATACACCATATCCTTTTCAGTTATTATTATTATTATTATTATTATTATTATTATTATTATTATTATTATTATTATTATTATTATTATTATTATTATTATTATTATTATTATTATTATTATTATTATTATTTACTCACTAGGAGTTATCACACTGGTCATCGTCAGTGATCGCCCACTGCCGACAACCTGTGGTATTCCCTGGAGTCTGAGTGACAACAAGTCTCCTCAGACTTCCAGTATGCTCCACCTCTTTTCGTTCATCACCGCTGATGACCTTGCGGTAATCGCAACAGCCACCTACCAACGATTTCCCGCTGATAAGGGCCATTGGTCCCCTCTGGGGCCCGAGTGGCAACAAGCCTTCCCAAGGTCCCAGAGCTGTCCGCGCTCTTCCAGTGGAGGTCTGGTTTGCGCTTTCCCTCCTCGACCCTCTGTCCATAATTTTCGTGGCGTCAGCCTATGCTTGCGCCTCTCTCGTGCGGTTGTATTTTCCCCGGTTCTGTTGTTTTGTGCTTCCATGTGTTTGTTCTCCATTCGTTGCTTATGTGGGTTGGTTTCCGCATTCGAGAACATTTCTCAGGATTGTAGCTGTTTTGATCATTACTGTCCATTGTATGGTCTCAGTTATCCCTTTGATTCCTATTTCTCCTAGTCTTTTCTCCATGTTTTTGGGGACTGTTCCTAGTGCTCCTATGATTATTGGTGTTATACTGACTTTCTTCATGTTCCATATTCCTTTCAATTCTCTGGCAAGTTCAGTATATTTGCTTCTTTTTTCCGTCTCTTTGATCTTCACTCTGTGGTCTGCTGGAACGGCAAAGTCCACGATTTTGCAGGATTTTTATTATTATTATTATTATTATTATTGATGATGATGATGATGATGATGATGATGATGATGATGATGATGATGATGATGATGATGATGATGATTTTATAGCTATAGTATTACTAATTGTACCTACCTGGAGTTGCTCGGGAATCTTTCTACTTTACCCCCCCCCCCACCATGTATTTTGTCTTAATTAATTTCGTGTGGGAAAATATTTACATTTTTGGAAAGTTAATTCAATGAAGGCATATATTAATTTTAAGAATCGATGGTTTAATTAAATTCACCAGAAGTTTATAAATATCGGTTCTTTTAACTAAATCATCTCTTTTAACCAAATTATGATTTTTTTAAATTGTATTTTGAAAATTTAATTTAATTATGACTTCACACATTTTAAATCTAATTATGACGGTATTGTTTGGTCATTAAATTATTAATTGAATGAAATTCTTATAAAAATTTAACTAAATAACTAAAATCGAGAATAGATAAGTTTTCATGTCTAGAAATATCGATCGAACGAAAAGAAAACAAAGTTGTTTACAATATCAGCAGGCTCTTAGATAGAGATAAAGGGAGAGAGAAAGAAAGAGGGAGAGAGAAAGAAAGAGGGAGAGAGAAAGAAAGAGGGAGAAAGAGAGGCAGAGGGAGGAGAGAAAGACAGAAGGTTTACGTGATTAAGGCAGGGAGGGGAAAATTGGCTGAAAGGAGGGAGAGCATTTAAAAACCGGAATGCATTCTGGTGAATTTAATTTCGTAATTAATTATTTTAATAGGATCAAAAAACAATCTTTTTTATTTCGAGTAGCCGCGTTGTTTATTTCAATAAACATTCGATTAATAGTTAATAAGAAACAACATAGTTCAATGTTTAATTATTAAAGTTACACTGACGCAAGAAATGCACGTGAAGTTGTCTCATAATATGATATTGAGATTATAATAATCGTTATTACTATCATTACTATAATTGTTATTGCTAGTAGTAGTAGTAGTAGTAGTAGTAGTAGTAGTAGTAGTAGTAGTGGTGGTGATGATGATGCTGGTGCTGGTGCTGGTGCTGGTGTTTTCTAGTTTGTAGTGATAGTGTTCTCCTTCCAATCAATGTAGTCATCATCATCATCATCATCATCATCATCATCATCATCATCATCATCATCATCATCACCGTTATCGCCATCATCTTTCTTGCACAACCCACCTCCATCCATGGGACACAACTAGGACCCCACGTGCGTTGCCGTTCCATTATTTATTTTGCAGTCACACACACACACACACAAAAAAAAGCTGACATTTCTGTTGGTTAGATACTCTACGTTTTAGGTGTTTCTTTTTAATAATTATTATTATTATTATTATCATTGTTACGTTCAAATGAAAATCGTCTTCGAGAAGGACCCCCCCCCCTTTCTCTCTCTCTCTCTCTCTCTCTCTCTCTCTCTCTCTCTCTGGCTCACTCTCCCTGGTGACAGGAAGGACGATAATAAATGGAAACACTTAATGGTAAAATCCATTTATGTCTCTTCCCCCTTCTCTCTTTTTTTCTCAACTTTTTCCGGTCATCTGGAAAAAAACAGACCCAAACAGGTGTCTTAGACCTTTTTTTTTATATTTCTTCCCCTTTCTGAAGATTTACCTTGTAAATTCAAAGAACATGACACCACCGATGCCATCCTGTTTCGAGACATTATATTAATAAATCAATAATTACTCGAAAATTATTCAAATCTTTCAATATTGTCATTTATTCTGCCTACATTGTCTCGTATTCCACAACTTCTTACATACTACGCACAATGCTTCAAGCAAACTACAACATTTTTTAATGTGAGATGATATATGTAATAATTTTCTACAATCAGACAACGCCGCAGCTCACAACCTATGAAAGAAACAAACCGGAAGTCCTAGACTCGAGTTTCCCCCTCCTTTGGGCTCATCAGTAGAAAACATCCGAACTCAGGATTCGAAACCCGAGTCACTTGCATTCGACATTTTAATATGAATTATGATCGTTATGCCCATATACCAACACTTTTGTGAACCAGCAAGCCTTACTTCTCGACCTGTTCTTGACCTCACTGTCCGAGGCTTGTGCAACGAATGCCCATAGCTCTCTCGGGAACGCTGATTGCCTTGTGGTAATGATTGATATCACCCTAAAATCTCGTCCCAAAACTGATGAGCCGTTGCTCAAAACGACGAGATACTACAAGCGGGCTGATTGGAAATTCATCAGAGATCACATCAGAGACGGCCCACGGAGTGAAACTTTATCCTTCCCTGCTGATCAGTGCACAAATGAGGTAACCGAATGGGTTAAAGCAGGCATTGAAGCACATGTCCCCATGCATAAATTTTACAGCAAGTCCCACTCTTCACAATGATTCACCTCGAATTGTGCAGCTGCTATTGCTCAGAGGCAACAAGCATTTCGACAATTCAACAACCACAAGTCAACTACAAATAGACAGAAACTTATAGCGTCAATAAATCATTGTAAGACTGTAATAGATGAAGCAAAGAGAAGGTATATGGAAAATCTGTAATAGTCTGCTGAATAATGGCCAATCAACAATTCCCCTGCTATCCAACCATAATGATATCGTTTGCACGGCAACTGGCAAGGCTGAACTACTTGCCCAGCAGTTTGCCTTAAACTCAATTTTGGACTCCACAGACCACTCTCTCCCAAATTTTCCATTGCGGACTGAAGCCACACATGATGACCTGACCAGCACCCCATCTCATGTCCGGGACATCATAAAAAAAACTTGACACCTCTAAAGCATGTGGGCCTGATCTTATACCAGTAATAGTAATAAAGAAATGCTCTGCTGAACTGGCCCCTGTCATCTCCAAACTTCACAATAAATGCCTTGCCGAATCTTGCTTCCCTGATAGCTGGAAAATTGTCTCTGTGGTACCAGTCTTCAAGAATTCTGGAGATAGAACTGACCCTCAAAATTATCGCCCCATGAGTCTACTCCCGCTATTCGCTAAAATCTTTGAATTCTTAATCAATCAAGCGATAGTCCGTCACTTCGTTAATGCTAAACTTCTTTCTGACCATCAGTATGGATTTAGAAATGCACGGTCTATTGCGGATATCCTAACGGCCATCTCTGAACGCATATACCATACACTGGACAAGGCAGGTGAAGCTAGGGCGGTAGCGCTTGATATATCCAAAGCCTTTGACAAGGTCTGGTATAAAGGTCTTCTCATAAAAAATGTATTCATATGGTATTACTGGACAAATATTTAATATAATTAGATCCTTTCTATCCAAAAGAAAGATCCAGGTTGTACTCGATTGCCGTTCATCCAAACAACATGACATAAATGCAGGGATCCTTGGACCTATATTGTTTCCTGATTTTCATAAACGACCTCCCTGATGACATTGTGTTTGAGATGGGTATATTTGCTGACGTCATCACGCTCTACTCTCGTCATGTGGGCAAAACGGACACGAGGCAATGGCTGAATCATTAGAAAGTGGCATCCAGTCTGTAGTGAAATTGGGTAATGAATAGATGGTAACATTTAATGCTGCTAAGAGAAAGCTCTTTTCCTTTAACAATTATAAGAAACCTCTTCAACCACCGATTGCTATGCTAACACCCTACCTGAGAGTCCCACGGTCAAACTCATCGGCCTGACAATCACAGATAACATGAATTGGAACAAATACATAGAAGACATTGCTAAGGCTACTGCAAAGATAGTAGGCTCCCTCTACCGTGCTAGAAAACTTCTCACACTTGACAATATCCTATATCTCTACAAAGTCACCATCCATCCATGCATGGAGTATTGTTGTCACATCTTGGCTGGTGCATCATCCACTAGTCTCTCCCTCTTAGACAAGGTCCAAAAAAGAGTCTCTATTCTGCAATGTTGCATCCTTGTGCTTGTTTTACAAGTACTTCAATGGAATATGCTTCGATGAACTCGCTGCTCAGGTGCTCCCTCGACGTAAATACACTCGATCAGCTAAATCCCATCCATTCACTATGGAGGTCCCCAGATGCCAGAGAGCCTTCAACTCTAATAGTTTTTTTTCCTTGAGTCGCCGGCCTTTGAAACTCCGTCCCTGCTCCCTGTTCCCCCGACTACATGCAGAAATGTAAAACTAAAGTGAACAAGCACCTCGCTGCACAGCTCCCAATTTAGGATGACCCCGAAAACCTTCACTCTAATTCTCAGTAGCCCCTTACGTCTACAGTGGCAACCTGCCTTGTTTGGGGTGAACTAAGTTTTAAAAATATGTAGTAACACTTTCGTTGCCGATTCTAGGGGACCTCAAATCCAATGTTTCCTTCTTTTATTTTGTCTTCCTTCAGAGTTCATCCATTTTCTCTCGTTCTTTTTTCTTTCTTTTTTTGTCCCCTTCGTCGTGATTTTTCCTTTAAATATTCGCTATTCATATTTTCATTCCTTTCGCCATTATTTCGTATTCCCTTTTTGATTTTCTCCGGTCTCTTTTGTGCCGTTACAAAAGCCTCTCCAAGCAATCTTATTTTTTATACCGTTTCTCGAAATAATGTTTTATACGACACAACCCGCCTCTATTCTAAGTCTACATTTTTTTCCTTTTCACCATCGTCTTTATCCCCCCTCCTCATTCTCCCCCTCCCTCTCTCTCTCTTTCTCTCTCTCTCTCTCTCTCCCACTCGTCCCTTCACCCCCTCCAAACACGACTTTCATTATTCCTCCACCCCCTCCCCATATGTTTCATCTAATTCCTCTGAGACTACACATTTCTCAACTAATCAATCACAAATCCACCTCCCCCCTTTCTCCCTCCCACTATTACTTTCTTCAGTTTCCTTTTTCGGATTGGTCAGTTGATTTCGACCCTTATCGTCTCCCAATCCTAAAACCGCTAGAACTCGACTCTTTCATTCCCTCCACTTCCCTGAATTTGTCCCCTTGATTAGCACAACGCTCTGACCCCCTCCCCACTTTTTTCCACTTAGTCCAGTTGAAACCATTTCCACCACCACCACCGCCCTGCCCCAAAACCGATCCTACATTTCCAGGACGCAATTTTTACGTATGTACGCATGCGTGGTCGCGAATTTGGTATCAGTATTTTTTTTTTCCGATTGTCTTTAAAGTACATTTTTTTTGCCTTCTTATCCACTTTTAAGACATCGACATTTTACTTTTTTTTCATCCAGCGTTTATTCTTTTTTTTCTTTTTTTTTTTTTTGCTAAGTGTTTTAGCTTCTTCTTCCTTTCTTTCGTTCTTTCTTTCATTGTTCCGTTTTTGTTTATTTTGTTCTTTTAAAATTTCTCTTTTTTCCTTTCTTTATTTCTTTTTTTATGTTTCTTTATCCATTGAATTTCCCCCGTTTTCTTTTTTCTTCCTTTCTTTTCAATTTTCTTGTGCCTTTACTTTTTCTTTCTTTATTTATTTTTAATTAGCTTTTGCCTTTCCTTTTATATTTTCTTTTCTCTCCTTTTTTTCATTCTTTTGACTGTTTCGATTTTGTACCTTTTGATTTGGTACCTTTCTTTCTTTTGGGTTTTCCTCACTTTCTTCCTTTCTTCTCAATTTTCTTCTGCCTTTCTTTTCGTTTTCTTTCTTTCATTCTTTGTTTTGCCCGTTTCCCTGAACTTTTTTTGATTTTCCTTTCCTTTCTATTCTTTCTTTCCTTGAGTCTTTCTTTTGAATTGTCCCTATTCTTTCTTTCCTTTCCTTACAAACGTATCTAAAAAAAAAATGTCCTTTTTGGTTGTCGTGCCTTCTTTTTTTCTCTTTTTCTTCTCTTTTTTCCCCTGTTTTTTCTCTCTTTACCGTTCCTTCTCTTCCTCCATCGCAAGCATTAAAAAAACGTTCTTTCTTTTTGGTTCACTTTTCGTTCCATCTTTTTTTCATTGTAAAAGCCGTTCAACACATGCCAGCCTGTGAAACAGACGTTGAACCATTACTGCTACTGCTGATGATGATGATCCATATTTTTTTTCGATTTTATGCTTTATTTTTTGTTTGTTTGTTTATTTATGTTTTCTTCTTCATTCTCACTTTGTCTGGACAAAGACGACAATTTCTTCTACCCTTTCACATTTGGTTACAACATCCGCATGTTATGCAATAATGAGTGACAACAACTTCGTGTCAGAAGCTTCGACACACACCAGAGATGCAGGATGCAAGAAAAATCCCTTTTTTGCTGTTTTTTTTTTTTGTGTGTTATAGTGGTTGTGTCTGGTTTCCACGTGTGTACCGTGTCTGGATTTTCATGTTATCTTTTTCATGAAACAAAACTTGCGCTGAACACAAAATAATTACTACGAACGACGTCGAATATTTATAACATTAATTCGTTAACTCCGTTCCATAACGATCACCGGCCTGCTTGTTGCGTCATTAGTTCCTAGCATTACGATAGTCGCCCGTACGCGTCGTGCCTCTCGCTGACTGCTTAAGTGACTATTTCAAAAATTATCCCTTCCCTTTCCCCTTCCTCTCATCCTCTATCTCACCTCCGCCCTCTCTCTCTCTTTCTCTCTCTTTCTCTCTCTCTCTCTCTCTCTTACTCTCTCTCTCTCTAACATAACACCATACCACGTGATTTTGTTCGACTAATTACAGCTTCGTAACCCTCGCTACCCTTTAAAATAAAATCTTTGCTACCAGCATTCTTTTGCACCCCTAACAGCTGTTTTTGCACTCATAAACGACATTTTTGTTTGCCCGTTACAGTCCCTATTTACTTGCGTTGGCCTTTTGGCCAAGATCAACGTGTAGTATCTGTTCCGATGGATACTGCACGCTGTCCTGTGCAGTTCTAGGAGGTCCACCCTCCCAGGCTTTGCCTTCTCACCCTTTGAGAAAGAGTTAGTTTATTGCTAATCGCCTGAGGCGCTCCTACCGGGAAATGCCGACGGGGCTGCCCAGGCAATTTTTAAATGGTCAGAGTGCTCACCTCTCGAGCGCTGGCTTATCTAATCCCACTTTCCCGACCTTGTGTCACATCTTACCTTGTGGGAGGTAGATAAATCAATACTTGCCTCCCTACGGGGGCAGAATTATACACAAGGTAGGGTTTTTTTTTTCCATGTAGGAAAAATCTATCTCCCCCCCCCCCCAAAAAAAAAAGGGGATACTCTGGATTAGGACAAAAATAAAAAAAATATTTAGTTTAGAAGGATTTCTCCTTTATTGACTGGGAACAGGACAGATACGACAATTGGATCCTAGCTCGAAAGCCAAGTCATACTCGACAAACAGCAGGAAAAAGGTATTCTATGTTAATGTTTCGTTTGCGAAAAAAAAACAGAAGACAAGTACCTTATATCAAAAAAAAATCTTTCATTTACGCCTATGACTCACTTAAAACATCGGTCATCATCGGACAGCCGAGGTTAAGCAACGTTTCAATTGAGCGATACTTATATGGGTAACCGCTTGGGAATACAGATGTCGAAAGTTAGAAGGTGAAATTAGTGTCATAGCGGCTACCAATATGAACTGTGGCCTTGACATGGCGTATTCAAAACCAATCGAGACTGTAAAGTTACTGGCAATAATCCCATTGGGAAAGGAATGAATTCCTCTCTCCTCCCTTTAATTATGAGTTGAATAGTAGGGTAGACTAGTTTCTCAACAGCCTGTTCGGCTTAACTCAGTGTTGTTTTGCTCGCCGTCTTTGATTTCTCTATGTCACTGGAAGTAAGCAATACCAAACCACTAGAAGTGCAGTTAGAGATTGAGCAACCCTTATTTTACTATAAACTCCAGAAATTCAGTCGTGGGTTCAAAGTGGTATCGATCGCCTCTCGAGAAAATTCGTTATTTATTTTTTGAAATAATTTATTAAAAAAAATTATTTATTAAAAAACCTTGGACAAATGGGGAAATAGAGAATTGCCCACTTCCACGAAGGTTTGTGATTTGTCTCATGGATGCTGGCGCTGGCTACAAAATCGGGGATGCCGAGTTCAAATCCTGTCGGATGTAGTGTGTTCAATTACGTAGGAGAAGAAAGATATCTAGTCTGATCTGACCTTGCAAGTATATCAAACCATAATCAAACAATCGCTTTTTTACCGAGAATTATTCAGTGAAGTCAGCGCACACGTTGAGAAGTCGCAGTAAGTAAAGTAGGTGTTATTTGTTTTATACTGATGAGTAAACACTTATCAAGGCTAAAAGCCATTTGAGGATAAGAGTTAATGAGATTGTAAGCTGGACGACGAACACAACCATGAGATGATTGAAAAAGATGAATGGAATGAACACATTTGACTACATTAGTAAACAGCTCAACAAGTACCCCCCTCTCTCTCTCTCTCTCTCTCTCTCTCTCTCTTTCTGTATATATATATATATATATATATATATATATATATATATATATATGTGTGTGTGTGTGTGTGTGTGTGTACCATCTCTCTCATAGTTCCTCTCTCTCCCTCTTTCATAGATACTTTCTCTCTCTCATAGTTCCTCTTTCTCTCTTTCTCTAATTTACTTTTACTAACCAAAACTCGACCTCAGAATAAATTACCGTGACATCATAAACGAACTCATTCTGTGACAGTGTTTCTTTTTTTCCCCTCGAACGAGAGCAGAGTTAGACACAAGGTCTGTTTTTAATATGAGAAAATTGAGCTCCCCTAACAGGGTCACTCTGAATAGGAACAAAAATAAAAATTGCTTCAGTTTAGAAACAATTCTACTTCATTGACCGAGAGTGGAAAAGGCTAAGTGCCGCATCAGAACAGATACTACATTTTGCTCCTAGCCAAAAGGCCAATGTGCTTTTCCATTCCCAAAATGTACATATATTGTTCTTCCAATATATATATTTTTTCTTTCTATCAGCATTAAAAACTTTTGTCCTTTTGTTGTTGTCGATCAACAATTGTTTTATCAATTATATGAAGGAAACCCGCATTTTCTGTCTGTGTATCAAAAACTACACAGGATACGCTGCAATACTTACACCATCGGATTCCATGTTGAACCGAACGGCTTGTATCAAATAACTACTTTAATTTTCATACGCGGAAAGTCAATAAATTCGTGCAAAGGAGAGGGTCAGAAACGTTGAATTCAAGAAAAAATACTTTTTATATTTCTAAACAAAACATTTTATTTAGGTCGAATTTGCAGTGGTAAGAGAGATAGATATATAGATAGATAGTGAGTGAGAAAAAGAAAGTAAAAGAAAAGCGTAGCCAGAGAGAATAGGTGGGTAAGTGAGAAAGAGAGAGAGAGAAGAAATAACTGCTTTTTTAAACAGAACATTTTATTTAGGTCAAATTTGAGTTGTAAGAGAGATAGAGCGTAAGAGTGAGGGAGTAAGTGAGTGAGTGATAGAGAGAGAAAGAAAGAGACAGTGACAGATAAAACTACTTTTTCTACTTCTAATTAAAAGATTTTATTTATGTAAAATTCACCATGGCAAGATCGATATATATATATATATATATATATATATATATATATATACATACATACATACATATATATATATATATATATATATATATAGAGAGAGAGAGAGAGAGAGAGACTGAGTGAGTGAGTGAGTGAGTGAGAGAGAGAGAACAAAAATACAGTGAGACTGCTGTTTCTACTTATGAACAAAACATTTTATTTAGGTCAAATCTAGGAGCACAGTAGCAAAAGAGAGTAGAAAAAGGGTGAGAAAGAAAGATAATGAGAAAAGAAGAGAGCGAAAAAGAGGGACGTAGACAAAAAATTACTATCGTCATCGTCAGCGAGAAAAGAAAGAGAGCGAGTGAGAGAACGACAAAGAATGATAGAAAGAGACAGTGAGCAAAAGAGGGAGTGAAGAACATCTTAAAAAAATCCATCTCCACTGCATAATTAGAACTAACACCCTTTCCACGAACTCACACAACATAGAACTCTATTTTATTTTATCATAACACGCTTTCAGAACTTTTTAATCTACCTCATTTACCACTAAACACACTCAATAAACAAAAAAAAAACAGATCTCACATCATCAACACAAAGGAATATGCATAATATCGTGCCATGACTGTAATAGGTTATATATCTGGGAAGTCCAGCGCCCCTCAAAAAAGAATCTACAATCACGACAGATCTATTAAGTTAAGGAACACATTAACTCACTCATGTTACGCATGATTTCCCATAACCAATATTTTAATACACAAAATGTCGCAACCGTTAAATACCCTCATGATACTAAGTTGCAACATGAGATCGCGCAGACCTGTTTTTTTTTTCAATATCTCCTATATCACAGAATGCCAATTTCTCGTCGAACAAAAATTGATCAAATACGACACAGGATGAGTTTAAATGGATCATACGAAGACTTTTTATCCCCTATCATCACCTCTGTCTCTTCTTTCGTATTCGACAGACTACTCTCTTGGTCCGGCTCATGCTGGCACAACTCCTACCCAAACAACATCGACACCACTCCTACCACCGCCATCTCCGATCCACCCTGTCCACCCAATCAAATAAGCACCTATCCTTCTCCCACTCTTTCGTCGCCACTTTTCTTTTCACGGTTTCTCGGAAGTTAATGCCACACCTTCTACACCTCGAAACATTTTTCAACCTTTTTCTGTATAAAAAGGCATTCTTTTTCAATACGACCACTTTTCTATCAGAATGAGCGCGTGATACGTCTAATATTTATGATTTCCAACATTCTAGACTGACGTTTGAACTTCAACAAATTATTTAAAATTGACTTAGCAATCTAGTGGGGATGATCTCTTCTTTTCCCTACAGTTGTTTCCTCCTCACAGTTAGATGTTGTTTGTATTTCTCTACTCTATTGTTTGGCCTTTTGGCTAAGATCAAAGTGTAGTATCTGTTCCGATGGATACTGCACCCCATAGACTGGCATTGTCTTGGCCTTCGGGGCTTGATTTACGCCGGTCTATGGGTCTGTCCTCCCAGGCTTCGCCCCCCTCTTTGGGGGGAGTAAGTTTATTGCTTACTGCGTGACGCACCCCTACCGGGGAATTCCGACGGGGCTGCCCAGGCAATTTTTAAACCCCACTTTCCCGGCCCGACCTTGGGTCACATCTTACTTGTGGGAGTAAGATAAAAACTGTCCTTGTGCCTAACTCCTGGAGAGGAGTAAATCAATACTCTATTGTTATTTCCATAGTAGGTGCTCGACTGATATTTCCCTGACAACTTTCCCTGAACACTGCTCATCCACTCTTCTGTCTCCATTGGGATCTTCAGATCACTCAGTTGTCTCAATTAAGATCAAAACAAAGTGCAATAAGATCTCTGATGCTCCTTTCCATCACAGAATGTATCGATACTCGAGGACTGACTGAGACAACGTCATATCTTTCATATCAGAAATCCCTATGCATTCCAGTTCTGAAAAGAATCTGTCCTGTATCGCATCCGATTTAACTGATTGGTTAATCGTTCGTCTTAAGAGCTTCATACTCTCCAATAAATTTCAAAATAAACCAAAAAATCAGCCGTGGTATACCCCTAAATGTGCCGCCGTCATTGCTCACAGAAATCACTACTCCAATTCCTTTCAACGAAATAGATGTTCTGACACCAAAGTTGCCTTTAGGACTAACCACATCCACTGCAAAAGGGTTATGGAAAACGCGAAAGAGTCCTATACCCGATCTGTTAAATCAAGAATGGCTGAACAGAACCGTGGTTTCCACGAGTTTTTGGCGAATAACAAACAGGATCCTTAACAGATGTAAGACCTTTATTCCAACCATCATCAATGGGCCAGAGGTGATTTTCTCAGCATCCGATCAAGCAAAACTTTTTGCAAATAATTTTGCATCAAATTCCATCCTTTGCGACCAGGACCGCTTACTTCCTTAAATTCCACTTATGACTGTAAACACTCTGAACGACATCCACATACCTGTTCGGGATGTTGTCAAACTTATCAAGAACCTTGATGTCAGGAAGGCAAATGATCCTGACAACATTCCAATCATAGTGCTTAAAAAACTGCAAACGGAACTAGCTCCTATTATTACAAACAAATCGTTGTTTAAAAGAGAAATGCTTCCCATCACCTGAGAAAACTTCGCCAGTCCGACCAGTATTTAAAAGTATAGGAGGTCGGTCTTCTGCATCTACGTACAAACCAA
>OY744531.1:24719226-24721726 GCA_963556195.1 Sepiola atlantica | reverse complement strand
AATCCTGGGAGGGTGGACCTCCTAGAACTGCACAGGACAGACCCATTGACCAGCGTAAGTCAAGCCCCGAAGGACAAGACAATACCAGTATGGGGTGCAGTATCCATCGGAACAGATACTACACTTTGATCTTAGCCAAAAGGCCAAAAAGTATATGTGTAGGCATTCAATTTTCCATCATGCCTGGAATAGAACGTAGAGTCACCATCAAATCCACCCATCTCAGACGTGATTTCATCAGCGAAGTCGTTTGTGAAAATCAGGAATCAAAGCACATCCGCTTTGATGTTATGATGTTATGATGATTAGATGTCATTATCATTAATGTTATTACTTTTTTTATTACAATTATTATGATGTTATGATGATTAGATGTCATTATCATTAATGTTATTACTTTTTTTATTACAATTATTATGATGTTATGATGATTAGATGTCATTATCATTAATGTTATTACTTTTTTTATTACAATTATTATGATGTTATGATGATTAGATGTCATTATCATTAATGTTATTACTTTTTTTATTACAATTATTATGATGTTATGATGATTAGATGTCATTATCATTAATGTTATTACTTTTTTTTTATTACAATTAAAATTTTATTTAAATTTTTTTCGATGTTATAATAACAATGTTACTAAACATTCATATACCCTTCCTAAGTCAACTTCAGAATTCAGTAATATATTAATACTTATTTTTTATGCAACATATTTATCCATTAATTATTATTATTATAATTATTATTATAATTATTATTATTATTATTATTATTATTATTATTATTATTATTATTATTATTATTATTATTATTATTATTATTATTATTAGTATTATTATTATTATTATTATTATTATTATTATTATTATTATTATTATAATTATTATTATTTATTATGACTATTATAATTTTATAATAGGTTTTATGATTTAAAAATAGTTTTAACAATGGTATAAATAATACAGGTGTTATCTATATAATATATTTATAGCTTAATTTGATTTTATTAATAATTAAACATTTCTATAATATATTCATTTTTATTTTTATTATTAATATTAACATTTTCAGTATAATACTAAAATTATAAATTTTAATATAAGTCATATATAATTATTAATATAATTAAATTTCTATTTTTATTTATTAGAGATATCATTTATTATTATTATCATCATCATTATTATTATTATTATTATTATTATTATTATTATTATTATTATTATTATTCTCTACAATAAATAATTACTATTACAAATTATGAAAACTTTTAGTGTTTTTATTTATAATTTAAGTTAGACATACTATTTCACCACCTCCCGCTTAATAATATTTATTTAATTATTACTTTAAAGGTCTATACTTACTATTATATATATTAACGTACTTATTTGTAAAATTATCATTACTATTACAATTATTATCTTTATAATTACACTACTATCCATTTAAATTATCTATTTAATTATTTAAATTATTATTATAGTTATATGTTGTTGTTATTATTATTATTAACAATTATTGTAATTACTACTTTTATAATAATAATAATAATAATAATAATAATAATAATAATAATAATAATAATTATTATTATTATTATTATTATTATTATTATTATTATTATTATTATTATTTAATAAAATCCAAAACACTACGAGTACTCTCTCATTATTAATATTTTAATTACTAACCATAATTACAATCATTAAGTACCATTACCATTATTAAACCAATTTTGTTGTGTAACACAATTAAGCATATTTCACGCAGCTATATTAAACTAAAGGTTTATCTAATTTCTTATCAATTAAAAGTTGGTTTGTTTAAAATGATGTAATTCATTCTTAGTCATATAATCTTGTAATTTGTTCATATGTTAATTGTTATATTTATTATATTTATGTGAGCAGCAACCTATAATAGTTGTTCTCTTGTTTAGAATGTTTCCCTTATTAGTAAAAATTTCTATAGATTCAGTTAGACACAAATTACATCTTCTACGTTTATTTTGGGAATATTTATTTGTTTCAGTTAATATTGAACATTCCATGGTGCACTTAATATTTTATCATTAAATTATTTAGTGAAGATGATTCATTAATATCTACTCCACATGCTTTTTAATAGATGCTATATGGTTGCTATATCTAAATTTAAATGGACAGACTGTCGATCCTATATATACGGATTATTTATATCTTTCAATAAATGTATGTTTCTGAATTTTTTAGATGAGGATTGATAATTTGTATAATTTCGATTATTCGGACTAGTGTTCTCATCTTGAGTGTTATCATCACAACGTTTCGACCGGAGGTTACAACGGCCGAAACGTTGTGATGATAACACTAAAGATGAAAAGAGTAGTCCGAACAAACGAAATTATACAATATATATATATATATATATATATATATATATATATATATATATATATATATATATATATATATGGCTTTTAGTTTTAATCAAACGTTTTCTCGAT
>OY744531.1:24711726-24714226 GCA_963556195.1 Sepiola atlantica | reverse complement strand
TATTATTTGCCATTCGATTATTGGTGAGCGCTCGCTATCCTTGAGTTCCCAATCATGGTTTGCTAGTGCTGTTTTAATTTGGCGTTCTTTGTTTCTAAATGTGTTGTTGTGGTCATAATATCTTGTTGAAAACTCTAGAGAGGTCATATTCACGTAGTACTTATTGTTATTCGGTCTTTCTCGGCAAATATTGTGGCTTGGTAAACAATACTTTTGGTTAGGCATTTATTTTGTAGTGGACAAAGTGTGCAGGTTATGCAGTTACAGCTTTTCTATTCCTTACTAACTTTTTCACTTCCATTTGGGTGATTGCTATTGGAGTTTATGTTATTACTATTTGTAGTGCTTATATTTTTGTTCTTCTTGGTGTTATTTTTGCTATATTGGTCACTTTTTTACGAAATTTATTATTTTTTCTTCTCTGCTGTTCTCTTTCAGTATTTTGTTATTGTGTGCCTTACTTATCATTTCTAGGTTTTCGCAGCATCTATAGGACAGTTCATGTTATTTTTATTGAATATTTTATGCAGGGGATTGGTTACGGAGAAGTGTTTTTCAATGAGATTTAGGAATTTTTGGCCCAGTTTAGTTTTTTAGCATCTGATTATACGGCGGTGTATACCAGATTATATTTCTCTTTCTTTTATTTTTAATTTAACTATAATTATTGGTGTCATGTTTCTGATATTTAATGTCGATATTATGGTATCCACTATGTTAAAACATAGCTGTATTGTAAACATTGCTTGATTTTTTAAATACATTTTCGTTGCTAGAGTTACTGATAAACCTACGTTCGATAGAATTAGGAATCTGTTTTATGATTGGTGGTGGGTGATTGGACTTTGGGCTTACGTATATTAGATTGGCGTTATTTTAAAAAATATGGTTCGTATTTTCATTTAAGTTTAAAATGACATATAAAAAGTGAGTTATTTTTATGTAAGCCTTTAAGGCCTATTTTTTTTCATTTCCATATGTATAATTTTCTTGAAGTTTTCTCCCTTGACCTTGTTGAAATCCATTATTATAGCTAATCCATCATCTCTATATAAGCCGATGCTTGTATTATTAAATATATTTGTGAGTTTATATAAAATAAATAACCCCACAAGAGCTGATGCCTCCGCAGAGTCAAGAACACCCATGGCCAAAATCGAAGGAGTTTGTAATTTTTGTTTTAATCCATTGGTCATTATTATTCATTAAAACTGATCTAAACTTTTTAATGATGTGGATTTCATCATTGGATATATCAGTATACATCTCGGCAAACTGTAGGGAGATGTTGAAGAGTTCTTCGGATATGGATATATAGAAATCCACTATGTCAAATAGTAGGAAGGTACATTTATTTTTTATTTTCGATAAAAATAAATGTTCCGAAAAAATTGTAAAAAGGACTAGGAGAAATTGGAATCGTAAATATAATACCAATAATCGTAGGAGCACTAGGAACAGTTCCGAAGAACCTGGAAAAAGACTAGGAGAAATGTGAATCAAAGGGAAGGCTGAGACCATACAACGAGCGGCAATGATAAAACCAGCTTAAATCTTAAGGAAAATCCTTGAATGCGGACACCTTTCAACATAAGTTACGAAGACTAACCAATCACATGCAAGGTGCAATAGGAAGAAAACAAAATCACATAAAGAGCACAACAAGAACCCAATGAACAGAAACTGTAAGAAATTTCATAAACTACCCCGGCTGATACCACACAAAGCAGTCGTGAAGGGTCAAGGAGGATGGAAAGACCGAGGAGTGATAGCACTAACAAGACCTCCGTTGGAAGAGTGCGGAGAGCACTGGGACATTGGGGATGCTTATTGCCATTCAAATCCCAGAGAGACCAATGGTCGTTGCTAACGAGAAATCGATGGTAAGCGTCTGTCGTGATAACGCAAAGTTATTTGCAATAGTTATCGAAAGAGGTGGAGAGTACTGGAAATCTGGGGAGACTTGTTGTCACTCAGACTCCAGGGAACACCACCGGTGATTATCAGTTAGCCATCACTGATGATGACCTGTGTGAGAACTCCAAGTGAGTACAAATAACATAACTATCTGTGAGCTCTGGAAGCAGACACCATCAAATCAACAGAAATGAAAGAGAAGTTTCGAAAACAAAATACCTGCGAAGGACAAGAAACTCTTAGCAGCCTAATTATATAGTAGAAACCTGATAAATAAAAACAATACCTGGGCATTGTCACTAGTAAGATATTCCGGACTCTTTATATGCTAGACAAACGAAGAACTGAGGTATCTGGACAAAAAGACTAGGAAACTAATGACTGTGGCCAATGCACCACACCCGAAGGATGATACTGACAGACTACGTATAAAGGAGAGAAGCGGGGAAGAGGACTGGTAAGTATAGAAGACTGTGTGGATGACACACACATAAAAAAAACCATTAGAAAAATATTTTAACTACAGAATGTTTCCAATTTGCTGTAAATCTTGGCATTGATTTTTGTATTTTACGCTACTATT
>OY744531.1:24669226-24706726 GCA_963556195.1 Sepiola atlantica | reverse complement strand
AAAATACGGGTAGTGTCATGGGAACATTATTTCTTTTAATGTTTGTAAATTGTTTTTTTTTTAATGGAAATCCCTCCAGACAATGAAAGAAGCTAACAAGAAAGAAATATGATTATTGCAAAGACAGGAGATGCCTATTGGTTTTAGTCTTGAAAATACCAAGTCTATAGTTAGGAGGAAAACAATCAGCAGGAAAAGAGTTCCACAAGCTTGCAGTTCTTTGAAAGAAGCTACTGGAATAGAGAAGCTGTATTACAATGAGATATAAAAACAGCGAATTTATGGAGACCACTAGACCAACGAGTCAAACGAGCTGGAATAAAAGAAGCAGAGAATAGATCACACAATTCTGAAGAACACATGCCATAATAGTATTTATAGAAAAGACTGAGACTAGCAACATCACGTCTGTGAGAGAGAGAGGGTGCAGAGAAGAAAAAAGGGTGTGGCCAATCAAATTACATATATGTTTATGAACCATATCACGAAACCTCAAATGGGGCAGAGATTCACCAGGCCAAATATGATAACAGTACTCCATACATAGTCTGATAGTAGATTTATAGAGATAGAGAATAGCCCCAGGTGTGAGAAAGTATTTAGAGCGATAGAGAGAACCGACTTTACGAGAAGCAGAAAGAGCAATGGATCTAATGTATGAACTCCAAGAAAGTTTCAGAATTGATTTCTCCTCAAGAGAGAGCACTCCATGAGAATCTCAGGAAGAAAAGGGACGCGCCTACGATTGAAAGACACGAGCTGAGTCTTAACAGGATTAAACGAAACAAGCCATTTCGTACCCCAATTCACAACTAAACTGAACTTCTAGATCGGCTGCATATTTCGACTGATCCGAGGTAGATGGGCGAGAAGCAACATCAGAATAGAGAGTGGTGTCATCAGCATAGCTGTTAATTTTCTAAATAATATTCCCTGTAAAGACATTTAAATAGAGAAGAAACAGTGTTGGGCCTAGAATAGAGCCCTGAGACTAACAGGACGATACTTAGTTGGGTCAGACCGATCACCAGCATTTATAAAAATAGGGACAACAAGAAGGGAAACAGGACTGAGACAAACACAGATTGAATAATTTAGAGAGGATCGAAGAAAGTTCAGGAGCACAAGGTTTGAGAACAACAAAAATTGAATCATGACCGGAAGCCTTAGACTGGTTAAGATCAGAAAGAACCCTAGCAACCATTTTTTTTTTTTGGGGGGGGGGGGGGGTAATAACAGAATCAAGAGACTGGTCATTTTTCAAAGAAAAAACAGGAAGAACAGCATCCAAATCATCAAGAGAAGAATTGTCAGCAAAAAGACGAGCAAAGAGATCAGCCTTATCTTTAGAAGATGAAAAAAAAAAAACCCAAGACAATTAAAAAGAGGATGAATAGGAGACTTGCCACTATTAAAAACACTATTGTAGATTCTCCAAAAATTCACGAGAGCCAACGCTTTCAGATGAGATAGAGTCACGAATCCTTTGAGAATAGCTAGACTTATTCTCGATAACACAGTGAGTAACGTGGACACTTTATCAATTTGGTAAACGTTACAATTTAAGGAAGTGAGCACCCAAAAAGGCTTTTAATCTTCTAAACTAATGAACGGATCATTATAAATTTTGGAATAAAAATACGGTAAGAAATATGGGCACATTTAATTTTTTTGTAAATCTGAACATTTAAGGGGGTGCATATGTATATAAAGTTGTTTTTTTTAAAGATTTTTATGAACCAATCATTATAAATTTAAGAGGTCCGCGTATATAAAATTAGGTATGTTTATATATATATATATATATATATATATATATATATATATATATATATATATATATATATATATCGTTTTACAGGAGAAACTCCTAAACTAGTGAACCGATCATTATTAATTTTTTAACACAGCAGCTCGGGGTAAGAGTGTGTACTATGGGTTATAATTAGTTTAATGTAGTTTTATGCAAAAAGACAAACGGGGGTGGAAACACTTTGTGAAAGTCAGATACCTTCGATTTTTGTGAAATTTTCACAATAGGTATTAGAAATCAATTAATAAATTTTCCCCAAATTTCAGTTTCTTTCGCGCATTTTAAAGGGTTTTTAGGGAGCATAATACAGGCATAACCCCCCATTTGAAAATTCAGTTTTTTTCAGATTTGCATTAAATTTGATCCATAGTCATTAGACACCAAAATAAGAAAGATTCCCTGAATTTCAATTTCTTCTTAAGACTCTTTAAGCGTAAGCCTTCAATTTTAGACATTTTCTAAAATTAAAATAATGTAATGGATTTTGATCAAAATTGGAATGGGGATTCTAGACGTAAGGTTAAGTATCATTATATATTTATTTTAATCTTCGTAAGGGGATATAAAAGTGGTGCAAACTGTTCTGTCCGGGGAATTAATTTTACCCGTTCTGGGACGGGTATTCTTCTAATATATACAGGGGTTGAACAAAATGATAGAAACCCCTTGTGAATTTTATCATCAATTTTAAAACACTTATAAAAAATTGAAAAAAATTACCAACATGTTGGTTACTTTTTTTTATTTATGATTATTGTTGTCCTGAATTAATTGGTTAAACTTATTTTTTTTATTTCAGATAGTGCATTTTAAGTAAGAAAAATTTAAATGACAGATCTATCAGATTCCTAAAGAGGGCAGATTGTTGGTGGCCGTATGGCAGGTGCTACTGTAACGGAAGTGGCTGAGATGATGACCGTATCGAGAGGAACTGTCTCGAAGGTGGTGACAGTTTATGAAAAAGAGGGGAAAATATCCTCCACAAAACAAAATTCCGGAAGAAAGCCGAAGCTGTGTCTAAGAGATCGTAGAGCCCTTGTAAGGATTGTGAAGAAAGAGCACAAAGCCACGTGCTATTCAATCATTTTTGTCCAGTTTGGGTATCCAAGGTGAAAAGTTGACGATCTGGCCGCCATCTTTTTATTCGATTTAAACCCGATTGAAAATTGTTGGGTTATCATCAAACGAAATGTTTATGGTGATCGGTGCCAATTTTCATCGAAAACAACCTTCTACAGTTACGAAGGTCCCACGTGCCACTATTGACTGATTCTATGAGACACATTTTTATGTAATAAAACTCAATGGCGGTCAGATGGGTAAATATTGAAGTTGTCCAGTAAATGTAATTGTCTTATTGTTGAGTAAACTCTGAATCGATCTTTCTTTTGTATGTTTACTAGAAAATATGTGACTCATTAATCTCGGGTTAGATTGTTTGAATCAGAGAAAGGTGAGCTTGCAAAGCCAGTTAAATATGCAAATGAAACGACATTCTGCTCGCTAAATCTTTCGCCTCACGTTCTCCTTCTCTCTCTCTCTCTCCTTCTCTCTCTCACTCCCCCCTCTCTCTCTCTCTCTCTTTCTCTTTCTCTCCCTTTCTTTCTCTCTCTCTTTCTCTCTCTCTCTCTTTCTTTCTCTTTCTTTCTCTCTCTCTCTTTCTTTCTCTCTCTCTTTCTCTCTCTCTCTCTGTTCTCTCTCTCTTTCTCTTTCTCTCTCTGTCTCTCTTTCTCTCTCTCTCTCTTTCTCTCTCTCTTTCTCTTTCTTTCTCTCTCTCTCTCCCTCTCTCTCTCTCTTTCTCTTTCTCTCTCTCTTTCTTTCTCTTTCTCTCTCTCTTTCTCTCTCTCTTTCTTTCTCTCTCTCTTTTTCTCTCTCTCTCTTTTCTCTCTCTTTCTCTCTCTCTTTCTATCTCTCTCTCTTTCTCTCTCTCCCTCTCTCCACTTTTATCTCAACCTGAAGGCTGAGACAACTATCTGTATGCCTCTTTATATCTGTCTATCGAAATGTTCATAACAATCTATTCAATCTGTCTGTATGTATGTCTCTCTCTCTCTCTCTCTCTCTCTCTCTCTCTCTCTCTCTCTCTTTCTCTCTCTTAACTCTCTTAAATGTCGTATTACAACTTATGGTGTTATTCACTTTTATTTATAATGGAATATACCAATCGTTTTATTGCTTCTTTTCTTTATTACCTTCGAGTTTTAATAAACATATACAAATGGGGGGAGTCAAGAGTGATAGTGCGCGTATGAAATATAAGCAGTGAGGGGTCAAATAAGATACAGTTAGGGGGAGAGAGAGTAATAAACATAATCTTAGAGATGAGTCGCTTGGAGAGTTAATTGCAAAATAAAACTAATGAGAACAATTAAAATGGATTTTGTTTTAAAAACAACTCAATCCCAAAACTAAGGTATACTTTAGCATTTATTTTGTGTGATTACAATATATAGGCAAAAAGGCCTTAGGGAAACAAATGTTGATTATCTCATCTTTAGTATAATAATAGATTACTTATTTACACCAACAAAAGTAAAAATGTGGCTGTTTTTATAGAAAATGTACAGTCAGTTAAAAATGAATGCTTTCAATAAATATTTTTTTTTAATACGAAATTCTGCTTTGCTATCACGTGTCAGGTTTTCGCTAAAATATTTTCCAGAAATTGATTTCCAGAAATTGATTTCCAGAAATTGATTTCCAGAAATTGATTTCCAGAAATTTGAGAAATCTTAACTTTTATTACAAAGTAAGTATGAATTAAAGTCATTTAGTTTTAAATTCGTATTGTTTGTACATTGTTCAACTTAAAGTAACCAATTCCTTTTTTTTTTTCAATTTGAAATGAGTTATACCCTTTGCTAATTTTTTATTTAATTTAGGTGGTAATTTTAAAATGTCTCATATTAGCAATCGTCTTGACCGGTATGAAATGTTCTTTAAATATACAGTAGCTAAGTACGTTATTCTATTGCCAATAACACGGTACAACAATAACAAATGAAAATTGAGTAGTCAGAAGTAAAGTTTGATTCGTCAGCTTAAATACTGTTTCGAGCTGAGATTGAAAATCAGACAAGATGACTTTATATGTTAGATGTTTATATATGTATGCATATAAGTAAAGAATAGAGATAGTGGGGTATAAGGATATATATGTATATATGTATGTATATATATATCCACGCTGATGAGCCGCAGTAACGGCTAAACACGTGTCCGCGGATAACTATTTTACACACACACACACACACACACACACAAACACACACACACACACACACACACACATATATATATATATATATATATATATATATATATATATATATATATATATATATATATATATATATATATATATATATATATATAATAATCCAGGCAAGGTCAACATCCACATGGTAGTAATCCAAAGAATTTCAACCGGGCTCATAAAAAGTGCTCAATATCAAATAGAGCTTTTATATATAATTATTTTTATTTACACAGACATGTACAAAATCTGCGACACTGGCATGTCGATGTTATCGATCAACAGCTGTTATAAACTGAGATCTCATCAGGCAGAGTTAAAATCCGATCTTAACCTCAGATCATATTTGGAAAGTTTATAACAGCTGTTGATCGATAACATCGACATGCCAGTGTCGCAGATTTTTTTTACATGTCTGTGTAAATAAATATAATCATATATATAAATATATATAAATTATTTTATTTAAAAACTATACATTACAGTGTCTGTATAGTTTTTGAACAAAATAATTTGTATTGGCTTTTGTAGAACATGCGATCGAGAACTTATTGTTTTTTCAACTATTTTGTGATATATGCTATACATTTATCATTATATATATATATATATATATATATATATATATATATATATATATATATATATATATATATATATATATATATATAAGTTATATTATCGGAGACTTGGGTCAACGTCATATTCTCTCATGTGTATTTGTGTTTTACAAGATATTTGTCATTTTGCTCAAGTGCTTATAAAATGGGACGAAATTGGTTCATATTAAAAAGCTCCGGTACTTTCGAAAGTCATGTTTTGCTCGTGGTTATTTTACAGGTTTGTCGTTTTTTATTCTCTCTTTTAGTGTTGTAAGTGAAATAGTCATTTTGCTTTCAGATTGATCAGGTCTGTGCTACAGTCACCTGACTGTGACGCCATCTGCCGGCTGACTTGTCGCCACGTGTAGTGCGCGTGACTATATGCACTATTAAAAAATATTTGAAATATTGTTTCCCTATAACTTCAATTACAGTGCATGTATATATATATATATATATATATATATATATATATATATATATATATATATATATATATATATATCGCAGGACTGGTTAAATTAATTATAAGCAGAACAGTTTTGCACTACTTTTTTGACCCCTTATGAAAAGTAAAATCAAGATCTAATGCTACAAAACCTTATGTTCAGAATCTTTATCCCAATTTTTATCAAATCCATTACATGATTTTGATTCTAGAAAATGTCTCAAATTAAAGGCTTAAGCTTAAGGGGTCTTAAGAAGAAATTGAAATTCAGGGAATCTTACTTAATTGTTCTCTTATCTTTATTTTAGAAACGAGTCACCGCTTGTCAAGGCCCAAAGGCCAGTCGGGGACAAGGGTTAATAGTTTGTGTCAGGTGGGTAGGGAGACTAACAACATGAGGAGTAACTTACTCCTCTCCAGGAGTTAGGCACAAGGCCAGTTTTTATCCTACTCCCACAAGTAAAATGTGACCCAAGCTCGGGTCGGAAAGTGGGGGTTGAAAAGCCAGCGCTCGAGAGGTGAGCACTCTGACCATTAAAAATTGCCTGGGCAGCCCCGTCGGCATTCCCCGGTAGGGGCGCCTCAAGCAGTAAGCAATTAACTTACTCCTCCCCAAAGAGGGGAGGCGAAGCCTGGGAGGGTGGACCTCCTAGAACTGCACAGGACAATCCCATAGACCGGCGTAAATCAAGCCCCGAAGGCCAAGAGCAGACAATGGATTGAATCTGGGCAGAATTTGATTACTTAAGAGGACGACTCAACAAGAGTTTGTTACTATTAGACTTGAAAACGGCCACGCTGTACTCAGCTGGAAAGCAGCCCCGTGGTATTGTGTTACACAGACGGGCAGTTCTTGGAAAGAAAGTCTGCTCATGGAAATTCACTTTAGCTTAAAGTATATAGAGCATGAACCGAACATTTTTACGGTGGTTGTAAATAGAGGAGTTCCTGCTGTGAATGTTTTACAGGGGGAACCAGATATTGAAGCTCAGTCGAGCACCTTCCATGAAAATAACGATAGAGTAGAGAGAGACTAGCTACGTCTCTTCGGTGAGAAAAGGGGCTGCTGGGATCAGAAAGGGGGAATCCTCTACTAGATTTCAAAGGTGATTTTATACTTTTTCAAGGCAGGAAAGATTGTTATGGGCAACACCACCCCAGATGTTGCCACAGTTCTCAACCATAGGACGTATCTGGCTCTTATACAGGTAGAACATTGTATCAGGAGTGAGATACTTTCTGGAGAAGTAAAAAGATGCAACAATTTTTCCAGCAAACTTAACAAAAGATCCGATTTAGTTTTTCCAATTCAAGTCTTGAGTGAAAGTCAGTCCTAGAAGCTTGTCAAAACAGGGGGCGGGCCTCCTCAATATGAACGTCATCCATTTCAACTGGCGCAAAGTGAGGATCTCGCCGTTGGTGGTGAAAGGAAATAAGCTTGGCTGTAGGTGTATTAAAAGTAACAACTACTTTTTCCCCCATTGCAAAACATGTTTCAGGTTTGAAGAAAGAGAATCAGAAACATCAATGCTCTCAGAAGTGCTGCCATAGATGATTGTGTCATCTGTATAGATGTCAACGAATAATTTTAGAATTTGGTTTGCGAGATCATTGATGAATATCACGAAGAAGGTTGGACCCAGAATGGATCCTTGAGGCATGCAGCATTGATACAATGTGCTTCGGACTTCTGCTAATTATCGACTACTTTTATAATAATATCAGAGAGAAAGGATTTGATAGTTGCGAAGACATTTCCAGATATTCCATTGCTAGCAAGCTTGTGAAGTAAATATGTGTGCCAAACCCTATTAAAGGCCTTTAACATGTCAAGAGCTATTTCTCTAGAAACAAAGTCTCCGTCAATAGATACACAGATAGTGTGTGATATTACAGTCAGCACATCGGCTGTTGATCTTGCTAGACGAAATCCATATTGCTCATCACTGAGTAGATTGTTTTTGCTGAGGTGGCTGACAACTTCTTGATTTATCACAGATTCAGAGAACTTACTCGTGACGCAAAGGAGACTGATCGGTCCGTACTGAGGTGCAGAAGACCGATCTGCAGTATCTTAAAATACTAGGAACACTGATGAAGTTTTCCAAAGTAATGGAAAGTATTTTCCCTTTAAGCAACGATTGAACAGTTTTGTAAGGATAGGAGCTAGTTCCGTTTGCAGCATTTTTTTTATGTTGTTAGGACCAGTTGCCTTTCTAGCATAAAGATTCTTGATAAATTTGGCAACACCCCGGACAGATATATAGATATCGCTCAGAGTGTTTACAGTCATGAGGTAGGCAGCCCTGATCACAAAAGGTGGAATTAGAAGCAAAGTTTTTTTTTTGCGAAAGGCTTCGCTTTATCGGATGCTGGCGAGATCACCTCTGATCTATTTATGATGGTTGAAATTAAGGTTTTACATCTGTTAAGGACACTATTTGTTATGTGTCCCAATCCATGGCCACTCTAGATTTAACGGATTGGGCATAGGATTCTTTCGTGTTTTCTATAACCCTTTTGCAGTGGTTGAGGGCAGTTTTAAAGGCAGCTTTAGTTTCAGAACGTCTATTTCGTTGAAAGCAATTGAAATAGTGATTTCTGTGAGCAATGGCGGCGGCACATTCAGGAGTGTACCACTGCTGGCTGTTTGGGGGGGTATGAAGCTGATTAACTAATTATGAATCAAATTCAAAGCAAATCTTAAACATTTGAATTTTCAAATGGGGCGTTGTGCCCATATCATGCTCACTAAAACCTTTTTAAATACTCCAAAGGAAGTTAAATTTGGAAAATATTTATCAACTGATGTCTAATACTTATTGTTAAAATTTCACACAAATCGGATGCATCTGAATTTTTACGACGGGCTCTATTTTTACCCCCTTTACATAAAAGTAAATTAAACTAAACATATCCCACATCACCACAATTTACGCCTAGCAGCTGTGTTCCAAAAATTCATAATGATCGTTTAATTAGTTTATGAATGAATGCTGTGCGTACAAATATATAAACACATGCACATACCTTACTTTATATGTAGTAATCCACATGGTGAAAATCCAGACAATCCTTACTGTGTTTATCTAAGAGTGTTCAATAATAAACAGAGCTGTTTAATTGTTATAAAGACTTTTATTTATACAAACATTATTTCGCTAATTGATTGCACAACATGCTTCGGTCACAGCCATAGGAAGCTAAACCTTTTCAAGCTATTCAAAAATACCCGACGTTGCCCGGGATTAAATTATGAACCTTATGGCTTTTTGCACCCAGCGTCTAACATCATATTTATTTTTTATTCATATGTTTTACATTTTATAGTATCCAAGCCCTGGACCCCTTATTCTATATAACTGAAATATAAATAAGAGAAATTAATATTTAATATATAAATAATTTTGAGGACTCCAGTAAAAATTGAATTTTGATTAGACCTAGAGGAGATGGTAACGCCTGATTTTTGTCTCTTGGCACCCCCTGCCTACTCTGACAAGATAAATAGACGTCATTCGGTGGGCAATATACTTAAAATAACAGAATCTAAATTTCCTGTAAATGCTAAAATTCCGAGAGGAAAAAGATTACATTTTTCGGGGAGGTCATTTATAGCTTTAGTTAAGTTCTTGCCAGCAATATGAATAATACATTCAGATAGAAAAATGTTTCCAAAATGCAGATTCATTAGTATGGGTGGTTCTTGGGTATCCAGCGGTGAATGTGTATAGGAATTAATATATACAAATAACCACTTGGTTTCGTGGCTGGTGATAAAAAAACACCCCCATCCTGTTCAGTCTCTCATTAACTTCGGTTGATTGAAGATGTCGGGATGAGGTAATACCAGTCGAGGATTCGTTCTCGACAATCAGTACGGCAGGAACTGGGCTCATTTCGATTGTCTTTTATCTGCCGGGTTGAGGTATACTGTCCTGGGTTTTCCTAGGAGGTGCACGCTCCCAGGCCTTGCCTCCCCTCTTTGGGGTGGAGTAAGTTTATTGCTTGCTGCCTGAGGCGCCCTTACCGGGGAATGCCGACGGGGTTGCCCAGGCTATTTTTGTTAGGCCAGCGTGCTCCTTTAGGGGCGCTGGCTTGACTCTTCCCCCACCTTCCGACCTTGTGTCACATATTCCTGCGGTGGGAGGGAATTAAATACCTGGTGATAAAAAAGAATTTTACATGTACCTCCCCTCTAAGGGGAGATCTAATGTCTCACAAGTCACAATTAATTAAAACACATGAACGTCCATAACATACCTTGTTGGCCGTTCGTTAACTCTTAATTTTGCTGATTACCCGATAGTAAACAGAAGAAATTTTTTTTTAAGTTGTTAATAAAAATTGTAGATGGGTTAGGGGGGATAATCAGGTGGAGGTTTCCTTCTACCTTTTTACATACAAAGATGTGTCTTTGCAGTTAATTACGAATAGTTGTTTTGGTAACTGGTGTCCATCTTCCAACTTCTACCCAGTTCCCGTTTGGATTTACTTTAGCTTGAGCCCCCCCCCCGTTTTTTTTTCATATTGCCACTGAAGTGTAAGGAGCTACTCTAATAGAGGCCAAATTTATAAGGGGAAACCTGGGCGTGGATTTAGTCAGCTAGAGTTTTGTTCACATTACATTTAAATTACTGCATGGTGATATGGTTGTGGTAATAGTTAGCAGGAAGGGAATTCCAACAGCAAACCGTCCGAGGAAAAAAAAACTATTAGATTAGGAAATCTCCCGGCAATCTCCCGGCATCTGGGGACCTCTACAGTGAATGGAGTGGGATTTTGCTGCTAGTCGGTCGGGTTGGGGGTAATTTCGTTGAGGGAATACACGTGCAGTGATTCCATCGGAGCATCTTCCGTGGAAGTACCGGTACATATAACTGGTTTTAAGAACGAGAAGAAAAAAAATTACTCAAAATATACAACAAAGATATACACATACATGTGTGTTGCATGTAAATACAAATTAAATGCATATATGTATGTGTGTGCGAAAGTACTTGTAAAACAAGCACAGGGATGCAACACTGCAGCGATGCGATAGGGGGTGGCACTTGGCGGGCTAGAATTTTTTTTTTGTTGCACCTTGTCCAAGAGAGAGAGAGGCGAGTGATTGGTGCACCAGCTCAGATGTAGCAACAATACTCCATGTGTAGGTAAATGGTGGCTTTATAGAGTTTGCTCGTGCCACGTGCCACACTTCGTGCCACTTCGTGCTATTTCGAAAATACTTGATTAAATATTTGTTTGCTCTGGATTTGGGGGGGGGGGGGTCATGGTGAAGGACGCAATCCATAAACTTGGCATGCCGTGTTCAAATTCAACGGGGCTGTCAAATTACCTTTACCCTTGGAAAAAATATGAATCCACCTCTTTCATTATAGCTTTAAGTAAACTACTAAAGTAGACTCGACTATCAATCTTTGGTAGGGGAACTATTGTAGGAGAAGGAAATCTCCGAAACAATGCTAGTGTTTCTTCACTTCCTGAATGTAACTATATCTACCTCACTGCAAAATCAAGTGGTAGATGCTGATTGCTCGAACATCATAATCTTTGGACCAATTCGATGAAGATGAAGATGGATTCCTTCTTACTGTTTTGTTCTTTACTTCTTTTCTTTTTTCTTTGTTTATTTTTTTCTTTTTCATCTTACTTTTCATTTTTATTTTTCTTCTTGCCTTTCTTCTCATTATTTTCTTCTTTCTTACTTTTCTTTTTTCCTTCTTTTCTTACTTTTCTTTTTCTTCTTACTTTTCTTCTTTTTTCTTTTTTTTTTTCTTTATTCTTTCTTTAGAAATATCATATCTAGTCGGATTTTCCATGCTGGGCCTAAATATCAGTTCATCTTAAAAATAGATACTTGATTCTGACTATGCAGTTAATTTCGTCATTTATCGGTCTCTGATGTTTGTTATTGAAAATTGGCATTCTAATCGATTTCATTGATTACATATTATATCCGGTCGGGCGTTTCCTTCGCTAACGTACAGATCGAGAACTTCCGTTTGTTACAAATACGCAAAATTACAAATGGCAAGCCAAATTTTTTATCGCTAGGTGGGTACTTAATTCGTACTTCGTAATACATTTATTTCTGTTGCTAGCCATTCACTGTAGACTTTTTTGTTTTTAGAAATATTCACCTTCTTAACTAATAAATTCACCGATATCTGCTCTTTACCAGTGAAAATTTAAATTCTAATAGATTTAATTAATTACATAGTATATATGGCCTAGCATTTCCTTTTGTAAGATACATATCTAGACATACACCAGTGACATTTGAGAAACAGGAAGAACAAATATACAGAGATAGATTTTATTGTAAATATCGCTGGTAATATTGTTTTTTTTTTGGTATTTATTTATTTTTTTAGTGTATACAAATAAAATAGTGTTTTGAGTTAGCCATCAAATCTTTAGCCATTAGTTGAAATTCAAAAATCACTGACGCACACAGGAAAAAAGCGAAAGCATGTAGGAAGTGCCCGAAACAGTTTTATATGGAAAAAAGGGGAAATTTGGTAAGACATCAGTTAATGAATGTATATGACATTACTTGATGCGACAGAGAAATTTTAAAGAATCCAGAGATTTCTGAATTATTTCTACCTCTTTTTCTATATGAATATAAATATAATATTATTTAACTGTTATGTAAAGTAATAGATGGAGGATTCCTTTTAAATAGTGGTAGTTATTATCAGTAGCTGCATTTGCTGCTGATAACAAAGATGGCATCCATTTGAAAATATATTCCTAGTTGGAAAATGATTAAAGCGAATAAATTGTATTTTTTTTAAATATGGACGAACAGCGAAAAAAGAAAATATTGAGTTTGTAGGACAAAAGCTATTGATGACAAAGTTCGAAATATATATATAAGTATATATATAATATTTTATTTATGCAAATATTTTGGCTACATATGTGCATACATGTTTCAGATGCGACTTTATTCTAAGGCCGCAGTAAATATACGACCTGAGGAAGATGGACTTAAAACTTATATATATATATATATATATATATATATATATATATATATATATATATATATATTCTTGGTTCTGTTTAGTAGAAAGATCGATTCATTTATTTATAATATTACGGAAGTTCAGATCAGTATAGTACCTTCTGTTTTAGGCTGGAGAGGGGGAACTTGATTTGCAAAAAAAATCCAAAAAACTTACCCTTGAAAATATTTTTAAAAAACACCAATTACTATTTTCAAAACAGCGAATGTCTCCCAGCAACCGCACAGGTCAAAAGATGGCTGACGAAAGCGGGACAAACTAATAAAAAGCTTGAATCGTTTATTCGCCTGGGTTCACCCCCAGCTTTAAACCTAAGATACCATGTTCATTTGAACTTCTGTAATATTATCCACTATCGGCCAAGCTCGGTTGTGACATATGTTGACCCAGACAGACTCCCAAGTTAAAAATAGATATGGGAACTAATACATCCAGGCCGTCACTCTATTCACTGTCGCTTCTCTTGAACTGAACAGACTGCTGCTGATGACGGACTAAATCAAAGTTTTTATTTTATGCTTTTTTTTTATCCACAGCTATGCCGAAACTTGGACAATTTCTGGCATTTCAAAATGAATAACTATATGATTTTTCTGCATTTTTCTTCATCCTGAGGAAGTCTATAATAAAGACGAAACGTTGATGAATACATAAATAATATAGTTTTTGGCTTTTCTTTTTCATTTTCCACGCACCCCCCCCCACATATATATATATATATATATATATATATATATATATATATATATATATATATATATATATATATATATATATATAGGGATTGAATACTAGGCTGCAGCGTCAAATGGGACTTTGCAACTGGGTTCGAATCATTCGACCGGCTGAAATTGTCATCTCCTACACTGAAAATTGTGTAAACATGAAACACATGTTTCTGTAGGTAAAAATAATAAATATTTGTATAAGAAAAATATTGTTATCACCCCCTTCACAAAATAAAAAGTTTAATTTATAATAAGCTGTAAATCTATGAGGAATGAGATTTCCGGACCTTAGCTGTTGAACACTATATGACTAAGCTTACTGTATGCGTCCGCCGATGCGACATTATATAGAATTTAAATTTTCTTCTTTCCAATGTTAATCGATAGTGACCTAGGGGTTGAATATCAGGCTGAAGAGCCAAAGGTGACTTTGGAAGTCGGGTCGAATCCTTCGACTGGCAATAATTATCATTTCCTACACTGAAGATTGCGTAAGCATGAAACATGCGTCTGTAGGTAAAAATAATAAATATTTGTATAAAAAGAATATTATATATATATATATGTGTGTGTGTGTGTGTGTGTGTGTGTGTGTGTGTGTGTGTGTGTGTGTGTTTTCATTTTGATTAGGACCACAAATGAACCATAATTTGCCTTCAGGCATTATTTTCTTGTCGACAGTTTAAAGGCTTCACCATCATTGGAAAAAACTTAATACCCAGTTGGTTTCCGAATACACACTTGGCTATAGTAATAGACACGCGTGTCTATAGGAACAGCTGTGTAGACTGCAAAAAACTTATCAAAAACTTCGGAAACATTGAACCATTAGCCAGAAAAAATATGTCCCAATACATACGTTCACAAAAAAAGTAATCCCGAGAATAATACGACCATAATAGAGTAAACATACATCGACGAATGAATAAATTTTTTAAAAAAATGATCCCCCTCCCCTTCGCCCTACATAGTCCTACATACATACTAGCGGACATGCACACACGAACTGCAACCCCCACACACCCCGCCGGTGTCTAACCCAATCAAATAGTTGGTTACCGCGCTAAAAATACTCGCCTTGCTGAGGTAATAAAATGACCTATATAAGTAGGTGTCACGTTGAAGTGGATAGGGTGGAGGCGGCCTAAGACGTGGGAGGGGTGGTGGAATGGGTTAGGGTAATGGCGGCACCAGTAGAAGCCCGGATGTGAGGTGTGAGGGTATGATTGGATGGAAGTGGTGGTGGTGGTGGTGGTGGACGATGTGAGATGGTGTGGGCAGGGCGGGTTGGCTGCAATAGACCTTTTTTTCACCAGCTTGGATTTCTGTAAGCATAGGAGAAAATGGAAATAACAATCAAATCCACGCGTCGTACTACCAGCCCCCCCCCCCCGCCCGCCACCCAAACACACATAAACTACTACCCCCTCCCCCCGTCTCATTCTACATATACATTCCTTTGTTATTCACACGCACGCTCAACCACACACACACACAAACACACACACACACACACACGCAGACAAACAAACAAACAAACAAAGAAATAGATATACTCATACTCACAGAAAATGTCTGGATGATACGCACACATGTGTATGGTATGCGCCTGTAATGGGTGGGAGGGGGCCTTACTTAGTGAGCACGACGGTTGCATTTTTTAAATCATCGCGGGCATTGTTCAAACTCTAATGAAATACATAATTTGTTCATGCACTTTTAATGGCTGGCGAAGCACAAGCTTCCAACTATCAATTGGACAATATATATATATATATATATATATATATATATATATATATATATATATATATATATATATAAATTTTTACTCTTTGTGAATTTTTCTGATGATTTTGTAGTGTTGCAGAGACGATATTGACATAAAAATGTTGTTTGGCACAAGACAAATGAACCGGACCGTAAAAAATATATCTCACAGAAATTTTATATTTTTGGAAATGTGAAAAAATAAAAATAATAAAATAAAACCATGGTTATTGGAATATAATATAAACTGACTTATATATATATATATATATATATATATATATATATATATATATATATATATATGTGTGTGTGTGTGTGTGTGTGTGTGTGTATGTGTGTGTGTGTGTGTGTGTGTGGTCCAATCGGATTATCTTTTACTTCTCCCATGTGTGTGCCTTCAAAATAAAATTGTTTCCAAATCTACACTTTTTCTGAAGACGTTCGATGATACGAACGGAACCGGTCAAATCACTTGTATTTGTTTTTATCCTGCATTTTAACCTGTTTTCCGTTTGTCATTTTTCACACATTTTGTCTACCACGGCATTTCATTTTCATGAATTATCGTGTACCTTACCCCATATATATATATATATATATATATATATATATATATATATATATATATATATATATATATATATATATATATATGATCGAAGAACAGTAGGCATTAGTTTCATCGTCCATCGATAAGTGTAGTTTCATGGAAGTTCGCCATAGCATCGACTGAAGAACGGACACACTTGATATATTGAGCTGTGTGGGTTGAGTTTCCAGTATTTCCGTAAAATCGCAGGTATCAGTGGACGACGAAACTATTGTATTGTGTTCTTTGAAATAAAAATATTAGCTCTTACGTACGTAATTGAGCATCTGGTAATTTCTCCTATAGTAAAAAACGACCTTACTATATATATATATATATATATATATATATATATATATATATATATATATATATATATATATATATATATATATATATATATAATGTGTGTATGAACTTCCATCTTGTCACGCAATAGTTAGCGAGTAAAACACGTGCCGTTTTATAGCCGCTGGACGAAAACATTTCAATTGCTGAGAGGAAGCGAGATAGCAAATAGCAAGTTAGGCAACCACTCAGACTTACCCCGCCGCCTAAAATGAAATCGCAATAAATAAAAAGTCTTTTCTTATGTTGTTTTATAATAATAATAATAATAATAATAATAATAATAATAATAATAATAATAATAATAATAATAATAATAATAATAATAATAATAATAATAATAATAATAATAATAATAATAATAACAACAACCCACATAAACTGCGAACGCTAACCGGTCACAGGAAATTGCAATAGAAATCAAACAAAAACATAGCAAAAACACCATCACATGAATCTAAGGGAAGCGAAACAGCAAGAAACCTCATACCCTCTTTAAAAAAAACACAATGTGATGGCACACAAAATAGTCGTGAAGAATCAAAGGTGATAGAATAACCGATGAAGGAGAGCACTAACCCTAACCTCCATTGGAAGGGTGCGGAGCGTAATGGGACTTTGGGAGGGGGCTTATTGCCACTCAAATCCCAGAAAAGACCAATTGTCGTTGCCAGCAAGAAATGCAAGCGGCTGTTGCGATAAAACCAGGAAACTAATGATCATGCACAATCCATTACATCCGAAGTGTGATGCTGATCGACTCTATGTAAAAAAGAAAAGAAAGAGGGAAGAGGGTTGGTACGTAGTGAAGACTGCGTAGTCGAGGCAATAAAGAATTCGAAAATATGTATAGCTTTCCCTTCTTCATCTTTAGTATTACATATTTTACATTCTAAATACGATTCCTATGTGTTTAGTTGTATTTTTAATGTTTTTAACTTTTCTTTTCTTTTCTTTTTTTTTTGCATCCATGTACCTGCGGTGGTTTATATTTTCCTTTGTATTTGTTAATTTGTACCCGACACTGAATCGCATGAGTATTTTATTTACCTCCTCTCTAGGAGGTTAGACACAAGATCAGGCGTGGTTTTGTAAAAGCGATCGCACTAGGATAAGCGCTCTCTGGCCTACAAAAAATGTCTGATCACGAGAAGGTAAAGCCTGGGAGGGTGGACCTCCTGAGACTGAACAGGACCCTACCTCAGCCCTCAGGGTGAAGGTAAAGACTGGGAGGGTAGACCTCCTGAGACTGAACAGGACCATACCTCAGCCCTCAGGGTGAAGGTAAAGCCTGGGAGGGTGGACCTCCTGAGACTGAACAGGACCATACCTCAGCCCTCAGGGTGAAGGTAAAGCCTGGGAGGATGGACCTCCTGAGACTGAACAGGACCATACCTCAGCCCTCAGGGTGAAGGTAAAGCCTGGGAGGGTGGACCTCCTGAGACTGAACAGGACCATACCTCAGCCCTCCGGGTGAAGGTAAAGCCTGGGAGGGTGGACCTCCTGAGACTGAACAGGACCATACCTCAGCCCTCAGGGTGAAGGTAAAGACTGGGAGGATGGACCTCCTGAGACTGAACAGGACCATACCTCAGCCCTCAGGGTGAAGGTAAAGCCTGGGAGGGTGGACCTCCTGAGACTGAACAGGACCATACCTCAGCCCTCAGGGTGAAGGTAAAGCCTGGGAGGGTGGACCTCCTGAGACTGAACAGGACCATACCTCAGCCCTCAGGGTGAAGGTAAAGCCTGGGAGGATGGACCTCCTGAGACTGAACAGGACCATACCTCAGCCCTCCGGGTGAAGGTAAAGCCTGGGAGGATGGACCTCCTGAGACTGAACAGGACCATACCTCAGCCCTCAGGGTGAAGGTAAAGCCTGGGAGGGTGGACCTCCTGAGACTGAACAGGACCATACCTCAGCCCTCAGGGTGAAGGTAAAGACTGGGAGGGTGGACCTCCTGAGACTGAACAGGACCATACCTCAGCCCTCAGGGTGAAGGTAAAGACTGGGAGGGTGGACCTCATGAGACTGAACAGGACCATACCTCAGGCCGACAACAACAAAGTCACTATCGGACTGATTGTCGAAAATGTATCCCCGAGGCCAGGTATGAGTATATTGCTGAGTGGCATCATGACCATGACAACGATTAGTGGATATAGACAAAAATTAATTTCTTATAGGTATTCCCCCCCCCTCCCGGCTGTCACTTTTAGCCTCCATCAAGCTGATGATTTTGTTAGATATTTTGTAATTTTTAAACATTTAATTATCCACGCTTGATGGATTGTGTCGTATGCCTCCATTGCAGTCGATCCATGCTATGACTATGTTCTTTTCCTTGTTAATACTTCCTCCATTATCTTTGAGTCGATGTGTATCAGCTATTTTATCCTTTTTGTCGCTTTCCGGCACCCTATCTGTTCCTCGGAAAGTAGTTCTCGGTTATTAAGGGAGTGGTGTATTAAGGTTATTAAGGGAGTGGTATATTAAGGTTATTAAGGGAGTGGTGTATTAAGGTTATTAAGGGAATGGTGTATTTCTTCGCTATTGTGTGCTGTTAAGATATTTCACATGTCTGGAAGGTGGTTACTTGGAGTGTTCCTATCTCGCCGTCTTTTTCAATGAATATGAGTCTTTATTTAGTCGTCCAATCGGTACGTCCGTTTTGCCTATACATCTCCTTCACGACAGCTGACTATAGCATGGTCATTTTAAAGTCCAATGTTAACAAATTCTTGTTGAGCTGTCCTCTTAAACAATCTAATTTCTGGACAGTCTCAACCATTGTCACCAATCCTCACGTTGATGTTTTACTGTCCTCCTGACACATTCATAAACCCTTATCCTCGAATGGCCGATGGGCCTTGATAAGTAGTGACTAACTAGTACAAAATAAATAAATAAAAGGTTTTGTGCTAGTTTTTCATGTAGGGTCGTGGATTTCTTAAATCAGAATCCACGAATCACGTGCTGGACAAGTGCTTTTTCCGTTTTCAATTTTTCTTAAGGTCGCTTTGAAGGTTTATTCATTAATTTCGGTTTCTGTTTCTTCAATTTCTGCATATCTTTTTTCATATTGTAGACGTCGTTTTCCCCATATATTGCCCCAGAATTGTCTCGTTTCTGATGGATTCGGTTGCTCTGATTTTGCCATTCCCTCGTTTTCTTTATGCGTTAACGCGTCACTGCGTATAAAGGCCCATAGGCCACTCGAGGATAAGGGTCAATGAGTTTGCCAGGAAGACAGTGTAACAACAAATTGAGGATTGGTAACAATGATTGAGACTGGTCCGAAATATTTAAGAAGACGGCTCAACAAAGATCTGTTAACATTGGACTTGAAAACAACCATACTATAGTCAACTGGGAAGTAACCCCGTAGAATTGTGTTCAACAGACGGGCAGTTATTGGAAAGAAACTTTGCTCATGGAAGTTCCGTTAAGTTTTAGGTACACAGAGGGAGAAAGGAAAATTATTTACAGTGGCTGTAGTTAGATGAGCTTTTGTTGTGAATGTTTTACGGGGAGGGGGAACCATAGATTGGAGCTTGGTCGAACCCCTACCATGAAAAGAACGATAGAATAGAGAAACACTAACAACCTATCTTCTGTAAGAAAGAGGCTGCGAGAAATAGGCTAGATTTGAAGTCGGTTTTGTACTCTGTCAAGACAGGAAAGGATGCTCTGGTGGCACCTCCCAAGATGTGGCAACAGTACTCCATCTTAGGACGTATTTGACTCTTATAAAAGTAGAGGGTTGCGTCAGAAGTAAGATACGTTCTAAAAAGGTAGAATGATCCACCATTTTTCCAGCGACCTTAGCAACAGATTTGGTGTACGCCTTTCATTTGAGGTCTAGAGTGAAGGTCAGTCTTTGAAGCTTATCAAAGAAGGGGGCTTCTTCAAGGAGAGAGACATTCATTTCAATTGGGGCAAAGTGCGGATCCGAGTGCTGGTGGTGAAAGGAGAGAAGCTTGGTTTTGGATGTATTGAAATTAACCAGTCACCTCTTTCCCCATTGTACTATGTGCTCCAGATCGGAAGAGAGAGAATCGGAGAGATCTTGATCATTAATGCTCTTTGAAGTGTTGCCATAGATGGTTGTGTCATTTGCATAAATGTCAACACATGAACTTAGAATGTGATTTGGAAGATCATTGATAAAGATCAAAAAGGGGGTTGAGACCAGAATCGATCCATAAGGCACGCCGGCATTGATACTATGTGCTTCAGACTTCTGCCCATCAACAACTACTTTTCTAAACCTATCAGACAGAAAAGATTTTATGGTTGAAAAGACATGTCCGTATATTCTATAGCTAGCTATATTTGATATGTCAAGAGCTATTTCTCTAGAGACGTTTAAGATTTTACAAAACTGCTTTTTAGTGTTTCCAAAGTTTCTGCTTTGTTTGCACAGTAGAGGTGTTTATGCGTAGCTTCTTTTACTTTAGTTCTTCGTGTTTCTTGGTTAGTCTTTGTTTCCCCTTCTATTGTTTTCTGATCTCTTTAGCCTTATTCAGAGCTCTAGCTTCTTCTTCCTCTTTATCTTCGTAATTTTCTTCTTCCTCTCATTATTATTATTATTATTATTAGTAGTAGTAGTAGTAGTAGTAGTAGTAGTAGTAGTAGTAGTAGTATAATAATAAAGCTACCTAGAAGAATGCCGATGATGAGATGGACAAAACGCTATGCACAATAATCTCGGCCTTCACCCCGACTAAGCCCGTGATCGTGTCAAATGAAGACAGTTTGGGACTAATGCAAAGAAAAAGAAGAAATATTATTATTATTATTATCATTACCATTATTATTATTATTATTTTTACCATTATTATTATTATTATTATTATTATTATTATTATTATAATAAAGAAAACGAAATTTGATTCAAAAATTCAAGTTATAAAATTTTTATTTTTATTTCATGATATTAATAAATTTGTTAATGATTAATTTGTTATATCTTTTTAAACTAAAAGCTAATTTTTCATATTAAGTTGTAATCATAAAACAAAAACTGAAGTGAATAACTGATACAATGAACACAACTGTATTTTCTCCTACTTGAACAATTACACTTAGATGTTAATCCAAATTATTTCTGTGTCATTTGAAAACTATTTTTTTTTCTTGAATAAAAATTGAAGTAATAAAAAAAATAGAATTGAGGTATTACTCAAGTAGCTATAGAGAGAAAACAACTACTTGACTCTAAGTTTGCATTAAAGGAACTAGTTCTGTTTTCAGTCGCACTAACTTGCGGAGGAGGGGGGGGCACTCATTGTTTTGCAAATTAAATGAATGTCATTGAAAAAGATGAAAGGAAAATAAAAAGACAAAAATAGAAAAAAATTGTTTTGAAAAATATCTCAAAACGCCGCTGCTAAAAATGTGGGAATACCTTCAATTTTTTAAGAGTTAAGAAAACTTATTCTAAGTGCATATTTAGAGGGTTGAAAAAAAAGTCTATATACTGTACGTCCAAAACAATAGAGATAGGAAAATGCAGCGTGGATGACTTTTTGGCAGCTCTGTATCTACTCTAGTTTGCCCCCCCCCCGTCTTCGCTCTCTTTGAGCGATGTTTCTGACAAAAAGTAGGGGGAAATTTGCGTTTCCCTATGGTCAGCAGTTGTTCACATGCAGAGGAATTTGGAGATGATGTGAGTTATATTTTTCGTTCTATATTTGGAGCCATGTCACTAATAAGGGTGCTGGAGAAAAACGTTTTATATCGGCTGACGTTATCCACCTAATAGTCCAAGGATCTGAACCTTGGAATAACACCCAAGGAGACTGTCCTATCAGCAGGTGCAAAATACCGGGGCTGCTGTATTGCCATTTGATAAATAGACCATGCAGTAGTTTCCATTGGGGCCTCTCGATGCCATATTAGTGGGAACTGTTACAGCTTTTCTTCGGGGTTTACAAAATTCTCTCTCTCTCTCTCTCTCTCTCTCTCTCTCTCTCTCTCTCTCTCTCTCTCTCTCTCTCTCTGTTCTGCTCTTAACACCTCTGTTGACCTCTTACTCAAAACTTTCGATCCCATCATGAAAACTAAAATATATATATATATATATATATATATAAGCATAAAACCAGATCCCCAAAGGCAGATTCCTTCTATCTATCGACGGGGGCTTCGTTTCTAGGTCGATAGCTCTTGATATATCAAAGGCTTTCGATAGGGTTTGAAACAAAGCTTAACTTCACAAACTTGCTAGCTATGGAATATTTGGAAATGTCCTCAGAACCATCAAATCTTTTCTCTCCGATAGATCTATTGAAGTAGTTGTTGGCGGACATAGGTTCGAAGCTCAAAATATCAATGCTGATGAATGTATTTAAGGATAGTTTTCATTGGCCCCCCAAAAAAAGCATTAGAAATCATGTTTTTAAGCAAAAATTATTTACTTTGAACAAATGTCGACGACTCTTTACGTGAACTTTCTTTGAGGATTATATAAAAAATATAGGTCACTTAGGTCGAAATGTTATGTTATGTTAATTTCTTTTTTGTTTCGTATTTTTATTATTAAACACGTATCCAGGTAAAAAAAATCCTTTAGACTTACGTGAGATTCGAACTCGCGTATTGGTATCGAAAATCTATTGCCTTAATAATATGTAGTCTGACTATTCCTTCTTTGTTAACCAATCACATGTTTCTATTTGCGTACGAACAGACAAACTCTAAAAACGCCATAACGTTTTAACATTGTATAGGTTATTTATCTACCTCCCACAGCGGTAAGATGTGACACAAGGTCGGGAAAGTGGGATTTGATAAACCAGCGCCCGAGAAGGTGAGCACTCTTGCCATTAAAAATTGCCTGGGCAGCCCCGTCGGCATCCCCCGGTAGGGACGCCTCAGACAGTAAGCAATTAACTTACTCCTCCTCAAAGAGGGGAGGCAAAGCCTGGGAGGGTGGACCTTCTAAAACTGCACAGGACAAACCCACCGACAGACGTAAATCAAGCCCCGAAGGGCAAGACAATACCGGTCTATGAGGTGCACTATCCATCGGAACAGATACTACACTTTGATCCCGGCCAACATTATATAGATTACCCGACGTAGACGGGTAACTTAGCTAGTTAGTAACAATGTGCTGCTTAATCTGAGATCAAATGGCTGAAGAAGAAGAAGAAGAAGAAGAAGAAGAAGAAGAAGAAGAAGAAGAAGAAGAAGAAGAAGAAGAAGAAGAAGAAGAAGAAACGGCTGTTATTGTGAGACGAAGCGCAAAGTCACTTACAACAACAACAACAACAACAACAACACAAACTAAAAGAAATAATGAAAAAAAAAGATAAAAATTAAATAAATAAACAAATATATAAAATCTGCCAGTTTCAATGTTCTTCCTGTTTGTTGGGCCGCCTTCCTCGGCAACCAACGACCACAGTTCATCTTCTGGACTCGGCAACACTCGCCCTATTTCGGTTCAGTTCGGTCGCTTCCGATATTGTCCGCAAACTTCCGACTCTGTTCGTTATCGCTCGGCTCTATCCTTCCCCCCCCCCTCCACCCTACCCCCCTTCATCAGAACCGCACACAGCGACATTTAATGCGCCTTTCTTTCTTTCCTTTTCACTGTGTGCGCGCACACATACACACCTACATATTTGTTGAGAGACGCATTCTCTCGAAGATCTACGCATTAAAAAATAAATAAATGGCAGCAGGTCACACGTGATACATGATTTTAAAATGTGGAGAACGAAAGTAACTCCGACAAACATCCCTGTCACTGTAGATACGTAATACAAATAAACAAACGAACACGTTAAACAAAAAAATTGAATTAAAATTTGTTTTCATTCCGGAAGTCATCACATCCAAAGATGGAATATACAATATAATTTTTTTATTTTTTATTTTTTATTTATCTACCTCCCACAAGGTAAGATGTGACACAAGGTCGGGGAAAGTGGGATTAGATAAGCCAGCGCTCGAGAGGTGAGCACTCTGGCCATTTAAAAATTGCCTGGGCAGCCCCGTCGGCATTCCCCGGTAGGGGCGCCTCAGACAGTAAGCAATAAACTTACTCCTCCCCAAAGAGGGAAGGCAAAGTCTGGGAGGGTGCACCTCCTAGAACTGCACAGGACCAGTCTTGTGCAGTATCCATCGGAACAGATACTACACTTTGATCTTGGCCAAAATAATTTATTTAAGCAAAAAAAAATGGCAGACGTATTATACTATCATTTAATTTTAATAACGAATAAATAATATATATATATATATATATATATATATATATATATATATATATATATATATATATATAAGAAATGCTACAATTGAAATATGTGTGTGAACATTATATCTGACCAGAGCATTCTGTCGACATCCTACAACTATTTTCCAATATCGTCCCTTTTCATGCACTGCTTATATATGTTCTGCTGTCTTTTTTTTTTCTTGGTTGATTTGCATTAATTTGTTGTAAGGGGGAGCGGGCTCGCCGTATGTCAGTATTATTTGATATATATATATATATATATATATATATATATATATATATATATATATATTATTATTTATTTATGTATATATAAGTAACATTTTAAGCTGAATTATTTCGACACTTGATTATTGGGGAAATGGTAGTTTTATCTGTACCATTGGAGAGCCATGCATATAACTGTCCTGTTTTTAAATCTCCGAAACAGTTACATGGTAAACAGCTGAAGATCCCCGTGTTAATATTAGATGCTTACGTTAAGGTCTCCTGCTTTTGTTTCACTGTTAGATACTTAATCCCCCTTTTTATTTTTATTTACTTACTATTATATATTATTTATTTATGAATTTTCCAACAAATGTTATGTTTACACTATTTTTGATTTAGTTAGTTTCTCTGGGAATTTAAACTGCATTTTCCTTTTTTTTGTCTTTTTGTTTAAAATAACTCAAAGCTTCTTTAGACTATATATATATATATATATATATATATATATATATATATATATAAATATATATATGTATATATATATATACACACACATATATACACACAAATACATACGAACATACATATAAAGGATTAAATGAAATTAGCTAGAATGAAATGCAGTATAATGAAATAGGTGATAAATGTTATGAAGGGAATGGTAAAATGTAATGTATATTATAATAGGAAAGAAGTGAGGATATGAAGAAAGTGAAAACATGAAAAAGCTGAAAAAATGGCTAATGAGGAAAGATAAGTTATTTTCCTACTGCAAACTCATTTCCTTCCTTTTGTACGTTTATAGAATGAATAATCATTGATTGGTCCTAAATCTTTATTCAGTCCTGAAATGTAGGTGTTGATTCTCAGAATGAGTTTAGTTTCATATTTTCGTCTGTGTTGTTGTGTCTTAAAATCTTAGGCTATGAGGGCGATTTTGATGTTGTCTATGGTGTGGTTTGGGAGATTGTAATGCATGGCTACTTGTTAGTGTGTGGATTTGTCTCTCGTGGTTTGTATATGATTGTTAAGATGTAAACGTTACTCAAAGCCTGTTTCCCCAACTTACTTGCCTTTTGTGCATCTCGTGCAGTATATTAAGAAAATCACATGTGAACTATCGTAAGTTGGATGTCGGTGCATGGAGGTGTAGATATGTTGTTGGTGGTGATGTGTTGTCATATTTTGCATCTAGGTTTGTTGCATGTTTTGTTTCCTTGAGGTGCAATGGTGTTGTATATTTTGTTGATGGTGTGGTTATGTTGTAGTTGTTTGTAATATCTTTTTGGGTGGGTTGTGTAGTTTGCTGCTTTTGTGGTTGAAGTAAAATGCCATTGGAATTTGTGAGTAAATTTTGTCAATATATATAGTTTTATTTATTTTTTTGTTTTATTGTTGTAATTTTTTCATTTTTATTCATTTTTTAAATGTTGTAATTTAATTATATGATTGCTAATAAACAATGTTCATCTACAATGAACAATCGTTATTTGTGTTTTTTATGTATTATATTGATCGGTGATCATTAGAACAATTGTGTTTTACTGTACAATTTTTATTACTTAATCTCTCTCTTTATCTCTTTCTCTCGTTCTCTCTCTTTCTCTTTCTCAATATATATATATATATATATATATATATATATATATATATATATATATATATATATATATATATACTGGTTAACAAACAAGATGGGCGCCACGTTTTATCAAGGAACTGGGTTCACTGTAAATTGTTTGTTTATTGTTTTTATCTATATATATATATATATATATATATATATATATATATATATATATATATATACTGGTTAAAAAAACAAGATGGGCGCCTGACAACAATAGGGAAAAAATCCACGTTTTATCAAGGAACTGGGTTCACTGTAAATTGTTTGTTTATTGTTTTTATCTGTTTCAGCTTCACAGTTTCTTTCTGGAAACGATCCTTGGAGTTCTGAAAAGCTGCATAGATAAACAATCCTGGGTATACATGTTTATTTTTAGTTGCTTATGTATGCAGAAACGGACCGGCAAGTGCACATTTGGGAAATAAATGAATAAAAACATAGTAATTGAGATTTAGTCTAATATTGTATATATATATATATATATATATATATATATATATATATATATATATATATATATGTATATTACCCATTAATTGGTTGAGCTCGAACTGTCAAAATAAAATGACCAGATTTCAATCTCAGCCTTAAGCACTCGCATGTCTAACCACTCTGAGGAACGGTGTAACATCGAAACAGTCTGCCTGTGGCTGACTATATGTATGCCCTCAACTTCTTCGTGGTTTGAGAACTGTGTTTCAATCTATGCTTGAAGTACTTGCATGTCTGTTCACACTGAAAAACTGTGATACAGCGGAACAGTGTGTATGTGGATGACTATATATATATATATATATATATATATATATATATATATATATATATATATATATATATATATATATATGGTAAAATGAAAAAGGAAAACCAAACACTGGATGTTTTTTATGTGTACATCAACGTTTCGTCTTTATTTATAAGACTTCATCAGGATGATGATATAGGGAAAAGATATCATGCAAGCACAGATACATGTAGGGTAGACATGTAGGGAAGAAAAATAAAATAAAATGAAAAATAATGGCAGCGTCTTGCTGGACGTCCGTACTTGTTAGAGAATGAAAATGAGTGGGAGAAAAAAGGGGAAGGGTGGAGGGAGCAAGGACTACTGTGGCTGGCGATGAGAGAAAGAGGTGGGGGATGAGCAGGGGTAAAATGGATGGCAGAGAGAGATTGGAGGAAGAGGGGGAGGGGGTGTTTGACCAGATGGCTGTGGTCGAGATTGAAGGGGAAGAGTGAGTTGGAATGTTTGTGTGTGGGGGGTGTATGCAGGGAAAAATGGGGATGGGTAGAGAGGGAGGGGGGCTGTGATTTTGGTGGATGGGCGAAAGTTATGGTCTTAGAGAGCGTTGGAGAAAATGAGGGAATTTAAGAAGAGGTATGGGAGAAAATAGATGAGAGGGGGATCATCATCCTGATGAAGTCTTATAAATAAAGACGAAACGTTGATGTACACATAAAAAACATCCAGTTTTTGGTTTTCCTTTTTCATTTTACCATCACGTCGGATCACCTTCATCCTTCTCTTCCCATATATATATATATATATATATATATAGAGAGAGAGAGAGAGAGAGAGAGAGAGAGAGAAAGAGAGAGAGAGGAGTGAGTGAGAAAGAGAGAGATTAAATTATATTTTTTTAAATATTTTACCTACGTATGACGTCGTTTCGAGCTAACGGCTCTCATCAGCGCAGGGAAATAACGATCTTAGACGGTCACAGGGCGCGAACCCGGTTCACAGAAACCCCTTGAATCTGTAAGCGTTCACTTAGCCCTTCGTGATTACGGAGTAATTAAGTGATATTTACTCTGAAAGCGGCGAATATAAATATCTAGACATACGATAGAACTCAACGATAGAGTCGGAGTATTGCATATATATATATATATATATATATATATATATATATATATATATATATATATATATATATATATATATATATATGTAAATTAATAGTAATAAATTAATAAATAGTTTTACATTATTTATTATATAGGAAATAATGGAATAATGAAAACAGTAAAGTTACATACTTTACAAGTTTAGGATCGAAAACAAGCATGTTGATCTCAAAGTGGGAGTGTGAATTAAGTGGAAGTAAATGAAGTAGAAGTAAAGATGATTGTCTTCTTCCAGGATGAATTTAATTTGGAGGAGGCCAAGATAAAAATAAGAGTGTGATTGAGCATCTTTGAGGAGCTCTATTACCAAAAAATTAAAACGGAGATAGGACTCATTTAGTCGACTAGCTAAGAGGCTAACTTACCCGGGTTCGGGTTCGATAGAACTAGGAATCGCGTGCGACATGTTCAGGTAGGGAACACGTATTCATACTTGATCCCTTTTCGGACACACTAACTCGCAACTTGTATCCACGTTTTGTCGAATTCAGAGGAATTTAATCTTTTTCTATAACATCTGATTTTTACCTGCAGCTGATGCTTGAAGAATGCAATCAGATTCTAATCAGAAAAAGATTCAACCTCTCGAGATTCCCTCAAACACAACATCCATACCACCATTCTAGCTACGCTGATGATAGCGAAAAACACCATTTGTCTCTCCCTATCCCATGGTGGTCAAATGGTATCAATTGCGTAAAATACTGTTAACGGTAACGGATGCTCGGATTACTACACCTTGATCCTAGTCCGAAGTCCAAGGAAGCCTTCAATTGGTAAATTTAAACTGCTTTAGGACGCTCACGGCCTAATTCATCTTCAGGTTCATCTCCACAGTTCCCTAACCGAATGCTCTGCTGATGATGGGCGCTGCCCCTACTGCTTCATGACCAAGTTTGAACTCACACAAGAAAATTGCCCGCATTCTCTTCCATATAATCTAATGGCAGGCGAGTGTAACGGAAATATAACATTAAGATATAAGCATTCGCATCAACATTGAATGGCGGATTTAAATAATACAAACATTATTTTCTTAACAATCTAATAGATAGGCACATACATGTATACAGAGTGCGTGGGATATTTGAGGACATGGTATCTGATACCTGCTACGTGGTGCACCATTCACTCTGGGCAGATCGAAAACGAATTGTATACTCTTTTCGACGAGCTTCGCCACATGATTAAGTGCAGTACTTTCGCCAAGTAATATATATGAAACCTCATTTGAATAAGTTTATAAGTTTAATAAAAACTATTTAAGTTTTAAAAAATGTGGCAACACATGTATGGATTATCAGGTTATACTTATTTGTTAAAATGTGGCAACACATGTATGGATTATCAGGTTATACTTATTTGCTAAAATGTGGCAACACGTGTATGGATTATCAGGTTATACTTATTTGCTAAAATGTGGCAACACGTGTATGGATTCTCAGGTTATACTTATTTGCTAAAATGTGGCAACACGTGTATGGATTATCAGGTTATACTTATTTGCTAAAATGTGCCAGCACATGTATGGATTATCAGGTTATACTTATTTGCTAAAATGTGGCAGCACATGTATGGATTATCAGGTTATACTTATTTGCTAAAATGTGGCAGCACATGTATGGATTATCAGGTTATACTTATTTGCTAAAATGTGGCAACACGTGTATGGATTATCAGGTTATACTTATTTGCTAAAATGTGGCAACACGTGTATGGATTATCAGGTTATACTTATTTGCTAAAATGTGGCAACACGTGTATGGATTATCAGGTTATACTTATTTGCTAAAATGTGCCAGCACATGTATGGATTATCAGGTTATACTTATTTGCTAAAATGTGGCAGCACATGTATGGATTATCAGGTTATACTTATTTGCTAAAATGTGGCAGCACATGTATGGATTATCAGGTTATACTTATTTGCTAAAATGTGGCAACACGTGTATGGATTATCAGGTTATACTTATTTGCTAAAATGTGGCAACACGTGTATGGATTATCAGGTTATACTTATTTGCTAAAATGTGGCAGCACATGTATGGATTATCAGGTTATACTTATTTGCTAAAATGTGGCAACACGTGTATAGATTATCAGGTTATACTTATTTGCTAAAATGTGCCAGCACATGTATGGATTATCAGGTTATACTTATTTGCTAAAATGTGGCAGCACATGTATGGATTATCAGGTTATACTTATTTGCTAAAATGTGGCAGCACATGTATGGATTATCAGGTTATACTTATTTGCTAAAATGTGGCAACACGTGTATGGATTATCAGGTTATACTTATTTGCTAAAATGTGGCAGCACATGTATGGATTATCAGGTTATACTTATTTGCTAAAATGTGGCAGCACATGTATGGATTATCAGGTTATACTTATTTGCTAAAATGTGGCAACACGTGTATGGATTATCAGGTTATACTTATTTGCTAAAATGTGGCAGCACATGTATGGATTATCAGGTTATACTTATTTGCTAAAATGTGGCAGCACATGTATGGATTATCAGGTTATACTTATTTGCTAAAATGTGGCAGCACATGTATGGATTATCAGGTTATACTTATTTGCTAAAATGTGGCAACACGTGTATGGATTATCAGGTTATACTTATTTGCTAAAATGTGGCAACACGTGTATGGATTCTCAGGTTATACTTATTTGCTAAAATGTGGCAACACATGTATGGATTATCAGGTTATACTTATTTGCTAAAATGTGGCAACACGTGTATGGATTCTCAGGTTATACTTATTTGCTAAAATGTGGCAACACGTGTATGGATTATCAGGTTATACTTATTTGCTAAAATGTGGCAACACATGTATGGATTATCAGGTTATACTTATTTGCTAAAATGTGGCAGCACATGTATGGATTATCAGGTTATACTTATTTGCTAAAATGTGGCAACACGTGTATGGATTATCAGGTTATACTTATTTGCTAAAATGTGGCAACACGTGTATGGATTCTCAGGTTATACTTATTTGCTAAAATGTGCCAGCACATGTATGGATTATCAGGTTATACTTATTTGCTAAAATGTGGCAGCACATGTATGGATTATCAGGTTATACTTATTTGCTAAAATGTGGCAACACGTGTATGGATTATCAGGTTATACTTATTTGCTAAAATGTGGCAACACATGTATGGATTATCAGGTTATACTTATTTGCTAAAATGTGGCAGCACATGTATGGATTATCAGGTTATACTTATTTGCTAAAATGTGGCAGCACATGTATGGATTATCAGGTTATACTTATTTGCTAAAATGTGGCAGCACATGTATGGATTATCAGGTTATACTTATTTGCTAAAATGTGGCAACACGTGTATGGATTATCAGGTTATACTTATTTGCTAAAATGTGGCAACACGTGTATGGATTCTCAGGTTATACTTATTTGCTAAAATGTGGCAACACATGTATGGATTATCAGGTTATACTTATTTGCTAAAATGTGGCAGCACATGTATGGATTATCAGGTTATACTTATTTGCTAAAATGTGGCAGCACATGTATGGATTATCAGGTTATACTTATTTGCTAAAATGTGGCAACACGTGTATGGATTATCAGGTTATACTTATTTGCTAAAATGTGGCAACACGTGTATGGATTCTCAGGTTATACTTATTTGCTAAAATGTGCCAGCACATGTATGGATTATCAGGTTATACTTATTTGCTAAAATGTGGCAGCACATGTATGGATTATCAGGTTATACTTATTTGCTAAAATGTGGCAGCACATGTATGGATTATCAGGTTATACTTATTTGCTAAAATGTGGCAACACGTGTATGGATTATCAGGTTATACTTATTTGCTAAAAGCATCTTCAGGGCTGATTTTTATTTTATTTGCAAGGAGGTTTCGTCTTCCTCCCAAATACAGCGCTTGTTATTCCAAAATGGGTCACCCATGGTATACTTGCTAATCTCAATGTCGCTTAACTTCGGCGATCTAACGAGAACTGGTGTGACAACGTGATTATGCCGTATTTGAGGACACATTTGATTATTTCATACAACGACCGTATTTGATCGAAAACCAAATATATGTTCGCAATCGGAAAGCAGGGTTAGACAAAAGGTCGATTTTTAATGCGGGAAAATCTAGCTTCCCTAAAAAAAGGGATACACTTGATTGAGACCAAAATTAAAATAAAAAATTGCCTCTTCTTCGAACAGATACTACACTTTTTATCTCAACCTGAAGGCTGAGACAACTATCTGTATGCCTCTTTCTATCTGTCTATCGAAATGTTCATAACAATCCATACACTCTATCTATCTGTCTGTCTGTCTGTCTGTCTGTCTGTCTGTCTCTCTCTCTCTCTCTCTCAATCAATCAATCAATTGACCGTATTATGTAAATCTAGCAACATTCTTTCATTTTTTTTACCATAGCTGTGAAATGAAAGTAATTGCATGTTATCTCTCAGACTGAAACCTGGGTGCGCCAAGCTCGAATCCAGTTCGTTCCACAGAAACACTTTCACTTGGGATGTTGGTAACCTTCACGTGGTCCCTTCTGTAAGTATCCAATGTCTTTCTAGAAAAAATTCTAACTCGAAATGTATGGGCGAAACCAATGCCAACAATAGAATAATCTGATTCATACAAAATGTATGAATGAACACACACACACACACACACACACACACACATAAAAATTACTAATTTGAATAAAAGTCCCTTTGAATTCTACCAAAAATCTAATTCAACACTTTCTTTCCGCTTTTTTTCTTTTCTTTTCTGTTTTCCCTCTCCTATCTGCCCTGTCTTTAACCCTCAATAATTTCCTTTATTCATTTGTTATTTTAACCTTTTTTTATGGAAACATCTTTGTCTTTCTCCTGGCTATTGCGAATCTGAAGATGAAGAAGGTAGGAACTATATCGAACTGTCAGATAAACTAAATAAAGTATATTTCACATTTATACCATACGGTCGGATATTCATCCTAAACCCTCTCTCTCTCTCCCCTCTATCTCCCTCCCCTCTCTCTCTCTCTCTCTCTCTCTCTCTCTCTCTCTCTCTCTCTCTCTCTCTCTCATATATCTTCTAATTTGAACAAAATTATCGAATATATAAAATTAAGTCGGTCGGATTTTCCAATTTAGACCTAAATAGCAATGCATCTCACAACTCGATATTTGCGTTTGTCTAGCTAATTTGTATTTATTATTGTTGTGTCATGTTCTATGCAATAATAAAGGCAGCTCGCTTAACTTTCTTTCAGGAAAATCTTTATCTGACTGGGAATAGTTTTCAGGTGGAAGCCATCTTTGTTGTCTGCAGCAAATTTAAGTTTAAATCGGTGGCATATTTTTATCAGCAGCAGATGTAGCCGTTAATAGTAAATAATAATAATAATAATAATAATAATAATAATAATAATAATAATAATAATAATAATAATAATAATAATAATAATAATAATAATAATACGTTCCTTCATTTATAACAGTTAAATAGTATTATATTTTTGTATACAATAATAAGTGAATATAATGAGGACATCTTTAAATTGTTTGAATATTCGGATGCCGCATCGCGTAATGCCACATTACGAGGATAACTGCCAGCGATATTATTCTTACCTAAACAATGTTTCAGAAAAAAAGTTACTATTCGTCCCAACACTGTCCACGAGAACGTACACATAACATTATGCATTGTTTTTACATCGCACGTCAACAGCCTGTTTCATTTTTAACAAAATAAAATAAACCTCGTACTTAAGAACATACACTTTAATATTCAATAGATTTTGTTTCTTGTCCATTCTAGATTTTGTATTTATAAAAGACTGCTTACATGTCCTTTTCTTACGTTTTCTTAACATAAACTACACTGAAATGATATCATAATCGCAAGAGCGCACAATACGGTTTAAGTCACCACCTCCCTCCCCTTCCCTCTCCTCGCTTTCTCGTATATATATATATATATATATATATATATATATATATATATATATATATATTATCTAATATATAAAATTTTGGCATGCCTAAATATCTACCACTCTATCGTAAAGACTCTGACAATCATATGTACGGGCTAAGAGTGTATGTTCGGAACACCCTATCCTTAACTAGAGAATATAGCCTAGAATCAGATGATCAAGCCTACATGTGCTTTTGATTGCCCTTACAGCACAGCTTGAGTTACTTGTATTTCTTATACCGTTTTTATTCGATCTGAAACTGTACCCCGCTTAAGTTTGTCTCTGAAAGCATAGATACAGATCTCTCACTTTACTCGAGTGCCCAAATACATGTACTTGGAGATTTTGATGCAAATTACCGTGACTGGCTTGGATTCTCCAGCTATACAGACACCGCTGATAACTCCATGTATAGTTTCTCCATAGCGCACTTCCTCTCACAGACTGTAACTCTCCCGACCCGCCTCCCTGATCGTGTGGATAAGCAAGCCTCATTTCTCGACTTGTTCTTGACCTCACTATCCGAGGATTGTGTGACGAATTCCCATAGCACGCTCGGGAACGCTGATCACTCGTTACTCAAAACGACGAGATACTACAAGCAGGCTGATTGGGAATTCATCAGAGATCACATCAGTGATGGAGTGAAACTATTTCTCTCTTTGCTGCTCAGTCCACAAATTCATTAACCGAATGGGTCAAACAGGTATTGAAGCATATGTCCCCATGCGAAAATTTTACAGCCAGCCCCACTCTCCACAAGGGTTCACCTCGAAATGTGCAGCTGCTATTGCTCATAGGCAGCAAGCATTCCGATAATTCGGACGCCATAAGTCAACTAAGAATAGACAGAAATTCACAGAGTCAAGAAAAAATTGTAAGGCTGTGATAGGTGAAGCAAAGAGAAGGTATACAGAAATAACTAGAAAACGCATTCAATCGTATAAACTAGGTACTGGTGATTTCTGGAAAATCTTTAATAGTGTGGTGAATAATAGACAATCAAGAATTCCCCTGCTATTAAACCACAATGATGTCGTTTGCACGGCAACTGATGAGGCTGAACTACTTGCCCGGCGTTTCTCCTTAAACTCTACTTTGAACTCCGCAAACCACTCTCTCACAAAATTCCCACTGCGGACTGAAGCCACACTTGATGACCTGGTCATCACTCCATCTCATGTCAGGGACATCATAAAAAACCTTGACTCCTCCAAAGCATGTGGCCTGATCTTATATCAGTAATAGCAATAAAGTAATGCTCTGCTGAACTGGCCCCTGTCCTCTCTAAACTCTACGACAAATGCCTTGTTGACTCTTGCTTCCCTGATAGCTGGAAGATTGCCTCTGTGGTACCAGTCTTCAAGAATTCTGGAGATAGAATTGACCCTAAGAATTATCGCCCCATCAGTCTACTTCCGCTATTCGCTAAAATTTTTGAATCCTTAGTCAATCTAGCGATACCTCGTTAATGCTAAACTTGTTTCTGATCATCAGTATGGATTTAGACAAGCACGATATACTGCGGATATCCTCTCTAAACGCATATACCCTACACTGGACAATACAGGTGAAGCTAGGGCGGTAGCGCTTAATATATCCAAATCCATTTACAAGGTCTGGCATAAAGGTCTTCTCATAAAAATAAATTCATATGGTATTACAGGACAAATATTTAATATAATTAGATCCTTCCTAACCAAAAGAAAGATCCTCTATGGTCGTTTATCCAAACAACATGACATAAATGCAGGTGTACCCCAGGGATCGATCCTTGTATCTTTATTGTTTCTGATTTTCATAAACGACCTTCATTACGACATTGTGTCTGAGATGGGTATATTTGCTGACGACACCACGCTCTACTCTCGTCATGTGGGCAAAATGGACGCACACATATCTGAGGCAATGGCTGAATCCTTACAAAGTGGCCTCTAGTCTGTAGTGGGATGGTGCCATAAATGGATGGTAACATTTAATACTGCTAAGACAAAGCTCCTTTCCTTCAACAACTACATGAAACCTCTTCAACCATCGATTGTCATGGCAAATAACACCCTACCTGAGAGTCCAACGTTTAAACTCATCGGCCTAACATTCACAGGTAGCATGAATTGGAAAAATACATAGAAGACATTGTCACAGCTGCTGCAAAGAAGGTGGGCTCCCTCTACTATGCTAGAAAACTCACATCTGACAGTATCTCTACAAAGCCACCATCCGCCCGTGCATGGAGTATCGTTGCCAGATCTGGGCTGGTGCTCCACCCACTAGTCTCTCCCTCTTAGACAAGGTCCAAAAAAGAGTCGCTAATCTAATAGGTCCTTCACTATCCCATCGCCGCAATGTTGCATCCTTGTGCTTGTTTTACAAGTACTTCAATGATATGTGCTCCGATGAACTTGCTGCTCTGGTACCCCTCGACGTAAATACACTCGACATACCCGACAATCAACTAAATCCCATCCATTCACTGTAGTCCCCAGATGCCATAGAGCCTTAAACTCCAATAGCTTATTTCCTAGAGCTGCCGGCCTTTGGAACTCCCTCCCTGCTCCCTGTTTCCCCGACTGTACCGGCATGCAGAAATTTAAAACTAATGTGAACAAGCATCTCCCTGCACAGCTCCCAATTTGGGATGATTCCTAAAACTTTCACCCTAATTCTCAGTAGCCCCTTACGTCTACAGTGGCAACTTGCCTTGTTTGAGGTGAACTATGTTAAAAATAATTAAATCGATCAGATTTTCCAAGTTAGACCTAACTTGCATCTCACAACTCGATGTTTGATTCTACCTAGCCAATTATAATTCACTATTGTTATGCCATGTTTTTGCAATAATACAGGTATTTCGCTTTTGGTTCTTTCAGAAAATACTCTATCATAATTCCTAGGCAATGCGTTGTAGACACATCGGT
>OY744531.1:24641726-24661726 GCA_963556195.1 Sepiola atlantica | reverse complement strand
TATATATATATATATATATATATATAGTACATGTATTATATTTGTTTCTATAGATGTAAATCCATTGAAACTCCAGTGTTTATAAAAAGTGCTCAACAACAAGTAGAGCTGTTTTTAGTATACATTTTTATCTATACAAACATTATTGGCTACACATGTGCATACATGTTTCCGTTGTCCTCTCTAATAGAGAGTCAGATTATTCAAACTTTAAGAGAAATTCAAATTTCTCTTAAGGTCTGAAGAATCTGACTCTCTATTGGAGAGGACAACTGAAACATGTATGCACATGTGTAACCAATAATGTTTGTATAGATAAAAATGTATACTATATATATAAATTAATCAAGTTCAAATATATAAATAAAATGAACATAAACCAATAGTATCATGGACTCTCCCGTCGATTTCGACGTATGAGGTCTTGACAACTTAAAATTTGTTTAGTCTACGATGGATGTAGCATGCTTACATTTACTCAATCGTAAATGGCATTTGAGTCCTGCGAGAGATTTGCAAACAATAGTATATATATATATATATATATATATATATATATAGAGAGAGAGAGAGAGAAAGAGAGAGAGAGAGAGGGAGTAGATTTTTCATTTTATCATGTCATTTAATTAATATTATATATATATATATATATATATATATATATATATATATATATAATATTAATTAAATGTAATAATAAAATGAGAAATTAATCAGATTTTATTAAAGTTCTACTCTCTCTCTCTCTCTCTCTCTCTCTCTCTATATATATATATATATATATATATATATATATATATATATATATATATATGGAAAATGAAAACAAAAAAGCCAAAAACTATATTATCTATGTATTCATCAACGTTTCGTCTTTATTGTAGACTTATTTAGGAGGAAGAGAAATGCAGCAAAAAACATACAGCTATTAATTTTGATTTGCCTGAAAATGTTCGAGACTCGGCATGGCTGCGGACAGAAAAGGCAAAAATGAAAACAAGCGATCCAGGTTAACCCGTTTATCAGCAGCAGCCCACACAGTCCAGGGGAAAAGAGGGGAATGAGGTGACAGTAGGGAGTTATTGCAATTAAGCTACATTAAGGCGTCCGCGTTTTATTACCGAATGAATCGTCAGGCTAAGTGCTTAACCTCTGTGTAGCTCAATTGCCATAAATATATTTTCACAATTTACTATTAAGCTCTATTCACGTATTGAGCATTGTTGAAGTAAATACTGAAAATCTATACACAATATAGTATATAACATCATAATAGTATTCCTATATACAAGAAAAAAAAAATATATATATATATCGATCTACAAACCGCTGTTTCGTCGTCTACGAATCATCATTGTGTCTAGACGGATTCAAAATAGCTATGCTCAGACTTGAAAGCTGAACGCCAGGTAACACATCAGAGTATATATAATATATATGTATATAATATATATTATATAAATTTACATCATATATACAGGGTGGCCCAAAAGTAGGTTTACAATTATTTTTATGAATATTTAACCTATTTAAAGTTTTTCGAATAACCTATTTAAAATACTTCAAATATTAAATGATACCTGTAAACCTACTTTTGGGCCACCCTGTGTATATATATATATATATATATATATATATATATATATATATATATATATTTATTATATATTTATTATATATTTATTATATATATATATATATATATATATATATATATATATATATATATTATATATTTATTATATATTATATATATTATTTTTATTTTATATATATAATATATATAATATATATTATATATTATTTATATCTATATAATATATATTATCATATTTTTTATATATGTACTAGCAGGACTACTCTGCGTTGCTCGGGGTCATAAAAACACAAAACAGAAGAAATATAGTGTGTTACATCTTTATATTCAAACTTCTATTTCTCTCCCTCTCTCTATGGTCGTCTCTTCATCTTTCTCCCTTTTTCTTCCCTGGTTGCCCTTTTTCACCTCCCCTTCTCCCCGTTGCCACCTTCTCCCTGTTGCCTTTGTCAAAAACTGTCTCTTCCCCACTACTGCTCTTCCATTGCCCATATTTCTATTAAAAGTACAACCTCGGTCTGCGCCTTCTATATACGTACTTATACCCGCCACGTTCCGCATACTATATATGTACTTATCTCCGCCCCGGTGAGCACACTATATACGTACCTATCACCGCCCCGGTGTACGTGCTATATACATACCTATTCCCGTCACCCCAAGAAATATTTTTAGTTTAAAAAAGAAAAAAAAATGTTCACCCCCTCCACCCCAAATTTTTTTTACTCTTCACTCCCACCTTCCCCCCCCCCCCCAAAAAAAAAAAAATTATTTACTCTTCCCCACTCAAGGAAATATTTTTAGTTAAAAAAAAATGTTTCCCACCCAAAAAAAAACATTTTTTGTACCTTACCCCACCCAAAGAAATATTTTGAGTTAAAAAAAAAAATTGGAAGCAGAACAGAAACTACACTACCTTTACACCTCTCAAAAGAATAGGAGGTAATGCCTGGGATGATGACATCATGACAACAGAACAGATACTACACTACCTCAACACCTCTCAAAAAAGGAGGAGGTAATGCCCAGGAGGATGGCATCATGACAACAGAACCGATACTACACTACCTCCACACCTCTCAAAAAAGGAGGATGGAAATGTCTGTGGGGATCGTATCATGACAACAGATACTACACTACCTCCATATCTCTCAAAAAAGGAGGAGGTAATACCTGGGAGGAGGGTATCATGACAACAGAACAGATACTACACTATCTCCACACCTCTCAAAAAAGGAGGTAGTAATGGCTGGAAAGATGGTATCATGATAACAGAACGGGCGTAGGTGGACGGATTGACGGACGGACGTAGCTGAAATATTAGCGTCTATTAATTAAGAAAGGAAGGTAGAAAGGGTGGCAGTGAGAGGGAAAATAAGAAAGGAAGGAGAAAAGGAGTGTAGTGGGAGTGAATTTCTTCCCGGCGGTCCCTTCCTCTGATGTCATGTCCGGTTGAATGATGACTGGCGTTATTTGTCAAATTAGTACATAATTAAATTGAAATTTAACTGAAAATAGCTGAAATAATCGACTTCCCCAGACGAAATCTGCCTCATAGGGGCTTAGGAGTGAATTTAGAGATTCGGCAATACGCCCATTAACTTTCTTCGGTGAATTTTACATTAGAATACACTTTTAGATTTTATCTAGATTCGCTAACATTCTTTCTATAGGGCACACACACACACACATACAGACATTGAGTTTTATATATATATATATATATATATATATATATATATATATATATATATATATATATATATATAACTCAATGTATGTATGTATGTATGTATGTATGTATGTTGTTTTTGTGCCCTATAGAAACAAAGGTTAGAAAATCTACATAAAATCTAAAAGAATATTCTTATCTAAAATTAACAGGGGAAGGTAATGGAAGTGTTCGCGAATCCCTAAGTGTATCCCTTAGGGGGCTATGGGGCATTTTTTTTTCGGGGGGGGGGAAGGGGTAAAGGAAACACTTATTTTACTGCTTACCTTCCGTAAATGACTCAGCATTTTCTTCATTTAACGTTTCACACGTTAAATGAAGAAAATGCTGATGATATTCTAGTAACTTTAGGTCTCGCTGACTTGAAATCGACAGCATTATGTTACTTTGACTTGACCTTCTGTAAAACCATATATATATATATATATATATATATATATATATATATATATATATATATATATATATATATATACGTATGTTTTTTTTATCTATGTCACAACCATTAAATCCTTTATCTCTGATTAATTTATAAAAGTAGTCGTTCATGGACAGAAATCTGAAGCACATAGTTTCAACGTCAACGTACCCCAACGGTCGATTATGGACCCCCCTTTCCTGATCTTCATCAACGATCTCCCAAATTACATTATCAAATCATTCGTCGACATTTATGCAGATGACACAGCCATCTATGGCAACACTTCGAAGAGCATTAATGATCAAGATCTTTCTGATTCTCTCTCTTCCGACCTGGAGCACGCCGTCCAATGGGGAAAAGGGTGGCTGGTTGCTTTTAATGCGTCTAAAACCAAGCTTCTCTCTTTTCACCAGCAATGCTCGGATCCTCATGTTGTCCCAATTGAAATGAATGGGTCTCTCTTTGACAAAGTTCCCCGCTTTGATAAGCTTCTGGGACTGACCTTCACTTCAGACTTGAAATGAAAGACTTACATTAAATCCGTTGCTGAGGTCGCTGGAAAATGTTTGAGTCATTCTACCGCCCCAGAAGGTATCTCACGACTGATACAATCCTTTACCTGTCTAAGAGTCAAATAGTCCTAAGATGGAGTTCAGTTGCCACATCTGGAGAGGTGCCGCTCAGAGCAACATTTCCTTCCTTGACAGAGTACAAAACCGACTTCGAAATCTAGTGGGAGATGTTCTCTTCTCTTCCCATCAGTTACTTTTTCACAGAAGAGACGTTGCTAGCCTTTCTCTGCTCTATCGTTATTATCATGGTAGGTGCTCGACTGAGCTCCAATCTATGATCCCCTCTTGTAAAACATTCACAATAAAAACTCGTCTAGCTACAGCCACTGTAAATAATTTCCCTTTCCCCCCCGCTGTGTACCTAAAACTAAACGGAACTTCCATGAGCATTTTTTTCTAGAACTGCCCGTTTGTGGAACACAATACTTCGAGGCTGAGAACATGGTCGGTTTCAAATCCAATGTAAACAAATTCCTGTTGAGCCGCTCTCTTAAATAGTTAAATTCTGCCCAGTTTCAATCATCATACCAAACATAACGGTGTTGTCTCCCTGCCCACCTGACAAACTTTGTAACCGTTATCCTTGAGTTGACTTATTAGTAAAAGAAAACCCGGATCATATGGATTTGAAGAAACCCAAAATGAGCACCGATCAAAAGGACACTTTTTTTCAGTAACACCGGATTTTTCAACTTTTACTTCCGGTTGAATTGAGTAATAAACACACCAATGCACACTTTTATAACTTTTATATCACAGATTTTTTATTAATGAAAAAAGTTTTACTATTTAAAAAAGGAGGTTTATTTACAAGCAGTTTTATTTACAAAAAGGTGTTTTAATTAAAAAATGTGCATATAACAAAACGTGCTTGGAAATAAAGCTATTTTTTTAAAATACGCACATTTGTAATTTTGCCGTTAACTTGTTAGCAGATGGAGACGGGTAATGCCACGGCCTTAGTTAAGAAGGCCTGTGCACTGAGTCGGGTTTAGCTGCTGACGTCACGCCGATAAGTGTGCTAAGCAGATAAACAAGACGTGAGAAAAGTTATTACACGCGACACATGGACTGTGGTCATTTCGGTCTGAAATTATTTTATCTTTGATCTAGTAATTGTTTGGTATTTAAAAAAGGATACCGATGATTTTTCTCATGTCGTTTTTATGGTTGGAAAGCTCATGATTATTTGAAGGTAAAACTATATAAAAAAAACCCTCATTGATTACAATTCAAGATGAGTGACAAACCTGTCTTGATAGAAAACGGCTTAAATAAAAAAAAATTGCTTTTCCTTAAAATTTGAAATATGTTTTACACAATAAAAAGTCTGCATAACATAAAACGTTTTGTTTGTCCTGATGCAAAATTAACCTTTATGCTTATCCGTCGACTGTCATAAAATAATATCAACTAGAAATTCGGTTCAAACTTGTTTATTTTTGTATAAAAAAAACTTTACGAACGTTTTGGCTCAAAAAATTGTGCCAAAACGTTCGTTCTGCGTGTTAAGAAATTCTAAAACAGCTAAAATATATTTGGTGCTAGAAAAACACAATGATTGAAACGTTGAATCAAAGTTCTGAACACTCTAAAAATAATGTTATTTAAGGACAAAAATACAATTTAAAACAAATAAAATTGACAATAAAATAACTTTGTTTATATATTTACTTCCAAATTTTTTAGGCATTTTTTATAACACTTACACAATTAATTATTTAATCAGTTTTTAATTATTTATCGTTTTCATTTTTTATATTATTTATCGTTTTCATTTTTTATATTATTTATCGTTTGTTATTTTGTTTGTTTCGTTAATTACTGTGGGCTGTCTATTCTTTATGAAAGGGTTTATATGGTCTTAATAACCGTTTTTCTTTGTTTTTTGTTGTCTCACTCATCACTTTCAATGAATTGGTACATTATATACAGGGTGGGCCAAAATAAGGGTCCTATCTTTAAATTTGAATAACTTGAATTTGAATAACTTCCACAAAATAAAAGTTAAACTCACCAAACTTTATGTGTGTGTAGACTGACCCTTCCGAGATTTTTTGAAATAAACAAAACAAATTTTAGCCGAAAAACACTTCTTAAAACTTACAAAAACTAAAGTATTGTTTTTTACACTGTTTTGAGTTTTTTAAGCAAAAATAATGTTTTCTAATACGGCTCATGCTTGCTTCGGAAGGGGTCCTTTACTTATTCCAAAAAAAAAAAAAAAAAATCAATAAATACAAAAGTTATGAATTTTTAAAAATAGGACCCTTATTTTTGCCCACCCTGTATATATATATATATATATATATATATATATATATATATATATATATATATATATATATATATATATATATATATATATATAAAGTAGAGAACTAAAAGCGAACTTTTAGGGAAGGCAAAACCTATTGTAGAAAAGTATACAGCTCAATATACCGGATAGAGCAGATAGAATTACTGAGCCTTGTTGCATCCACGAACGCAACCTCTATTGGACTATTTACACTCTGGATTCTATCTATTTTGACCGCACCTGAAGACGTTGGTTTCTGGAGTTTAACTTTGAAACCTCTCAATTTATTTCTCGTGCCTTCTAACGGCCTACCTACAAACCACTTTCTCCACTGGACTTTTTGACACCGGATTTTTTACAATCGGACACTTGCTTGCATTCGGGCAGCTTTTTTCCCCACAATCTTTGTTTTACTTTTTCAGATTTTAAATCTTGGCTTCTCGTCAACTTATCTATCCCAGTAATTTCCTCTGATGATAAGATTTTGATCTTTGAAAAGCCTGGCTTAAAGAAAAAATTAATTAAATAAATTGCTTATTTGCGGAATATACCTTGCATTGAGCAACTGAATTGAAAAAAGATCTTCCTCCGTCGCGTTTCTAATTCCTTTTCATCCTTCTATCTATCTATCTATCTATCTATCTATCTATATATATATATATATATATATATATATATATATATATATATATATATATATATATATATAAAATTTAAATTTTTGGCACATTGGGGATTTTGACCCCTAGAGTAAATGTGGTATCGTGGTGACTAATGATTCTAGCAAATAGTAGTATAGACAGAGGATGACCAACAACATTCAACATCCAACACTGTTGATGGCCTTGTGCCTAATTTGTTTAAAATTAGATTGTATTCTTATATTTTTTGCAATAAAATAAGTGTAATATCTGTTCTGATACTACAGTTCGTCTTTTCTGTCCTCGGTCATTATAGGAGAATGAGAAACTTATCTAGACTGAGGCAATTTTAATTTTGCGCCAATCCAGAATGTTCCTTTTTATGAGCTTGATTTTCCTCACATTAAACACCAAACTTCTGTCCGTCTTGTCCTCATGGGGAGGCAAGTAAATAGAAATAGTAAATAAAATCCCTGAAACAACAGCCTTAACACAACTTAACTATTCATTTTTTTATTCTTGTTTTTATTTATATTGAATAAAGTTCAGTTTCAGTATAAATCAAATCGTGTCCCTTTCTTTTCTTTTCTTTTCTTTTGAATGCAATTTTTAAAGTTTTCTAATGTTTTTTTAAGCTCTCATTTATTATCGACCGTCTGACTGTTCGACAGATCTCGCTTTCTACTTACTAGCATGACGTCATTTTCAGTGACCAGGCCTTACTTAACGAAGGTCGTGATGATACGCAAACCGTTTTTTTAAATTAAAACTATTCGTTTAAATTTTGTAAGTTTTACAGAATAAAAAAATGTTTACAATTTCCTTTTCTGTAAGCAAAATATATAAAAAACGAAAAATTATTTAAAAAGTACATACTGTTATTTACAAATCTTTTATAAATTTTATTTTTATAAAAAAAAACGTTGCTATTTACTTGCCTCCCCACGAGGGCAGAGTTAGACACAAAGTCGGTTTTTAATGTAGGGAAAGATTTGTTTTAAGAAAATGGAGTCATATTAAATATTTATTTACAAGCATAATAAAATAAAATCTTAAAAATACATAGATTTATTTACAAATATTTTTAATAAATAAACGAAACAAACATTTTTTTAATGCCAGAGATCGTATCTCCATTTACTTGCCTCCCAACAGGGGCGGAGTTAGACGCAGGTCAGTTTTTAATGTAAGGAACAAAATATATTTAAACAAAATACATTTAAATAAATAGATACTGTGCAGAAATGGTGTCACACAATTTGAAAAAGTTATTTTTTTAGTGTCTTTCATGCCATAGGAATTCCTTCAGATAGGAATCCAAGTGATCTTTTACAACCGAGCATTGATTTAATAAACCGTTTTTTGTCGATTCCAATAGCTTTCTATTGTCTGTGTATGGAAGTCATTTAAATTGGAAGTATTAATTCATTACATCAGACTACGAAACTAAGTGTAGAACTTATAGTTGGTTCAAAATTAATTTTTTTTAAAATTAATTTTTTATTTTGTTTCTTTTCGGCTGTTTTTAAGAAAATATTTCGTAAGATAAATAAAATATTGGCCTTTGGAATGTAACAATATATATATATATATATATATATATATATATATATATATATATATATATATATATATATATATATATATATATATATATATATAGTACCGCGTATGGTGCATTATGAGGCTTTGAAACCGGAAATACCGATAGATCCGTTCTCAAGTGTGTAAATACATGTTCCTATGTTCTTGTTAATGAACATTCTTTTAAATTTCTAAGTGGATGTTTAGTTATTCTTTAATAATCCCCGTCGGCCAAACATTATAAAAGTGGCGACGAGAAATTCGAAACGACAACTCGACATTTTATGAAACTGCTAGCTCTTCTCCAAATGGCGGCCATCTTAGTTCTTTTCTTCAGAGCAGATACGCAAATAAAAAACACTTGTTGCTGTAGACATTTTCTTCAACGTAGGATTTATGTTGTCTTTCTTTGAAAATATCTAACCAGACTATGGTTAGGGTTAAGGTTAGGGTTAGGGAGGTTTAGGGAGGGTTAGGGTTAAGGTTAGGGCTAGGGAGGTTTATGGAGGGTTAGGGTGGTTTAGGGGGTGTTAGGGTTAAGGTAAGAGTTTGGGAAATATCTAACCAGATTAATGCTGTTATTTTGAAAATAAATTATTACGGTTTGTTTTCGTTATAAACTTGCTTAGTTTCGTACGAAAACCGTATTTTAGATCAGAAAAATAACTTTGTTTTCGTGACGAAGTGTTTCAAAGTGGACGAATTATTGGCAGTGACGAAGTTTTCAGTGTCTGATAAAAATACAAGAACATTTAGTGGAAAATCAAAAATTACAACAAGAACAAAGAACTCAACACGTCGAAATATTCGAGCCTATAAATACAGTTTCCATTATGAGGAGAGGACTTGAATGCCTACTGAAGAGAATTTGAATGTCTACTAGACATTGACCTCGAGTGTCTAAGGTCTCTCTTTACAGGGGTTTGTCAGGAAAACCTGGTATGATGATACGTCCGTCTACAAGTAAACCCTGGCTAAATATTCAAAATAACATAATGTGGCAGTTGCATGAACGAACTATTTTGTATCGGTCTACATAATCGGCGGTGAGATGTAATTCGGCTTTGCGATTATGTAATCATCGCCTCTTCACCGCATGGCGAGATTCATACAAGATGAATCATTTCGGCGCGAACACGAGCCGACATGAATTTCTTTAGTTCGCAAGTGTTCCTATAGCCGACAGGACGCAGCTTTTCTTGTTCTCCACTTGACTCGACCCTTAGCGGGTGAAATATCGAACTCCAAGATAATATTATTTCGTCTAGCCTGCATCAATCAGCCCACTGTACCATCTTCATTTTGTTCCTGTGTTCCCGTAAATAAAAGTGTATATGTAACATTTCTATTTCAGTCAGATTCGGCCAGACGTATTGCTCTTCTAAGTAAGTTCGTCATACAAAAGGTTCCCTGAACTAAAATAGTATTCGAAACCCAAATAGATCCCCTCGATATGGTTACCCCACAGTAGCTTATACGAGGAATGGTGCCTCTTCTCCAAGTGATGTTGCCTATAGTAACAACACGAAGCTAGATACTCCACCAGACTAGATGATTTCTTGTCCTGGAATACGATAAGACCAAGAGACAACAAAAAAGATATACAATAACAGTCTACTCCCGATCCTTGCTAAAATCTTTGAATCATTAATCAATCTAGCTATAGTCCGGCACCTAGTAATTGCTAAACTTCTTTCTGATCATCAATACGGATTTAGACAAGCACGATCTACCGCAGATATCCTAACGGTCATCTCTAAACGCATATATCATACACTGGACAAGGCAGGTGAAGCTAGGGCGGTAGCGCTTGATATATCAAAGGTCTTTGACAAGGTCTGGCATGAAGGGCTTCTTCTAAAACTGCACTCATATGGTATTACTGGACAAATATTTAATATAATTAAATCCTTACTAACAAAAAGAAAGATCCAGGTTGGCCGTTCATCCAAGCAACATGACATAAATTCTGGTGTACCCCAGGGATCCATCCTTGGACCTCTACTGTTCCTGATTTTCATAAATTACCTCTCTGATGACATAGAGACTGAGACAGGCATATTTGCTGACGACACCACGCTCTACTCTCGTCATGTGGGCAAAACCGACGCGCACATATCTGAGGCAATGGCTGAATCCTTAGAAAATAACCTCTAGTCTGTAGTGGATTGGGGTAAAAAATGGATGGTAACTTTTAATGCCGCAAAGGCAAAGCTAATTGCCTTCAATAACTACAAGAAACCTCTTCAACCACCGATTGTCATGGCAAATAACACCTTACCTGAGAGTTAATCATTCAAACTCCTTGAGTTAACTTTCACAGATAACATGAATTGGAATAAATACATTGAAGACATTGCAAGGGCTGCTGCAAAGAAGGTGGGATCCCTCTACCGCGCTAATAAACTTCTCACACCTGACTTTATCCTATATCTCTACAAAGCCACCATCCGCCCATGCATGGAATCTTGTTGCCACATCTGGGCTGGGGCATCGTCCACTAGTCTCTCTCTCTTGGACAAGGTCCAAAAAAGAGTTGCCAACTTGATAGGTCCCTCACTATTCACCAAGCTCCAGCCTCTGTCCTATCGCCTGTTTTACAAGTACTTTAATGAATTGTGCTCTGATGAACTTGCTGCTCTGGTGCCCCCACGACACAAATTCACTAGACCAACCCGACAATCTGCCAAATCCCATCTATTCACTGTGAAGGTCCCCAGATGCCGAAGAGCTTTCTACTCCAAAAGTTTTTTCCCTCGTGCTGCTGGACCCTGGAACTCCCTCCCTGCTCCCTGTTTTCCTAACGGTACTGACATGCAGAAATTTAAAACTAATGTAAACAGACATCTCGCTGCACAGCTCCCAATTTATGTTGACCTCCCCCCCAAACTCTCACCCTTTTTCTCAGTAGCCCCTTACGTCTACAGTGGCGACCTGCCTTGTTTGAGGTTAACTATGTTAAAAAAAAACTAAAAAAACTGGTCAATTAGTGTGAAGAAAATAAATGTGTTTAACTACTTCACTAACTCAACGTTTGAGAGATAAAGGACAACTTTAATGGAATATTCGAATATCTATGTATCTCATATAGAGATAAAGTGTTAGCCCCAGGAAGGGGCCACTTGATTTCTGAGAACTTCAACTGAAGTAAAATGCAACAAAACATATACTATAACATAGTTAACTGGTCAATTAGGGTGAGAATAATTAATGTTCTTAACTTCTTTACTAACTCAAAGTGTGAGAGATAAAGGAGAACTCTAATGGAATATTCGAATATCTGTGTATCTCAAATAAAATGAAAATAAACCTGAAAATTGGAACGTGGAATGTGAGAACGTTGGCAAACGACGGAAGAGCAGACAATTTGATGAGTGAGCAGATCACGGTAATGGGTGGGAGTGAAATGCGCTGGAAAAGAGCTGGTAAATCTGTCCATGGTGATTATACCATTATTCACGCTAGAGGAAATAAAGCAATGTACGGAGTTGGAATGGTTGTGGACCGTCATACTTCCGGTGCATCTTTGGTTTCTGGGCAGTGTCCGACCGGGTGTTGCTCGTGAAATTTACTGCAAAATTTTTTTTATCTATCTATAATTCAAGTTTAAAATTTGATATATTCTGACTACTGTTCTCATCTTGGGTGTTTTTATCATAACGTTTCGGCCGATGTAATCTCCGACCTTACATCGGCCGAAACGTTGTGATAAAACCCTAACCCAAGATAAGAACAGTAGTCTGAATATACCAAATTCTACAAATTATCAAACCTCATCTCAAAAATTCCGAAACATAATTCAAGCTAATGCGCCAACTTTAACCGCTGATCCGAAGACGATATAGCAGTTTTCTAACGAACTGGATACGGCAAAATAAACAGTGCAAGACTGAGAGGTTACTATCGTGATGGGAGACATGAACGCAAAAGTGGGTAACGGTAAACATGGTGATACGATGGGGGTCATTAGGTCTAGGAGATAGAAACGAGAACGATAGTGGTGCGAAGTCAACAATCAGTCGATAATGAACACTTGGTTTTACAATCATCCAATACGTTTGTGGACATTGTAAAATCCTTGTAGCAATTACAGAAATCAGATCCGCTTTTTCACCCTCATTCAACGTGTTTGCAGCTCTGTATCAAATTTCCGGTCATACCCTGGAGCAGATTGTTGTCATGATCACAATTCTCTTGTAGCGACTATTCATACTAAACTTTGCAAACAAATCTACATCTATGCTGAAAACCGTTTAACAGCGCTAAAAGCCGAGACGGCAAATTCAGAAGACGAACTTCCGACGTGCTCTCACTGAGGCCGCGGGCAAGGTGGTCCCTCATAGACCGAACGTCAAGAATCAAGAATGGATGACCGACGAAATTCCGAGTCTCATGAACCAGAGGCGTGAAGCGAAGAATGATCCCAACAAATACAAAGAGTTGAATGTAGGGAGCAAAATAAACGATGGTGGGATGACAAGTGTGACGACTTTGAGCGAAATCCATCTACAGCTCATGTACAGGCGAAGAATCTGAAGAAAACTACATGTTCTAGAACTGGGTGCATCCGAGCGAAAGACGGTGCGATTCTGATGGAAAAAGAGCAAATCTTAGAACGAAGGGCTGAATATATTGGAGATGTATTTGATGATGTAAAAGGTGAAATACCTAATATAAAGAAAGACATGGACGGTCCGAATATTCTTGAACACGAAATCAGAGCAGCAATACGAAAGACGAAGATCAAGAAAGCCCCTGGTCCAGATGGCGTATATACGGAAATGTTTAAGTTTCTCAACGACTTCGCAGTAAATAAGGTAACGGAAATCACCAACGATATATACAATAGTGGAAACATCCCGGACGATCTAGCTAAATCTGTGTTCGTTACCCTGCCGAAGAGGCCAGGTACAATTTAATGTGAGCTCCATCGCACAATCAGCTTAATGAGTTACGTCATCAAAATCATTTTGACAGTACTTACATATACTACATAGAGCGATAACACCGGGAATCTCATAGGTTCGATGTGGCTTTCGTAAAAGACAAAAGCATGTGTAACGCAGTCTTCCTCATTCGTATGCTCGTTGAAAGATCGATCAGAATATCAACAAGATCTATATGTATGCTTCCTGCACTACAGCAAAGCGTTCGACAAAGTCCGACATGAACCTATATTACAAATGTTAGAATACTTCAATATTGATGGTAAGGACATTCAATTAATACGCAACTTGTACTGGAACCAGCAAACAGCCGTTCGTATTGATGATGAAATGGGTCCATGGTTAGGAATACAACGTGTAGTAATACAGAGCTGTGTATTGTCTCCGGATCTTTTTGCTTTATATAGTGAAAATGTCCTGAGTCATCTGGATGGTTTAGAGGGTGTTTTGATTGGCGGACGTCAGCTGAACAACATCCGATATGCTGATGATACCGTACTAATGGCAACATTGCGTGAAAATTTCAAAAGCTTCTTGACGTAGTGGTTAAAGAAAGCGAAAGATACGGATTACAACTGAATGCTAAAAAAACCTTTTGCATAACGATTTCTGGAACACCTCGAATGTCAGCCTGTAAAATCAAGATCGGAGACACTGCAGTCTCACAAGTACAATCATTTAACTACCTTGGGTCAGTGATAGCATCTGATGGAAGGTGTAGAGCAAACGTAAAATGTAGCCTTGTCTAGTCAAAGAGTGTGTTTATGAAGCTGTCTTATGTCCTTCAGTCTCGTACCATCTCGCTAAAGACCAGATTGAGGAGACTTCGAGCCTACGTTTGGTCCATTCAACTTTATGGATGCGAGACTTGGACTATATGTCCTAAATTAGAAACTAAACTTTTTTTCCGTGGAGACATGATTTATTCACCGGATGCTGAATATCAATTGAAAGCAGGATGCAACCAATGAGGAGGGGTGGAGGCGATCTGGATACAAACCTGGGAAATTAATGCAGACTTTAATGAAAAGACAAATAACTTTTATCAGCCATATATATAGACACAAAGGACTCGAACATTTAGTTCTTACTGGTAGAGTGGCTGGCTGGGCAGACCAAGATATAAGTTTATGGACAATATGTGTAGGTGGTCCAACCGGAATGCAATGGGACTAATTCGTTCAATGGATAATAGGACAATGTGGAGGACCATAATCGCCGACGCCTTACGAAGAAATGGCCGTCCATGATGATGTATCTCATATAGATATCAAGTTTTAGCCCAAGAAGAGGCCCCTTGATTTCTGAGAACTTCGATTGAAATAAAATGAATCAACATAGTGAAGAAAATTCGATGTTATTTTTTCACAGCAGAGGCTATTGCGAATTTGATTACTGAATTTAAGATGTCCAGAAGATGATATTACGTTTGAATCGTAATTAAGACGATATGCCGATCTATACAAACGGAAATGTGAAAAGTGGACGCCCCCCCCCCAAAAAAAAAGTAAGAGTACTTTTGAAAACATTAGGCCAGACGAAAATAATAAATATGAAAATTCCATACTTTCTAGAAAATGGTATTTTGTCCATTATTTTTAGCTCCAGGAACCTCTTATTGCATATTCGCTACGAATGTTTAAATATGGTAAAAGGAGACAACGAATATTTTGTCACCTATGCTAAAAATGTACATCAAAATTGTGAACGTTTTTTGAACATGTTTAAATCTAAACATGTTCAAATGTACCATTTTTGTTCAAGGTATTACTTCTAACAAAATATTCGTTGACAAATACTACGTTCTGATTTAACGCTTCAGAATGTCACTGAAGAATGTCAGAGAATTATAAATTTAAAATACGATAACACGCGAATTGAAAAAAACATGCAATTGCTCACACGTACACCTTGTTCGTCCAAAAATACGATAGCTGAATATTGAAAAAAATAAATTTGAAACTAAATCCGTGTATGGGTTGCGTCGGTCTTCACTTTATAACTGAATGCTTTCTTTTTTCATGGTAAAAGTTGTTTTCTTTGTGGAAATGTAAGACGTAAAAGTAGCCACTTCAGAAAGAAACAAAATAAAATAAAAAGTCGGACACAAGAAATGCCATAAATATGCAGTCATCGAAACGTGAAATTGTGGAGGATGAGAAACGTAAATTTATATATGTAGAAATTAAAAATGAAAAAGTTAAACATTAGCATGATACCGGAAGTGATATTTCTGTACTTCTACAAGCATTTGAACCGAACTGTTTTTTTTTTAACCTAATCGTAAACTAACCTTGGGTTTAGTTCGGCAAATGTCGATTTGGCTCGGTTCAAATTCTTTAGAATCACCGATATTATAAGTATAAATAAAGAAACATGGTGAAAATTTTGCTAACCGTTCTTAAAGAAAATAAATACGAAAATATTGAATTTTAAAAAGAAATAAACTTGTAATATATCATTTGTTTGAAAGACACTAGAATTTTTAAAAGTTGCGCTACAAAACTGCTCAAATTTATTTCGGACGGATTGGATTATTTTTATTTGTACTAGTGTTGGAACGATTAATCAGAATCGGAAATCGTAAAAATCGAAATTTTTTGGAGTATTGGAATCGGAAAAAAAATGTGCCTACCTATTTTCTGATGCCAAAAACGATTCTTTTAATTGTTTTTTTTTCTTTAACTTAATTTTTTATTGCTGGTACTAATTATAAAATGATCAATATTTATTGATTTTAAATAACCAGTAAAACTAAAATTTATAGATCACATCTCACAAATGTATTTTTACGTTTGCGAAAATATATGCACATATTACATGTTTGTTTTTTTTACGGTAAACCAAAAATTAAAAGAAATTGTAATAACAACTCTAAAGGTAAATATATAGAGATTTTAAATGAATCGGAATCGGGAATTTAGAATAGAATCGATAATTGTATCGGAATCTAAAAGATATTGGAATCGTCCCATCACTAATTTATACCGTAAGTCCTTGTTGTAATAAAGTTGATGTTAATGTCGAAAAATCAGAAGGTGACCTAAAGCGGAGCCAGCTGAAGAGCGATGTTGCGAAAAAAAAAAAGTAAACACTTCCGTCGCGACCCTTTCCTTAAGTCTAGTAACAAACCGTCGATCTTCAGAACTCTCCAATCGTGAGGAAGCTTTTTATAACAATTAAACGCCTTTCTGCACTGGTATCGATTCCTTGGAATGAGCGCCGTTCGTCTTCGATGTTGAGAGATCATCCTCAGCCGCTCTTACTACACCACTTCACCTAGCATGAACAGGGTGGCAGAAAGTTTAACGAAATATCTGACAGATAAGTTTCCTGACGTAATTTCATCAGGACTTGGGACATGCACTAAGACAAATCTAAAGTTTGAAGTCAACCAAAATGTGAAGCTTTTTTTTTAAACCTAAAAGAAATGTGAAGCAGTTTGCTACTTTGGAACAGATAAACAAGGAAGTCACCCGCTCTTACTACTTTCTTATACTACCTCACCTAGCATGAACACGGTGGCAGAAAGTTTAACAAAATACCTTAAAGATAAGTTGGGTATCTTTTACAATAGCACTCAAACGAAAACGCTGAAAAAACAAATATACAACAAATAAAAGTTACCGAAGCCGATAAAACTGAATTTCCAACATACCTGTGACATTTATTAATGATTATAATCCGTTAAAAGTGCTATTTTTTTATAAATCGATATTTTTATCGTACGGAAATTTGAAGGAAAAAATGGCGGCGTCTCGTCCAAAATTTGCAGCCTCGTTTTTTTACTGGGACTCATATTCAAAGCGCAATTTTTCATTTTTCAGCCAAGCAAAAGAACAAAACAAAACTACATTTTAAGCAAAAGGAATAAAATCATTTTCTTTTCATTTACATGTCATTGTGCTTTTATTTACATATTATTTTCATTCGTCACACCGTAATGTTTTTTTCCTGTTGTTTCTTTCATAAAAGATAATGTAAATATGTTTGAATTTCTTTGTTGTTTCTTTAAAAAATTCCTTACCTTAACCCTAAACCTAACTCCAGCCCTAGCCTTATCCCTTAACTCCAGCCCGTACCCTAACCCTTAACTCCAGCCTTAACCCTAACTCCAGCCCTAACCCTGAACCCTAACTCCAGCCCGAACCCTAACTCCAACCTAACCCTAACCTAACTCCAGCCCTAACCCTAACCAAAATGATCGTTAAAATGTTCGTTTCATAAAATTAAATTTCAAAAATGCAAACCAAAATAAAAACAAAAAACGCCGCTTTGATTATGAGTCCCTGTAAAAAAAAACAACGAGAACCCGAAGCGAGGCTTGCAAAATAAAACCGGCGACGCAATGTTTGTCAGTAAAAATCCATGCTCAGAAAAAAAAAAATTTCATGTCTAATAAAAAACAATTTATTCTACGTAAAAAATACAAACAAATGGAATAGCTAACTAGGAAAATCTCCAGTCTCGACGTACGTCGCATTTATTTGTTGCATATTCATTTTTTTGACCACGTTCTACAACTTTTTTAACCCGACTCGCGAGTTTGGGGGCTATTGTAAAAGATACCCGATAAGTTTCCTGGCGTAATTTCATCACGACTTGGGACATGCACTAAGACAAAACTCAAGTTTGAAGTCAAACAAAATGTGAAGCTTCTTTTAAAACCTAAAAGAAATGTGAAGCAAAATATACAATTTAGCGTTTAATTAAAAGTAATTAATTTAAACTATAGAGATAAAAACAAAAACACATGTCGTTTAGTAGAGCTTAATATGAAAAAAGATAAATTACGGAATTTATTACGACGCTTCAGTTACGTATATCACAATAATATTAACTTAGTTACAGGGGAAAAGTATATATAACTGGATTAATAGGCTGATATTTTAAAGATGATGTTTTAGGTCTTTAAAGATTATTAAAAGAATAATTAATGAGTAAAAATAGGTAAATATACACAAAAAATGATACGACTAATTAACGAGATAAACTAAAGTTTATGATTGTTTTGATATAAGAAACATTTCAATTGAATAATTCCCTTTGGAACAGATAAACAAGGAATTCGAACGACTTGAAGAATTGTATTTTACTCAAAAGTCGAATATCCAGACAGTATATGTGAATAATAAAAAATATATATATATACGCGATTGCGCAGATTTTGCAAGCGACTTAAAAAAATTTTCAACCGTCATTTTCTCACGCGTTAATCCCGAGCTACGACGGGGTTCGCAATGATGGACTTTTGTCTCTACTTGAGACGATCACAGGCTTGGTGCGGATGAAGACCGGTATCACAGAGATCTTTGTGCAGGGTTTCTGCCCATCTTATCATCGGACTATCCCTTGGTCGTTTTCAGGCGACTTCCAGTGCAAATGGGAGTTTCGCGATGTTGTTATATATATATATATATATATATATATATATATATATATATATATATATATATATATTCCCGAAACAGTTTTTCATGGTAAACAACTGATGATCCCTTAAATAATGTTAGAAGCAAACTAATATAATAACTGTAAAAGTTAAATTGACTTACATGAGTGATTTTCCACTGAACGACTTGGGACTTAAGTTGTGTTTTTTTTGTTTTCTTTTATATATAGTTTTAATGGTTGAGAAACTTCCAAGACTATATATATATATATATATATATATATATATATATATATATATATATATATATATATATATATATATCGTAGGGCCCCGTTATATAATGTAATGTAGAATTTGTAACTATTACAGGGATTAATTTAGTACGTTTATCTAAATATGCGTATAATGTTGTATTACTTGTCGCCCTACGCAAGCCAGGCACAAGATCAGCACACACACACACACACACACACACACATATATATATATATATATATATATATATATATATATATATATATATATATATATATATATATATATATATATATGAAGTTAATCCAACAAAAGATATAAGAGGCAACGAATATCTTTTAATTAGTGAAACATCCGGATAAAGACTGAAGCTCAATATACTGGATAGAGCATTAATAGCATAATATTAAATGAAATAATAAAATAAGGTGCGAATCAAATTTTATTAGAGTTCAAAGTTCAGGCAAAGTATCTCAACGTCCTTAACTCATGAGTTTTCAAAGATAATTCTTCTCCTCAGAGGATCATTACCGCAGTGACGTTACTGCAGGTGATAAA
>OY744531.1:24631726-24636726 GCA_963556195.1 Sepiola atlantica | reverse complement strand
TTCTATATGTACCAGTGTTTTTGTGTGTGGGTGCCATTATGTTCTTCCCCCTCCTATGCTGCTAGCATATCAACCGGTCGTTATTTCTGTCAGTAGATGTTTCTCTACAACGGGATTTTTAATTTTTTCTTTGACTTTCTGTAAGATGTGTTGCTAAAGGCGCTGATGAAGTAACGTTTTAGATTAGCTTTATAAATTTATAAAATAAAATAAAGTATTTCCAGAATGTTTTGAAAACGATCGTACGCCATACTGGACTTGATGTTCTAATTCTTGGAACAACTGTAATGTTTTAATTCATTGAATGTGTTTTTATATATATATATATATATATATATATATATATATATATATATATATATATATATATATATATATATATATATATATATGAGAAAGGAAGGATGAAGGTAATCCGACGTGATGGGAAATGAAAAAGGAAAAAAAAAAAGGATGTTTTTTTTTATATATTCATCAACGTTTCGTCACTCTTACCCACCCATCCCTCCCACTCTCAAACCACCTCATTTTTTTCAAATCTTTTCTAAAACCATGATATTACCCACTCACCAAAATCACAGAGCCTCCCCTCCTCCGTTTTCCTAATCTCTCCACTTCTTCACTCACAGCCATCCACATCATTCCCGCTCACCCCTCCATTTTTTCACTCAGAACCATCCACATTTATTTTATTCCATGCTACTGACTTCACTAAGCCCGGACCTCGGTCCTACTGCTCCCAGCAGTGGCTACTACTTCTTCCCATCGACCCATCATGTCAACCCAATATTTTCACGTACTTGCATGACATTTTTCTCAATATTATCATCCTGAAGATCTCTTACAAATAAAGACGAAACGTTGTTGAATATATAAAAAAAAACATTCTTTTTGGTTTTTACTTTTTCATTTCCCATATATATATATATATATATATAAACGTTAGGTCACCCCCCCCCAAAGAATTTCGAACGGAACCCTTTTATTTAATCCACGGGGGTAGTGTGGAAGTTAAGGTAATATTGTTTTAATGTCTATTTCTAAAATGATTCATGTAAATAGCTTCGAAAACTTTCATACATGAAGATATATAAAACCAGAAAAATTGAATTTCACGAAGTAATTTATAAAAATTGTTGATTTGTTTTCTAAGAAACCAGAATGCATTCTACGTGATATGATTTAATAATTTTAAGTATTCTCTGTAAATAATTGATTCTTTCTAAATATTTAATTTTTTATTTAATTTTATTTTTTAGTAAACAATTTTTTTTCTCTGAATAGGACTTTTTAAAAGTTTGCTCTATATAAATAAATAATGTGTAAGTCACGTAAGTGTTCGATTTTACTTGGAGAGGAAAACGATAAAATCAAAATAATGACCCCCGAGTGAATTCGAACCAGCAACATTTCTATTAACAGCCGAACGCGGGTGACTGTGACACCGTGAGCGAAACCGGCCAAAAAGATCAATGAAATAGATGTTGTAATTGAGTCGAATTCGGTCTTTAATGAAGACATGAACAGCGTACTGCGGAATTGGTTTCAGCGTGTGGATCGTGCTGGCTTTAAAAGAAGGCGACGCCATGTTGATCTTGGTTTCGTGATCGATTATGGAATAACAGAATAATGGAATGAATGGTAATCAAGAATAACAAACTGAAGTCAGACAATTTAGTAGTGCAAGTGGATTCTAATGTGTGTTGCCAGGCAATTTGATAATGGAAGCGAATCCTTCGCCACATGACGAATATTTAAGGCGAAGTGATATCTATTTTAGGGATCTGGTGTTGTAAGTTGGCGATAAACTTTCTGGGATATTTGCTCATCAGATAAACGGTAATTCTATTTCCGGATCGGTTTTGGCGCTAGTTTTATTACCACTTATATGATTATATTTTTCTGCCTCCTCAAATATTTATAAGAGACTTTGTCACGCTTCAGTTTGAAATAACATTTTCACTGGTGTCAGACTTCAGTTTTTAATAGCATTTTCCTTGGTCTGTCACGCTCTAGTTTGAAATAGCATTTTCGTTAGTCTGTCAGACTTCAGTTTCAAATAGGTCTTTTCGTAGGTCTGCCATGCTTCGGTTTAAATAGCATTTTCGTAGGTCTGCCATGTTTCAGTTTAAATAGCATTTTCGTAGGTCTGTCATGCTTAAGCGTTAAATAGTATTTTTGTTGATCTGTCACCATTACGTTTGAAATAGAATTTCGTTGGTCTATCAGAGTTCAGTTTTAAATAGCATTATCGTTAGTCTGTCAGGCTTCAGTTTTAAATAGCATTTTCGTTGGTCTGTCAAGTTTCAGTTTGAAATAACATTTTACTTGGTTTGTAAAGCTTCAGTTCGAAATAGCCTTTTTGTTGCTAAATGCGCAGATTGAATAGACGCATTTTAAGAATGGATCCGTTCGTCCTTTGCTTTTTTTGTTATGTTTTTTTTTTGTCGCCTAACCTTTGGATTTAAACGCCATCTAATTGGGGTCTAATTACGGCGCAACTAATTAGCTATTCATAGTCAGAATTTTTTTTCTTCTCAAAATCTTCGGGTTAAGGCGAAGAAGAATGAGACAAATAGTTAATCATATCACCAAGAATTTAACAAGAAGTGTCATTTTTCTCCGCCGTCAAGCACGCTCTAATTTTACAATGCATTATGTTGACAAGAAGAAAAGTGATAATCCTTAGAATACGGCCTCACCGTGTACACTGCGCTTGTAGGATGCATGTATGCATTCCTACTAAACACGCATCTATGCATCCCTACTAAACATGCATCTATGAATCCTTACTAAACATGCAGTTATCCACCCCTATTAAACATGCATCTATGCAACCCTATTAAACATGCATCTATGCATCCCTATTAAACATGCAGCTATGCATCCATACAAAACATGCATATATGCATCCCTATTAAACATGCAGCTATGCATCCCTATTAAACATGCAGCTATGCATCCATACAAAACATGCATATATGCATCCCTACTAAACATGCATCTATGCATCCCTACCAAACATGCAGCTATGCATCCCTCTAAACATGCATCTATGCATCCATACAAAACATGCATATATGCATCCCTACTAAACATACAGCTATGCATCCCCATTAAACATGCATCTATGCATCCCCATTAAACATGCATCTATGCATCTTCACTAAACATGCATTTATGCATCCCTACTAAACATGCATCTATGCATCCTTATTAAACATGCATCTATGCATCCCTACTAAACATGCATATATGCATTCGTATTAAACATGCATCTATGCATTCGTACTAAACATGCAACTATGCATCCTTACTAGAAATGCAGCTATCCACTCCTATTGAACATGCATCTATGCATCCTTACTAAACATGCAGCTATCCACACTTATTAAACATGCATCTATGCATTCCTACTAAACATGGAGAATTGTGTTTATTTAGATGTTTTATTGTTTCCATCTTTCCGGGATTGTTGTTCTTTCTATTTGGAACTTTTTTCGTTCGCGCGAATATTTTCTCGTAATTTTCTTATTTTCCTGACTGTTCTGCTCATATTGGTTGTTGTACTCTCCGACCTTCTTCTGGGTAGGTTGTAAGTCTTCCAAAAATGTAGAACTAAACCTTTTATTTAATGTTCACGTCCTCTTAGATATTTAGTATCAGTTTATTCTTAGGTTCCTTCACCAAGCATTGAACACAGAACCTCTCGATAGTATTCACTCGAAAATATCGATTAACCAACGTATTTATCCACTTCGACAAGTGTGACGGTAGGGAGATAAACTTAGCACAAATGTATATAGATTCCAAATTAAATGAATAGCTCTTATATTTAAGATTAAATCTTTACGTAGACTAATTACATTGTCTATTTATCGCACCACTTATTAATTAAGCCTTAAACAAGATAGTAAATGCCTTTTTGAAAAAAGCAGTTCTGTAGTATCTCTTGCCTTACATTTAGAAGGTTATCTCTAGATGTCATTATATAGTAGGATTCTAGTGCGCATAATTACATTTTCCTTTTGTTAGGTATATATTTATTCGCCTACCTAATATTGACCACTTCAAATCAAAAGTAACTTTATTATTAAGTCCTTAACATATTTGGCTAGTCATGTAGAGTATTTATCGGAATTTGTATTACGCTTAGTATATAAAGAGCGCATATAGTTTCTAAAGCATTGAATTTGTAAAAAAAATAAACATAAAATTTTAAAAACAAAACAATATAAAATATTTTTAAAAAAATATTTTATATTGTCTGTGGGACAAGGAGGAATTACAGGTATTCGTGATATGTAAAAGTAAAGAAATTGAAAGAACAGACGAAAAGTATAGTTGAGGTCGTCCGATGTTACATGAGGATTAAGAAATTGAAAGATCAGATGAAAGGTTTAGGTATGGATTGATTTTTCCTTTGATCATTCGAATGAACCTATAATATATATATATATATGCTCTGAAACTTGAAATATAACTTCATTGAGCTTACAATTTGGAACATATTCGGATATTATAAAGAGTATATACTCAAATATATATTTTTAAGAACCCATAAAAAGGCGGCGGGGTTTGTCTGACTTACTATTTGCTTTCTCGCTCCCTCTCACTACTTGAAACGGTGTCATCCACGAGCTATAAAAAGGTAGATTTTTTTCTCGTAAACTTTTGTGTGACGGGACGAATTTATATTTATTTATATACAAATAAAAACACATTGGTCCTTATTATAGAGTGGAGGACACATATATATGTCATGGAAATGTAACGATAAAGACAAAGATAATGTTGTGGGGTACAAATCACCCTATTGGAGAACTGATGGTATCAACCAGGTATAATAAATACCACTGGTTGCAGAGACTCAGGAGAGACTTTCATACCATGTGAGAAACTTTCATACCACGTGTAGTATCTGTTCCGATGGATACTGCACCCCATAGACTGGTATTGTCTTGGCCTTCGGGGCTTGATTTACGCCGGTCTATGGGTTT
>OY744531.1:24584226-24626726 GCA_963556195.1 Sepiola atlantica | reverse complement strand
GAACAATACAAACAGAACAGGACCTTTGAAAATAATGAAAGCCAGTTTTACAAAAACATAAACGGAGAAATAACAACAACAGAACAACCGGCCCCGACAAAAATAAAATATTTATGAGGCAAGATATGAGAAAAGGCTGAAGATCACAACAAAAATGCTAAATGGCTGAAAGACATGAAAGATAAACTTCTAGAAATTGAAAAAGGAACGGAAACAGAAATTAATGAAGAAACTATTATAAGACAACACTAAAGAAAATGGCAAACTGGAAAGCACCAGGTCACGATGGAATACATGCGTACTGATTCAAAAAATTCACGACTCTACATAAAAGGCTAGCACAGAAACTGAGAGGATGTATCCATAAAACAGACGTATCAGAGTTAATGACAAAAGGAAGGGCAACGCTCATACAAAAAGACGCCAAGAAAAGAACGACCCAAGCAATTACAGACCAATAACCTGTTTACCGACAATGAGGAAAATCCTAACGGTACAACTGAGAGAGCAAATTTACCATTCCCTGAACAGTCGTGAGCTACTTCCCGAGGAACAAAAAGGATGCCAGAAAGGGAAAAGGGGGACGCACGATCTGTTATACATAGATCAAAAGATCCTGAAAGAAGTTAAAAGCAAGAAAAAGAACATATATATGGCATGGATTGACTACAAGAAAGCGTACGACAGAATCCCTCAAGCATGGATAATTGAATGCTTAAAAATGTACAAGATATCTGACAGGATTATTAATCTCATCAAGAAAGCAATGGAAACATGGAGATTTGAAGTGGATATACAAACAGATAAATCTACACAAGCAAGGAGACCTGATGTTATTATAATCGACAAGAAGGAAAAATCTTGTAAAATCGTAGACTTCGCCGTTCCAGCAGGCCACAGAGTGAAGATCAAAGACACGGAAAAACCAAGTAAATATACGGAATTAGCCAGAGAACTGAAAAGAATATGGAGCATGAAGAAAGTTAGTATAATACTAATAATCGTAGGAGCACTAGGAGCAATCTCTAAAAACCTGGCGAAAAGACTGGAAGAAATTGGAATCTAGGGGACTATCGAAACCATACAAAGAACGGCAATGATCAAAACAGCTGCAATCTTGAAGAAAATCCGCGAATGCGGAAACCAACCCGCATAAGCTTACAAAGGGTAACCAGTCACAAGGAATTTACAACAGGGAGAAAACAAAACCACACGAAGAACACCACACTGCAAAAAACATCACTTCATAATCCCCCCAAGTAAATTACACCGGCCTGATCTACCACCACACAAAAAATGAACCAAGGAACATAAATTACAAGAAACACCATAAGCTACCCCCTTCTCTCCCCACTCCACCAAAAAAATTTAATTTTAAATTTGAAAAAATTTGAAAAAAAAAATTTGAAAAAAAAATTTATTTTTTTAAAATGGTGCCGGCCTAGGCTGACACCAGACAAAATATTTGTAGAGGGTCGAGAAGGATGATAAGACCGAGGAGGGATAGCACAAACCAGGAAAGTGCGGAGAATGCTGGGATTGGGGAGGCTTATTGCTACCCAACTCCAAGAGAAGACCAATTGTCCTCACCAGCGAGAAATCAATGGTAATAGGCTGTTACGATACCGCATCGTTATCGAAAAGAGGTGAAGAATACTGGAAATCTGGGGAGGCTTGTTGTCACTCAGACTCCATGAAATACCACTGGTTGTTGTCGGTGAACAATCACTGACGATGATCTGTGTGAGAACTCTTAGTGAGTACTACTACTACTACTACTACTACTACTACTACTACTACTACTACTAATAATAATAATAATAATAATAATAATAATAATAATAATAATAATAATAATAATAATAATAATAATAATAATAAACAACTTTCATTAAATTATTAATAACTATTAATTGTTAATGTTATTTTATAAAGAACTAGCGGAACCCGTCACCCGGCGTTGCACAGGAGAAAGTACTACCCATTGCATGACGTCGAATAAGAAAAGAAACGGCCTATTGTTCTTTCTACCCACCCCTCTACCGTGTTGGTGAATGTTTTAAATTTTAAAAAAAGAAGAAAAAGTTGTAGAGTAGAATGGGATCAAACGCTAAAACCTGCTTTCTTAACGACTGCGCCACGGTTTCGAGTTAAAAATACATGTGAAAATAGACCAATTAACATAAGCTTGTTTATTGGCATGCGTGTTATGTTAAGATGTAGTTTCTGCTGACCAAATGTAAAGTTCAACAGTGACACGGTTTTGGTCATTTGTAGTTGATGAAATAAATGGATTTGGGCAAGTTTTCTATAATATGCGTGTTAAAGGTGTATGATTTTGAAAATGTAAATGTATCGGGGTCTACGAGTATCTTGGCGCTTATTGAATTAAATAGGAAGTCGATTCGATCAAGAAATTGTAGCCGCCATGTTGAATGATTAAATGTTGCAGGAACTGTGTTCGTTAATTTAATTCGCTTAATTCCGGAATTAATATAAATGTAGAAGTCATAGGTAGAAATGGAAATAATGTAATCTGATATTCGCGGAAAATCATCGGAGTGGACGGGAGCGGTCATTAAGTCTTTGCGTATTGCTTTATATTATGTAGTAAATTAATACCAGGCAAATAATAAATAAGAACGGAGTCTTTTGTGAAAATTAAACTGTGTTTATTAGTGTCCGGTGTCGATGAGTGGAGTGACAGTACAGAATTGTTAGGGAGAAAGTTTTTGCTACCACCTATATGTAGTTGGTTTGGCGGAGAGTCGTAGATGGTGGGCCAAATGTAATATTTAGTGATAGCTGGTAAAAAATAATAACAAATTTACTGAAACACGCTCGAGTGAGTAAGTGTAATATAGTGGTGAGTTTAGTAGCCTGTGCTGCATGTGGTTATTTTCCTATTCTCCGAGAAGGTACAGGGGAAAATCGTCTTAACTTTATATATTAGATAAAAGAATGAAAGTTGCAACATTGATTAGTCTTATCATTTCTTGGGGTGAGGCAACCCGATAGGAACAGCTAGTAAATAAGAGGCTAAGAACCCGATATTCTGTACATGTTATTTTTTTAACTGATGTGTCTAAATAAAATTTGCAATTTTTATTTTTAAAAGTGTACAAATCACGCTTAACTGTATCGCCAGAATCACTAATACGATATCTGAACATAGATATTTATTAATAGAGATTATCAACGCGCAAATCTGTCTTATTATTGTATAAATATATAGATTCTAACAACTTGGTTTAATCCACCATGCTACACGTGTAAGAGATACGTATAGCTGAAATAATTTAAAATATCTATTATATGTAATAAATAAAGCAATCACTCCCAGACTTAAAGGGTGAGACTGAGTTTGACGTCAGCCCATCTGGGGGAGGTTTTTTCTGGTTGGTGGAGATGTATTCGAGGACATTATCTCTCGAAATGCTCCACTGTCTCGTTTTTAACCCTCACACTTACAGCATACTTTGTCGACCGCCCGCTGTATCTTGTGAAGCCAATATTTCAGATACAGATGATTGCCGCTGCGTAGTCGACTCAGCATCACTTGCTCTTTCCGGGACAGGTACTCTTCTTGGCGATGATTGACTCTTTCTATCCGCTTAGCGTATGTGACTCTTACTCTTGCCTTTTGAAAAGGTTTGCTACGAGCCGCACGGTGTATTGCTGCTTTTACTGAGTCGCAGTGCCAGGAAGTGGATATTTGGGGCATCGACGAACTTTCTTTTCTTGTTAAATCTGCCATTTCGTTTCCCTTGGTGCCACAATCGCCGGGATACCATGTAAATGCATATGCGTTGACGAGAATCAATTGTAGGATTGCTCTCTTTCTCTCTTTCTTTCTCTCTCTCTCTCTCTCTCTCTCTCTTTCTTTCTCTCTCTCTCTCTTTCTCTCTCTCTCTCTCTCTTTCTTTCTCTCCTTTTCTCTCTCTCTCTCTTTCTCTTTCTCTCTCTTTCTCTCTCTCTCTCTCTTTCTCTCTCTTTCTCTTTCTCTCTCTCTCCCTCTCTCTCTCTTTCTCTCTCTCTCTCTTTCTCTTTCTCTCTCTTTCTCTCTCTCTCCCTCTCTCTCTCTTTCTCTCTTTCTCTCTCTCTTTCTCTCTCTCTCTCTTTCTCTCTCCCTCTCTCTCTCTTTCTCTCTCTCTCTTTCTCTCTCTCTCTTTCTCTCTCTCTCTCTCTTTCTCTTTCTCTCTCTCCCCCTCTCTCTCTCTCTCTTTCTCTCTCTCTCTCTCATCTTCGTTCGCCGGTAGATCAGCAAGGTGGATACTATTAAGTCGTTGACGTGAAGATTGGATGTCACGATGCATACTTCTTGCCAATGGATCTCGTCATTCACCGGCACAAATACGATATCTGAACAGAGATGTAATGGCTTTTTTTTTTTAATTTCGAATGAGGAGCACCATCTACCTGCGAGGACTGCATAAGTCTAGTGAACTTACTGGTCACTTGGAATCCCAGTTGTAACAGCAATGCCACTACCGTCTATTACTTTACCAGCAAGTTCCCACCTTTCGTCGCATGGAACTTTTGCCAGCCAAGTTCGACTTAGGCAAAGGGCGATTGCTCTGTCTGTTTCAGGTCATTCGTCTTCTTCATATAGTTGTACAAAAAGCAACCTACGAAACGCGTCAGCAAAGACGTACAATTTTTTTTTTTTGCAAATGAGTGTTGCTGATAACTTGCACAGTTGCGTTAGTCGTCCTACGATTCAGCTGTCCGTTAGTCTGGTCTTACCTAACGCTAGTTAAGTCAGATGTTTCCTATTTACTTGCTTCCTCGCGAGGGCTGGACGTGAAAAAAAGGCTGGACTTCATGTGGCGGTGTATGACCATTAATGAACCCCGATCTGTCTCTGAAGTGTCGGATTTGCCTGGTTTATATACAGGCTAACACACACGGGAGAACCTGTTAAAAATGCGTGGTCTATTTTTTACCGTATATTTTTCTTGGGTTCTTGAAGTGGATGTATAGGGTCAGACCAAATTAAGGCCTCCCTTTGTCACATGAGAACTGGTTTGGGGAGTAAACACTCTCGTGTTAAGCACAACAAGTAGTTGTTCTGACAAGTTAAAAGACAAACTACAAGTTCATGTGACCAATTGGCTGCTCTGGTGCCCCCTCGTCGTAAGTTCACTAGATCAACTCGACAATCGACTAAATCCCATCCATTCACTGTGGAGGTCCCCAGATGCCGAAGAGCTTTCTACTCAAATAGCTTCTTTCCTCGTGCTGCTGGCCTCTGGAACTCCCTTCCTGCCTCCTGTTTCCCCGACGGTACTGACATACAGAAATTTAAAACTAATGTAAACAGACATCTCGCTGCGCAGATCCCAATTTAGGTTGACCCCTACCCCCAACCTTCTCCCTTTTCTTTCTTCTCAGTAGCCCCTTACGTCTACAGTGGCGGCCTGCCTTGTCTGGGGTGAACTATGTTAAAAAAAATAATTGGTTTAGAAAATTGTCAATGAAGTGTCCAGATAAAGTTTCTTACTGAAACCATTCCCCTACAATTAAAACAAAATTAACTATTTATATTTAAAAAACATGATTCCATCAGATAGTAATTCATACATTAAGTACAGTTGCATGATTATTGACAAGATCTCATTCCGAGTTATTAAATTTCTCTTTTAACCAATGGACAACGCCGCAAGTGTAGGTCTGCATTTCTGGACCAATCACAAAACGTCTATCCCAGAAATAGAAAAGTGCAATTTGGAGCCGATCACCTACTAAGCTGGACTATAAAAAAAAAACATAGCAGGTCGGGTTAGTGAGAGACATGCGAACGCTTAACACAAACGAAATCTAACTTTTATTATTGGACTCAACGTCTTACACAAACCATCATCACAAACACAGCACACATACGAAAAGTCCATTGAATATCGAAATCTGTTTAAAATTCACCCTGTGTTAGTTAGTCTCTTTGTTATTCTTGCTACCGTACGCTTATCATAAGAGTGCTGCTACGTTGCTTTCACAAAAGTGCACAAACAATCAGTATATCAATAAACGAAACGCGCTGAAGAAACAACAATGACACGGAGGATTGTATAACATGTATCATTTATTAACACGGCTATTAATTAAACAAATATGGAAAGAGAAAGATGAAATAAACAATATATTGACTTGGATTCTGGTTTTGAACAAATGAAGTCACTGGAAATTAAATGGATTCAAAATGTACTTACCTTTTACAATCAATCAGCACTAAAAAAAACTTGTCGACTATTTCTGTCTAGTTGAATAACCTTTCTAATAAGTCTCGGTGTATTTATTTACCTCCTCTCCAGGAGGTTAGGCACAAGGCCAGTTTTATCTTACTCCCACAAGGTAAGATGTGACCCAAGGTCGGGTCGGGAAAGTGGGGTTTGAAAAGCCAGCGCCTGAGAAAGTGAGCACTGTGGCCATTAAAAATTGCCTGGGCAGCCCTTCGGCATTCCCCGGTAGGGGCGCCTCAGACAGTAAGCAATAAACTTACTCCTCCCCAAAGAGGGGAGGTAAAGCCTGGGAAGGTGGACCTCCTAGAACTGCACAGGACAAGCCCACAGACCGGCGTAAATCAAGCCCCGAAGGCCAAGACGATACCGATCTATAGGGGGCAGTATCCATTGGAACAGATACTACACTTTGATCTTAGCCAAAAGGCCAAGAAGTCTCGGTGTATGGTTTCCTTTGTTCTGTGAGTTTAACTGACAGGTCATGGTTTCACAGCGCAGAACATTCACCGTCTATTTAACTCCTAATTGCAGCACAGATTTATGTATAACTGTCTTTCAAAAACGACATTCTGAAGCACTCGCATGTCTAGCGACACCGAAGAGCAATGATACAGCAAAACAGTCTGTCTTTGGATGGCTATATATATATATATATATATATATATATATAGCAGTATATCTACTTATGTATTGAGCACAGTTTAAGTAAATACTGAAAATATATTCACAATTTATTATACCACCTTATAATATTATTTGTATATATATATATATATACATGAAATAGTATATCAATAAACGCAACGCGCTGAAGAAACAACAATGACACAGAGAATTGTATAACATGTATTATTTATTAACAGGGCTATTAATTAAACAAATATGTAAAGAGAAATATGAAATAAACAATATATTGACTTGGTAAATAAATACTATTCTGGTTTTGAACAAATAAAGTCTCTGGAAATTAAATCGATTCAAAATGTTTATCCACTTGGTTTAATGCGATCTTCGACAGAGACTGAAGCTTGAAGAACAATATTCCCGTTTGTATATATGGTTCGAATTCCAAATCGATATGGTTTTCAGGCGTTAAAAGACGATCTCTTATCGCAAATAAAAATTTGATTTCCGATAGAGTTCAAAAAGGCAATGATATTACATTTTAAAAAGTCCTTTTTAAAGGCTGACTTCAATTTAAGGTTTTGACGTCTGTTACGCGCGTTTGAGATGATGACGTTGAAGTTGACGGAAAATATGCTTTAGAAAAAATTTGTATTCCTATATTAACACCATTTTTTAATGCATTTGCAGATCCGTGTGAGGAATTATTCTCAGACGTCATCAGAAAATATAAGAGCAAAAGCGTTTTTCCGTGCCAAACGTTCTGGTGACGGTTTAGTAGAATCTCTTACCGCCATCGTATTTTCCGGGTATCTGGCGCTCCGTGAACAACCGCTTTTGTTTAAATGTTTTCCCAGGAGTTTTGAAAATGATAACTACGATAAAATTAATTATGTAGAGGATCGTGGCACACTTATTACGGTGCAGTATCCGATGTGTTGTTCTTGATAAACATTTCCACAACGAGAACGCAATGTCCAGCCTAAAATTAAGTAAAACAAAATGGCGTTGTATGTATATCTAGAAAATAAAAGTAATTTGTTCATTCATTTTTTCATTTCATTTTTATGAAATGTACAAATGTGCTAGATCCTTTTGCTGCATCCGAAAACATAATGTTTGTTTGGATGTTGCAATAATTTTTATGTTAACAGAATCCAATTATTGCTCATCAAACACGACTTTTCTTGAGTAAAATTTTACAAGAAATCCAATCATGGTATACATTTTGTATTATTGACTTTTATAATAATCGCATGATGTCTGCATTCGTGCCGCACATCTACAAACAGCAAAGACGACGTGTTGTTGCCTAGTTTAGAGGGGGGTCATCAAAATAAACCCATGTAATCATTTAGTTCCCAAAAGTCGATTACTCATTAATACTTATTGTTGTGAAGTAGTCCAACAGTAAAAAGAAGAAGTCAAGTCGAGGTTGGGTTAAGATAAAAAGTGTATTAACATAAAAAGTACAAAGGTAAGGAAACTGACTGGCACTCGGCTAGACAGTTACAATACTGTCCTTTTCTCCCTGGTGATTGTCTACTCGCACTATTTATAGTGAGAACCGGTGTAGTTTCTCTTCTGTTAGAACGGCCGATGTAACACTTATTTTAGTCCATTTAAAATCATACCATCAAACAACGCATAAGTTTCTACTACATCACCCTTATTTTAGCTAAAGTCATACGGTTACATAGACGTGGGTGTGTCATGAAGATGAGACTATGTAATCATTCAGTTCTAAAAGTCATTTAATCATCAATATCTGAATCAATTTAAAATCAAACTTTTCTAATGGCAGCTGACGTCATTATGTGTGCGTGTGTTGCTTTTCTCTAAAGATAAATTTAAGTTAGCTGCAATCAAAAGCCACTTAATATAAACGATACGTTCTTAAAAGAATAACAAATTCACCCCAAATTATTACAATACTAGACCCCCTACCGATGATAACACATTTTCTACCTAATTTTCAGTTATATTATCTCATTTTAAAACAACACCGCGTATTTTTTTCCTTCAAGAGACTTGTGAAACTTTACTTCGTTTTTCAACATCGGATGTTGTGAAACTACCAATTCGAAGGCGAATTGGTGTGTCATTGAAAAATCGCTTTTCTTGGTATGACAAATATGTAAATATCTTGGATATGGCCGATCATTCAGGTTCAGAGTCTCAGCATGAATTCACTTGCTACGTCTAGAAACACTTATGAGTGGCAGACGACAAAACAGCCGTCTGTGGATGACTATATTATATATATATATATATATATACATTAAGTAAGGTATTTTTATTTATATGTACAGGATCGACTCCTAAACTAAATTACCCGATCATTATGAATTTGGGAACACAGCTGCGTAATGATGTGTTATTTGAATTTGGGCTACATGTAGTTTAATTTAGTTTACGTAAAGGGAGGAAAACGTGGATGGAAGCCCATCGTAAAAACTTAGATACCTTCAATTTGCTTCAAATTTTAACAATATGTTGTAAACATCAATTAATATATATATTTCCCAAATTTAAGTTTCTTTGGGGGAATTTTAAATTGTTTTAAGAGGACATAATACAGGAACAACCTCGTATTTGAAAATTTAAATATTTCAGATTTGCATTAAATTTGATTCATGGTGAAAAGACACCAATTAAGCAAGAGTCCCTGATTTTCAATTTCTTCTTAAAACCTCTTAACCTTAAGCCTTAAATTTTTGACATTTTCTAGAATCAAAATCATGTAATGGATTTTGATCAAAATTAGAATAAGGATTGTAGACATAAGGTTTAGTAGAATTCTATCCTGACTTTAATCATTGTAAAGCGGCATAAACGTTGTGCAAAGCTGTTCTGTTCATCTAATTAATTTAACCTTTCCTGGGATGGATATTCTTCTAGCTAAACTGATGAGTCGAATATTTCTTTCTTCCATAGACTGTTCAAATATATGGCAATCTATTTATCGTCATTAACCTATTTAAATCTGACTCTATCTCTCTCTCTCGTTCTCTCTCTTTCTCTCTCTCTCTCTCTCTCTCTCTCTCTATATATATATATATATATATATATATATATATATATATATATATATATATATTATTGTTTAGGAGTACTATTACTGACTACTGTACTTGCGGGCAGGTTTTGAATCTCAGCTAGAAACACACACCATGTCTAGCCACGCTGGGCATACGTGATACGGCGAAATATTTGTCTTCGGGCGACTACAACTTGTGGGTTAAGCTCTCTGTATAGGAAAAACGGTTTTCACTTAGCGTAAAGCATTACTCTTCTTAATTAGAATAGAGTTCTCTCCAAATACCGGCAATGTAAACAAGTATAAAATCATACCAAATTCTTTTACTTTCGTGTTGTGTGAAATGGCTTAGGGGTAACTGACTACTGTGCCAATTAAAACACTAGCCACATTGAATAGGCATGATAGCGCTTGCTTACGGAGTCTAGGTTGACTCTGTAGCAGGGGTTCGAACCGTGTGACCGTCCAAGATTATCATCCCTGCACGGATGAGAGCGAAAGTTCGAAACGCTAGCGTGTGTAGGTAAAAATAATTTAATATTATTTATTTAAAATTAATAATATATATATATATATATATATATATATATATATATATATATATATATATATATATATATATATTTAGATACTGTATACTACATATTTCAGCAATGTACCGCGGTTTCATCAAAAAGGGCAGATTTAGACATCTTTAGTAAATATTTGTGCTCATTGGAATCATCGGCAAGCTGAAACGATTGTAGTCACGCCCGACAGGGAAACTACAATCGTTTCAGCTTGCCGATGATTCTACTGGGCACGGAGATTTACTAAAGATGTCTAAATCTGCCCTTTTGGATGAAACCGCGGTACATTGCTGAAATATGTAATATACAGTATCTAAATCAATTATATTAGCTCTTTTATATGATCGAGCACTTTATTTGATTTCTTTTCATATACAACCTGACACACTATATATATATATATATATATATATATATATATATATATATATATATATATATATATATATATATATATATGTTAAAATCTAGGTAAGTTTACATCACAGGGTAAAAATCCAGTTAATTCTCACCGTGTTTGTATAAAAGTGCTTAATAATGAATAGAGGATTTTATTAGGTGTGTATCTCTACACAGATTATTTTGCTACACATTTGCAGACATAGTTCGGTCCGAGCCATGGATAGCCAGATCTTTCCGGGCCAATATTGTTTCGTTACGCAATGCCATAAGGAAAATGTGTTGACCCGAAAAGATCTAGATATTTATGGCTGTGACCGAAATATGTCTGCAAATGTGTAGCCAAATAATGTTAGTATAAATAAACAAAATTATACATAATATATATATATATATATATATATATATATATATAGAGAGAGAGAGAGAGAGAGAGAGAGAGAGAGAGAGTGAGAGAGAGAGAGAGAGAGAGAGAGATAGTCATTGGTTTGATCAAATCTCCCTCTTTCGTTCTTTATTTCTCTCTCTCCCTCACCTCCCCTCACCTCCTCTCTCTCTCTCTCTCTCCCTCTCTCTCTCTCTCTCTCTCTCTCTCTCCGTAGTTTATATTCTTCATTTCTTGCTACCTTAGTCAGTTCACATTTATCGCAATTTAAAAAAAGAATTCTTACATGTTATTGAATCCGGTGTCTGCCCTTCATTTATCGATTTTTGGCGTTTCCTTTACAAACTTCTTTACGTCATTTCATCGCCCCCTCCCAGCCAATTTCCCTCTTTCCCTTCACATATATTGTCGTCTCCTCCTGCCATTTTGCAACACCAGCCTTCTCTCACCCCTCTCTCTCACTCCCCTATCTCACCCTCTCTCTCTCATCCCTTTTACGCCGCTCTATTCTGTTCTCCTCCTTCCTACTTCTACACCCCCTTTCCCTTCCCCCTCTTTTAAACGGAATCTGTAAACGCTTTGTTTCTTTGCTTTTCCAGGTAAAACATTGAAAAATGTTCCTCCTTAAATATTTATTGTCATCTGTATATAGTTAAATACGTCTCTCAATGTATATCTCTATCTATATAAAAAGTTAAGTATGCGTATATGTTTATATATATATGTATTCACACTCCTAAACTAACTGGCCGATTATTATGAATTTTGGAACACAGCGGCTAGGCGTGAAGGGTCGTAATGTTGGCTATATTTAGTTTAGTTTCGCTTCATACAAAGGAGGCGTAGTGGGAGTGGAAGCTGATCACACATTAATTAATAAATATTCCCCAAATTTCAGTTTTTTTTGAACACTCAAACATATTTTTAGGGTGCATAAAATGGGTACATTTTTCACATTTAAAAATTCAAATATTTCAGATTTACATTAAATTTAAATATAATCCATAGTCATTAGACACTAATTAAGCAAGAGTCAATGGATTACAATTTATTCTTAAGACTTCCTTACAATTTAGACATTTTCTAGAATGAAAGTAATGTAATGCATTTTGATTAAAATTTGAATAAGGATTCTAGACATAAGGTTTAGTAGAATTATATCTTTCTTATAATCTGTGTAAGGGAACATAAAAGTGGTGCAAAACTGTTCTGTTCGGGTAAATCATTTTACTTGTCATGGGGCGGGTATTTTTCTAGTATATATATATATATATATATATATATATATATATATATATATATATATATAGAGAGAGAGAGAGAGAGAGAGAGAGAGAGAGAGAGAGAGAGAGAGAGGGGGAGAGAGAGAGAGAGAATGAAAAGTCACATGATTCCTAACAGTTGACCTCCTATTTCCCCAGTTCTCAATCTTTTGAACAACTATATATAGGGGCATAGTTGAAAGAGATGTTAATGAGCGCCGTTATAACAATAAATAATCCCTAAATGACTCCAAAGAGTAATGCCCAATATGAACACGGACCACATGATCCTAGCATGTAAACGATTCATACCTCACATAAAAGCCGTTCTCGAAGCTGAAGAAGACTTTAATGAATAAAATTAAAAAACAATATTTTTATTCTTATCCTCAAATCGTTTTTCAGTAAAAAGACATTAGTATATGTTTCTAAACATTATTTGTGTGTCTGTATGAATCTGTCAAATAAGTTATGCTCGCTGTATATATTCATGTCAGAAGATTGTAATAGATTATTAACATGTAATAACAATGATTTATGAAATGACATATACACATACAATGCCTGTCTAAAAAGTATCTGACCTAAAGCCAGAAAAGGTATTTCAAATGCGTGACGGAGTTGGGACCCTAATCCCCTTCAAAGTGAGCCCCTTGTGATTGAACACACTTAGCCCCCCGATCCATCCACTGCCGGAAACACCTCTGGAAGTCTTCTTTTGGAATGGTGTTCATCTCCGTCGTCGCGTTAGATTCAGCAGGTGTTTGGAGAAGATGCGATGTGTAACACAAATTAAGGAGTGGTTCAACCGATTCAAAAATGGCCGCACATCAGCGAAGAGTGACCAGCATTCTGGCAGGCCACAAAATGCTCGGAGTGCAGCTGCTGTTGAGAAGGTGCGAAAAAAGAGATAATGCGGAACGCGACGGCGGAGATGAACACCATTCCAAAAGAAGACTTACAGAGGTGTTTCCGGCAGTGGATGGATCGGTGGGTTAAATATGTGCAAGCACAAGGGTCCTACTTTGAAAGGGGTTAGGGTCCCAACCCCGTCACGTATTTGAAGTATTTTTCGGATAGACAGGCCTCGTATATCTCTATGTATATAAAGTTAGGTATGTGTATATGTTTATATATTTCTATGTACAAGATTCATTCCTAAATAACTAACCGATCATTATGAATTTTGGAATACAGCTGCTAGGTGTAAGGATATGTAATGTGGGTTATATTTAGTTTTAAAAGTCTCCATGGCTAGAGTAATGTCCAACATGTAGACGATTAGTACCTCACATAAAAGCTGTCATTGAAGCTGAAAGAGACTTTAATGAATAGAATTACAAAACAATATATGTTTTCTTATCAAGAATATATATATATATATATATATATATATATATATATATATATATATATATATATATATATATATATATAGTTTATAGTTACATTCCAATGACCAACTATAAAGTATATATGCTCTGAATACAACTTCATCGAGCTTGCAATTGGAATATATGCCTAAATATATATCTTTTATAAGAACTTATATATATATATATATATATATATATATATATATATATATATATATATATATATATATATATAAGATTAGTGGGAGAGAATTCCAGCAGAGTGCTCAATTATTAATAAAATTAAAAAATAAGAACGTAATATTTATTTATATATGTATTACAAAAGATGAGAATAACATTGGTACCGTCGGTTTCAAATCCTAACACAGAGGACCTATAATAGGTCTCCTTTACCGGACTCTCTTCAGCCTCTGTTTATGTCTGTCTCCATGGAAAAAGACCTTGAGATTTGAAACCGATGGTACCGATGTTGTTCTGATATTCTGTAATACATATATAAATATATATATATATATATGTGAGTGTGTGTGGGGGGGGGGAGGTGTAGGTGTTTTGCGTTCCCATGACAACGCGTTCGCATATATCTTTTCGCCTCTGTCGAGAGAAAGAGGGTCTCTCTTCTCGCCAGAACGACAGCGCCCTGAGCCCACCATCCTCATCCCTCCACTGATGTGCTCCACCTTTTTGTGCATTCGTACGCACATGCCTACGAATGGAGTTGTTTTTTTGTTTTTTTTTTCATTTAATTTTTTTTTCTACATTTTCTGTCATTTTTCTTTTTCTATTATTTTTATTATTTTTCTATTCAAAATTTTTTCTTTTTATCTCTACGTAAGAGTGTTGGCTTTTTATTTTATTTTTTTTTAATTTTTGCATTCGGTTCTTTGTCTTTTAGTGCTAAGCAGTTTTCATGAACCTAAAATGGATTGGCAAATAGGCACCTTGCTTTCTTACTTGCTAATATGCTTGTTTTTATTGAATCTCCTTTTGTCTTTCGGCCGATTGGAAAGAGTCTTGGAGTTGTCGGTCAGTTGTATTCGATCCCTCAGGGACAGAGATGGACTGGACGAATGCCACAAAAAGTGTGGACGAGACGATGCAATGGCGGGCATGCGACATAGACTGTCCATTTGATATTTGTATAGCCGGGGAGTTAGGGTTAGGGTTAGCGAAACATTACCTTTACCTTTTTTGTTGTTGTTTTTTTTCCTCTTTTCTTTTTCTTTCCTTTATCATAGCGTTTAAATATTTTGATCACCATTATTTCAATTATTTACTTATTGTTATTTTTGTTAGATTTAATCCTCAAATTCCATAAGCGATACTTCTGATAAAGGGGGATTAATTGCTGTTTCTGGATCGAGTGAGTGCTACATAGAGATATTCAATCTTCTTATAGTATTAATCATCATTCAACCATCAATATAGCCATCATATTAATTCTTATCCTCGATTGGCTTTTGGTCTTGATAAGTGGGGACTCATTAGTAAAAACAATGCTTTTTAATTACTTTCATTCTTTCTTTTTTTCATTCTTTCATTCGCATTTCCTTTCTTTCTTTTATTCTATTTTTCATTCTCTCATTCTTTTATTTTTTCATTCTTTCTTTCATTCATTCTTTATTTCTGTCATTCTTTTATTCTTTCTTTTATTCTGTCTTTCATTCTGTCTTTCATTCATTTTTTCATTCTGTCTTTCATTCTGTCTTTCATTCATTCTTTCATTCTGTCTTTCATTCATTCTTTCATTCTTTCATTCTTTCTTTCATTCTGTCTTTCATTCATTCTTCTATTCTTTCATTCTTTCATTCATTCTTTCATTCTGTCTTTCATTCATTTTTTCATTCTTTCATTCTTTCTTTCATTCTGTCTTTCATTCTTTTATTCTTTGTTTCATTCTGTCTTTCATTCTGTTTTTCATTCATTTTTTTTATTCTATCATTCTTTCATTCTTTCTTTCATTCTGTCTTTCATTCATTCTTTCATCCTGTCTTTCTGTCTTTCATTCATTCTTTCATTCTTTCGTCCTTTTATTCTTTCATTCTTTCATTCTTTCATTCTTTCTTTCATTCTGTATTTCATTCATTCTTTCATTCTTTCATTCATTCTTTCATTCATTCTTTCTTTCATTCTGTCTTTTATTCAGTCATTCATTCATTATTGCATTCTTTCTTTCTTTCATTCTGTCTTTTATTCATTCTTTCGTTCTTTCATTCTTTCTTTCATTCTGTCTTTCCTCCTTTCGTCTTTCATTCATTCTTTCTTTCTTTAATTCTTTCTTTCTTTCATCTTCTCACCGAATGTCTTACTTTGTTTTTCTTCTTTCTGTTTTCTCTTTCTATCTTTCTCACCAATTACAACCTGTCTTTCTTTTTCTTCTTTTGTCATGTCATTCTTTTATCCTTAGTTTTTGTTCTTCTTTCTGTTTTCTTCCTTCTTTTACAGCCCGTGCCTGTCTTTACTTTGCCTCCTTCTTTCTTTTACCTTTTTCACCCCACGTCTTACTTTCTTTCTTCCACATTTTTTATATTTCCTTCCATCTTACATCTTTTTCTTTAGTTCTATTTGCCCGTCTTTCTTTCCGTCTTTATTTCTTCTTCGCTTCTTTTAAGTTTCTTTCCGCCCATTTTTTTTCTTTCACATTTTAACATGTCTTTCCCACTTCTCTTTCTATCTATTTTATTCATTTCATCTGTTGTTAACTTTCGATCTTTATTTAGTTCTTGCTTATTTTCCTAGTTCATCTTTTCCTCTTTCCTGATTTTCTTTTTACATCGTTTCTTCTATTTTATGTCGAAATATTTTTTCTTATTATTCCCCTTTTCCTTCATCTTTTCTTATTTCTTACTTTTCTCCTGCAGTTTAATTATATCTATTACTAGTTTTCTAATATTTCCAAAATTGGATGCCATTCCCAATGTTTGTCTAGAAGGCCGTGTAATATTGATGCAGAGTAAGAGTCACTATCAACTTCTATGAATTTAAGAGTTCTTTTATCTAAGATGATGGATTGGTTTCGAACTATGAGATAAAACAAAAAATTTTAATTTATATATAAAAACTTCCCAAGAAACAATACTTTAGGCATGAATAATTAATTTAAAAAAAATACAATTGAGGTATTGTACTCAACGATAAAAAACCTTGCGCTCATAATAATATCTTCGAATAATACTAAACTGAATAGCTAACAAATTAACACATGAATAATAACAAAATATATCCACCAATATTAGACGGATGTGGCTATATAACGACTCCAAACTTTCCATTAAATTTCTGAAGTGATATACCAATGCAAAGTTATAGAGCCTAGTAAATCATCTGTATACATGGGAGCAATAGACAGAACTTTTAAGATAAGATACAATAACATTTGTGAGAATACCGCTAGAATAGGGCTTTCGACACATCTGCATCATTAGCTAAACACATTAGAGCATCATAAAGCAGAAACATTACCTATAAGTTAAAAGTATCTATTATAGCTAAGGCAAATAAATACTTACCGGGGAAGTTCAAAAGATGGAAACTTGATAATATAAACATCCAAAGAAACCTTAGGAAATTAAAAAAATATAGAAGTAATTGAATCCTGTTTACATATAGCTAAGTATAAATTTAGTAGGTATAACCTCCATGAATAAAAACTGATAAAACAGATGGGAATTGCGTAGTTATAGTAACTATAAAATTTATTAAAACAAGCGTAATTAAAACTACTAGCAAATATATGCTCCCTTCGGTTGCATATTTTTGCTAGTTGGAAGCAGAATAGATACTACACTACCTCCACACCTCTCGAAAAAGGAGGAGGTAATGCCTGGGAAGATGGTATCATGACAACAGAACAGATACTACACTACCTCCACACCTCTCAAAAAAGGAGGAGGTAATGCCTGGGAGGATTGTATCATGACAACAGAACAGATACTACACTACCTCCACACCATCAAAAGGGAGGAGGTAATGCCTGGGAGGATTGTATAATGACAACAGAACAGAAACTACACTACTGTCACACCTCTCAAAAGAGGAGGTAATGCCTGGGAGGATGGTATCATGAGAACAGAACAAATGAGCATTTAAAGATAGTACATAGTCTGAAATTGTATATACTATACTATTTCATAATAAGTACAATAGTCTTAAATATTATAGTTCTTGGCTTCAGACAGACAGACAGACAGACAGACAGACAGATACGTAATCTCCATTATTAATAGATAAGGTAAAACATAATTTCGGCAAATTGACTAAAATGTTAGATAAAAAGAACATAGTGATAATTTGTAGATTGATAGGAAGGAAATCCGGGTATGAGAGGTCAATGTAACAAACAGAGCAAGAGTAAAATAAAATAAAGTAACACGGAATCACATAATCACCGGTGCAATAATTTATTTCGACCCTACGGCCTTATTCAAGCATCCAAGCGAGGTGATTACATTTTTGAAAAAGAGAAAAGAGAAATTCACACTCACCATTTCAATACACATATAGAGAGAGCGACAAGATATTCAATACATATCTTGAGAGAGGGGAAAATTAACTAATTAAGACGTATATTGAGGACAACATATTTAATATATATAGAGAGAGAGGGGGAGATAGTGCGATTTATAACGGAAGGCAATACAGTGAGGGGGGAAAGAGAGCAATAAATAAATATAAAGAGGGGGAAATTGTATGATTTACCGCGGAGTGGGTAAGGAAGTTGAGGTATCCCAAAACGGGGGTCAGCCTGTCTAGGTCAGCCTGTCTAGGTTCCCTCCCCCCAACAATCCAACCCCAAACTCCCTCAAATTGTCTCTGAAGGCCGGCAATTCAAATTGTTCGTCTGGCGACTGATACGTTACTTTGGAAGTGGGAGGAAGGAAAGATCAAACTGAAAATAGATTATCAGACAATCAAGTTTATATATATATATATATGGTGATTTCTACTACCTTACAGAAGGGCTACTCGCGTAGTTGCTTTCTGCCATGTGATCTCATATGGCTCAGTAGACCAGCACTCGACAGACAGATTCTTTAATATGAACAACACACATAGTCGAGCTGAAATTTGTTTGGGACGTCTTACGCTTTCAAGATGAAGTACTCAGTCGCCTTGCCTCAAATCTCACGCAGTCATCATAAACGCGCTTTCACCAAACCGATAACCCCGGAGCCCCCCTCTCCAAGTCCTCCAAGTTTAGCTAAGGTTTTCAAATTGTCCGTGACGATATCTTTAGAACGTCCATTTTGCTTGTGTCTCGTGAGTTTACAATGCTGCAGTTCTTCATGTACCAGTTGTTTATGGAGGCTGTCATACTCCATCCTAACCAGGTGTCAAGCCCAGCGCACTTGACTACGTATAACGCGCACTTGTATGCCCCACACGCGAACTTGATGCAGAACAGTGGGGTCTGGTGCAAACTTACTTTTAGGATCACCCTAAGGCATGTTTGGATAAATCTCTGCAGGGACTTGATGTGGAGGTGGTACGAGAATAAAAGATTAGATATAAGACGCATGATTCGTACACAAAAAGCTTTGTTTTTTATACTAAAAGCTCTGTCTGACCATACGCGCTTTTTAAGTCGACCAAAGGCTTTGCTAGTTTTTTTTTTATTATCTTAGAAGTATTTCGGAATCGATGGATCCATCTCGAAAGAGAGTGCTTAGATATATTAAGTGAAGTTCACTCTCTGCGTTTATTGACCGATATGTGATAAAATTCGGTGCTACATTTAACGTATTATTTCTTATTCTTTTTCTTCTTCTTTTTCTCTTATTCTTACTCCTCCTCCTCCTCCTCCTCCTCCTCTCTTTCTCCTATCCTCGCTTTCCATATTAACGAAGTGAGACAGCTAGAAAATAGTAGTAATTTAACTCGTCGCTGGAGAGAGAAAAAGAGAAAGATATAGAGAGAGGGGGTGGGAGATATAGCGAGCAGAAAGAAACCAATTTTGGAGTCTTTTTATTTTTTTAAATAACTGGCTTTGCAAACTCTCATTATAAAAACACTTATGATAACGCTTTCAAGGATGACCGCATTATTTATTTTAATAAGAAAAAAAAAACGATATTCCATTCGCATCCTATTCTCTCCCCACCTTATTCTTGTTCTTTACAAACGTAGTAAGTCTCGTTTATTTGTCATGCGTCGTAGATTTGTTAATTTAGTTTTCCTTACTCTTTGCGGTGCACGACGGTATCTAGCTGCAGCGTCGCCTACCGTTGACTAAAGGCCTTAGCTTGATTTCCGGTCAGACACTGGATCAACTGACAGCAGATGTCTTGGAACTTCCGGGAGATGCATTAGCAGCAGTCACGGCAGCGACACTTCTGGATGTTGTAGTTTAATAAGAGAACTGACCTGGTTTATTCTTTAGACAAAGGTTAGATGTCCTGCTGTGAATGCTACGTGTCAGATCGATATAAATATTGATGCACATGTTAATTGGCTTCTTTTTTTTAACAGATCGTCGTCTTGATCGACACTTTTAAAGGTTGAAGGTTCAACCCCTACTACAGGTGATAATAACTACACAATAGCATAAACGAACACTCCTACCCGGTTATGGTCGACGGGATGAGAATAATCTACCTTCGTGGATTAAATAAGTTTTCACTCCGTAATTTCGTCCAGATTTCTGATTCGACATAAAGATCTTGATTATAAGGTTCGTAAGTTCGAGAAGATGCACCTGAAAAAGATAGGAGGTTACATCGGCAGAAACGTTGTGAATATAACAAAAAAGATAAAAAATAGTAATCAGAATAATCCAAATAATCCAAATAAGGGACTAAAAACAAAATGGCCGCCCTAGTTTAACAGAATTTTAATGTCTTCGTTTGTTCTTCTTCATCATCATGATAATAATTATTATTAATATAATTAGTAGTAGTAGTAGTAGTAGTAGTAGTAGTAGTAGTAGTAGTAGTAGCAACAGTAGTAGTAGTAATCCACTGGTAACTGCGCAAACGAATGCATTTTGAACATTCAAACAAATAGTACAAACACAAACCGGAAATAGCATTGGAAAATGAAAGGTCTTAAATCCTATGAGACATGGAAACACAAACGGATAAACTTGTCCAAGCAAGAAGACAAGACACAATAATAGTCAACAAGAATGGCAAACAAGCCAAATTGTAGATGTCACCGTTCGGATTATTCAAAGGGTGAAGCTGAATAAGACAAACTAAGTAAATGAATAGAACTTGCCAGAATGCTAAAAGGAATACGGAAAATAAATAAAAACACCCTAATACCAATAATTGTAGGAGCACTAGGAACAGTTCCGAAAAAAACTGGAAAAAGCTAGGAAAAAATAGAGTCAAGGGAAGGATTGACACCATATAAACCACTGCATTGATAAAAAATAACCAAAATATTCAGAAAAGTCTTAGATTGCGGAAACCAATCTATATAACCAGATGACACTTGACAGTCCAAACAAGTTAAAATAGAATGACCCTTTGTAAACACAACTAGAAGTATAGATGGAACATAGGTAGAGAACCCTGAGGAAACTGGGACTGCTTGGGTAGAGATATAAAAAAATTATATAATATGACCCCCCCCCCTCCTCGGCAGTGTCACCAACATCGTTTGGTAACACAGACAGATCTAGACTGGAATTTACGGAATTTACTGGAATCATAAGGGAGGCGTATATTGTCACTTAAATTCCAGAGAAAGCCACCGGTCGTTATCAACAAGTAAACGATGGTAAACGGCTGGTGCGAGAACATCAAGTTAATTGCAATAGTGATCGAAAGTAGCGGAAAGTAAAAGAAAATCTGCGGAGACTTGTTATCACTCTCGTAACATCACATGTTTTTTACCAGTAGAGGGTCACTGATAATAATAATAATAATAATAATAAAAATAATAATAATAATAATAATAATAATAATAATAATAATAATAATAATAATAATAATAATAATAATAATAATAAAGACTGGCCAAAGAAGCGACGCACGAAAACACATGGACATGGCTACGAAAAGGTTACACTTTTGAACAGAGAAACGGAATCGCTACTGACAGCCGCACAAAACAATACGACCAAGACAAACTATAACAAAGACAAAATAGACAAACCCCAAGAAAATAGTGAATATAAATTCGGTGCATAAAGAGGCGAAACAGTAAATAATATCATAGCCAAACGTAGCAAAGTAGCACAAAAGAAATATTTAAAAAGAAAACAGACATGAATGCTGTGAATTGTGCAAACGGATGAACTTTGAACTCGCAGACAAATGGTACAAGCACAATCTGGAGACAGTAGTGGGGAATGAAAAGAACAAAATTCTCTGGGACATGGAGATACAAACAGATAAACTCATCCAAGCAAGGTGACCGAAATTGCCAAATCGTAGATTTCGCCGTCTCGGCTGTTCACCGGGTGAAGATAAAAGAGACAGAAAAACTAAGCAAATACACGGAATTTACCCGAGAGCTGAAAAGAATACGGAACATTAAGAAAGTTAGTGAAATACTAATAATTGTAGGGGCACACGGAACAGTTACAACTAATATGCCACATGTTATATGGAAATAAGTTTGACGGCGATATAAACCGTGGAACTTCGCCGCCTACTCTATTACACCTGAAAGAATTTTTTTTTTAAATAGGGAAAAATGGTTTCTCTTCATAATGTAGCAGGTTGCATGAATTAATTGTTTTCTGTCGATCTATCGAAGTTGCGATTCGGCTTGACGATCATTGTAACCGTCGCCTCTTCAACAGGTGCGCGTTTGCATGTAACAAAATTCACGCGTGATCGCTGCGGCGAGATCACGTGATCAGTAGAACATCCTCAGTTCGTGACTTACTCCCAACAAGGCAAGATGTGATCCTCCGATTCTCTGCTGTTGGACCAGCGGAGAATCTACGAACTCCGGGAAAAGATTATATATTCAACTCACTGTATTATCTTTTATTTTGTCCCTACATCAATCTATTACTCGTCTGTGCACCGTGTTCTTCAATTGATTTACGCCCCAAAGAAAACTTACACAAACCAACAACCTATCCTTGTCCAGTACTCGTCATTATCACATCTAAAAAAGAGTTTTTTAAACAGGCTTCGACCAAACTAAAATACAAACAAACTTGGAGATAGGTCTACTACGCCATAAACAACTAGTGGCAAACACGTTGTTGCTTTTATGGATGGCAAAGCACGCAGGTCGCACGTGGTCGATACATATAAATACTTTTGTTTCAGCGTGAACTCTTTCTTTCTCACAAAATCTATTACATCATTAATATTGTGTAACCATTCTCATAAAATATAAAGACTAAACAATATTATCCATGTGTACACGCGTTTCGGATATCCAATTTGTTATTACTTTTACACAGGTTAAAAAAAAATGGGCTCTTTTATGGCGGCGATAAGGTGAGTCAAGACTATTTCTACCACTCGGTCCAGGTTCTGGCTCACCACGTCCGCCACAAAACGTGATAGAAGATGATCATACGGATCAGTGTAATTCGATAGAAATATTTGCCTCTGCCTACGTGGACGCTCGAGGCGGAAGAAGATACAATCTTTTAGATGACTCTAAAATATTCAGGTGAGATGAGGGGGTCCAATGCAGAATCTATTTTTTTTTAAGTTATACTTAATGTGTAAGGTCTTATTTGCTGGTCAATGCAATTTTTATTGCAAAAAATAAAACTGTCCTATTGCACATATACCTGGTAGAGTATGTGGGGGAGAAGCAGCACATTATTTTTGTTATAAGGTCGTGATTAGAAAAAAAAGCTTGTGAAGGTTAATTATAATTACAAATTGCATGTGACCAACCAAATAGCGATTAGGTTGTGTATAGTGAGCTTAGCTTTGGCTGAAGACTACAAAAGAAACTTAATAAGATCGAACCAGTGCATATACTCGGAAAGGAAAAGTCACCACTAGCAGTGACAATAGAAGGCGTCAAAATGGCGACTAAATTCTTCGTATTCACGAAAAATGCCATATCCGGTTGCGCATGAGCAATGAACGCATAATGCGTCCATTATGAAGTCGTTATTCTAAAAAAAACTGCATGTGAATTTACAAGGATATTTAATTTGAATTACTAATTCCTGACATTGTTTGTTATTATCTATGTTTACTTACTTGCTCTTCTCTTCTTCCACTGACTCCCAATCTCCATGCACTTTCTTTCTTTCTTTCTCTCTCTCTCTCTCTCTCTCTCTCTCTCTCTCTCTCTCTCTCTCTCTCTCTCTCTGTTTATATGCGTCTATATGTCTGTCGTTCTCGATTTTTCCCATGAATTTTAGTCTCTCTCTCACTCTCTATCTCTCTCTCTCTCTCTCTCTCTTGCTCTCTCTCTCTCACACACACACATACATACAAAATCTCTATTTCTGGGTTAACTCTTAGGTCGTTCTCGATTTGTGTATATATGTATATCACTGTTAGATAGCAACTGTGCATATCAGTGTTTCAATCTGTGTGGTTTATACATATACTAGTGTAAACTATCCTTCAAAAATGACGAAAAAATTATGCTTCTGCCAATGTTCGCACTAATATTCAGATAGAATAACGTCTGAATTGGTTAGCCTGGTAATTTTCATGAAGAATGAAACATAAATGTTTATGTGTGACTAACTTGCCATAAGTATATTTTCGGACTATATATATATATATATATATATATATATATATATATATATATATATATATATATATATATATATATATATATATATATATATATAGTCCAAAGAAGCTTTGAGTCATTTAAAAAAAAAAAAAGGAAGTAAAATGCAGTTTTAATTCCCAGAGAAACTAACTAAATCCAAGATATTGCAGATATATATATATATATATATATATATATATATATATATATATATATATATATATATATAATTTAGATACTGTATATTACATATTTCAGCAATGTACCGCGGTTGCATCCAAAGGGTCAGATTTAGACATCTTTAGTAAATCTCTGTGCCCAGTGGAATCATCGGCAAGCTGGGACGATTGTAGTCACTGCCCGATAGGGAATGGCGTCAAAAATGACTACAATCATTTCAGCTTGCCGATGATTCCACTGGGCACAGAGATTTACTAAAGATGTCTAAATCTGCTCTTTTGGATGAAACCGCGGTACATTGCTGAAATATGTAATATACAGTATCTAAATAAATTATATTAGCTCTCTTATATGATCGAGCACTTTATTTGATTTCTTTTCATATACAACCTGACACTATATATATATATATATATATATATATATATATATATATATATATATATATATATATATATATATATATATATATATATAAGTCAGATTCATATTATATTCCAGTCACCATGTTTTTATTTTATTATTTTTATTTTTATTTTTTCAGATTTCCAAAAAACATAACATTTCTGTGAGATATATTTTTTACGGTCCATTTCATTTGTCTTGTGCCAAACAACATTTTTATGTCAATATCGTATCTGCAATATTACAAAATAAGCACTTAAACTAGGTGTAAAACGATGTTCCGGCTTCTGCTGTTAAATACTATCTGACTTAGCTTACTATATATGTCCGCTGATTTTACATTTATAGTTTAAATTCTTTCCATTCCTATGTAGAGGGGTTAAATATCAGACTTACTTTGCAGCTGGGTTCGAATCCGGCAGTAATTAGCATCTATTACACTGAAACACTGGTGTATTCAGGTTATAATAACGAATATTTATTTTTAAAATATATAAATTTACAAAGGGTTCCGTTCGAAATCCCGTCCAGATTCCCGAGTTCGACAGAAATATTCCCGAGTTCGGAAAAATACACCTGAAGAAGACCGGAGGTTACAGCGGCCGAAACGTTGTGATGATAACACTCAAGATGAGAACAGTAGTCCGAATAATCCAAATTGTTCAGGTTTTTTTTGTTGTTTTAATCAGTGTTTATTAAAGTTTTTTTTTTATTAACGATAAGATTTTGTATTTCAGATGTTTTGTTAATGGAAGGACAACTGCTAAGTGAACCTCTATAAAAATGGCTACTCCTCAAGAGGAAACACAAATGTGTATTCTGGTTTCTTGAGACAAAATAGAATGTGCAGACTCAGCGAAACTACGGAACTAAATATGGAAAAGAGCCACCATCGTGTTCTTCAATTCGTGAATCGCAGAAAAAAAATTTATGGAGACAGGATCAGCGCTGGATAAATCGAGGATTGAGCGACCACAACTTCTGAAAAAAGAAATCGAGTACCGCCTTGATGTGCTTCGTGCAACTAATAGTTCCCATATAGAGGTGTATTAAATGGGTTTAAAAACAACTTAATAAAAATTAATTAAAATAAAACGAATAGAGTTGTAATGACTAACGAGAACAGACGTAACTTGGGAAAGCTTTATTCAGCACACAATGTCGGTACAGTATTAGTGCTACTATTTATAGTGGTTAGTAGAAGCAGGAGAGTTCTCCAAAGGGGAGATAAGTCAGAGTAAGGAAAGTTACTCGTAATTATTCATTACAAGAGTCCAGATATCTCAACTTAATAAACTTGTTATTGTATTTTATTTTATTTTTTATTTTAAATTGTAAAGAGATTTTATGGACTTGATGGTATATAAATACATGTTTATTTACCGTTACCTGCTGCGACAATTCTTCTGGCTTATAACATTGAAGAATCCGAATATTGAGTAATCTCATACAATTAAGATAGACAACGAGTTATGAATCCTCTAAACACACACGTGTCAAGTAGTATTTGGACAGTATGCACGCGTCGGCAACAAAATACAATAAAGAGACCTGGTTATAACAGAATAGATATTTATTCATTTCTGCGGGACTGCTGCAAAAGGGCATCCCATAATTTTCCCCGACTTCCAAGCGAAAACACACTCCAGATTGAATGGTAATTTCTTAATGAATAGGAGGTATACCTCGAAAATTAAAAAATATGATACCATTCATACCATTCCGATTCAACACATTACGTTGGTGAATAATAACGACACTGGTGCGTATCACATATTTTATCAATTTTATTTCTTCGATATGTTATATCGTAAATCAAGGAATACTAGTTATACGAATCGAATTAATCAGTGCAATTTTAACATAATACAGAAGGAGAAGAATACCCGACACAGGACTCGTATAAGCAATATGTATAGCATTTTTAGCTACACATTTTCATACATACAGAAGAGAGTTTAAATTACCTACTAGACACCATCCTCGAGTGGCTTCGGTCTCTCTGTACAAGGGTTTGTCAGGACAACCTGACATGAGGATACTTCACCCTACAAGTAAACATAAACTAAATATTCAAAATAACATAGTATTCGCAGCACAAATAAGATCCCCTCCCTAGCATGGCTATACACTTGCTCATACGAGGAATAGTGCACCTTCTCCTAGTGATGTTACTGGATACTCCACCAGACTAGATGAATTACTGTCCTGGAATTTGGTAAGACCAAGAGACCACAATAAAGATATACTACAACATAGATAACTGGTCAATTGGAGAGAACAAAATTAATGTTCTTAACTTCTTTCCTAACTCAACGTTTGAGAAATAAAAGAGAACTTTAATTGAATATTCGAATATCTATTTATCTCCTATAGAGATCAAGTGCTAGCCCCAGGAAGGGACCCTTGATTTCTGAGAACTTCGACTGAAGTAAAATGAAACATATATAAGAGATACATGTCTACTCTATCCATCGAGTAAGTGATGAAAAGTAATTTATTTTTTACATTTAAACGTTATTTATTTGGTAGTTAATCGTATCTCGTTTATTTTAATTTGGCGGTGTAGGCTGAGATTTCGGAGGCATACTTCATAAATGGTAAAGTTTACAAAAAAAATAAAATACTAATGCGTCCACGTTATTTACCGTGTTGCCTAGAATACGTATCCCATAATTAATAATGATAAGTTTAGCTTGCCTTACACATACATATTCACGCGCGTAAACCTGTCCAGTGACAATTTTAGTAGATAATATGACTTAAAATCAAGATATAATGACACTAAACCTTATGTCTAGAATCCTTATTCTATTTTTGAACAAAATCCATTACATTATGTTCAATTTAGAAAATGTTTAAAATTTAAGGCTTAAACTTAAGGGGTCTTAAGGAGAAACTGAAATTCAGGAAATCTAGCTTAATTGGTGTCTTATTATTATGGATTAAATTCAATGCAAATCTGAAATATTTGAATTTTAAAATGGAAGTTTGTGCCCATATTATGCCCCTAAAATCTCTTTAAAATACCCAAAAGAAACTGGCATTTGAGGTATATTTATTAATTGGTGTCTAATACCTATTGTTACAATTTCACAAAAATCGGAGGTATTTGAATTTTCGTGATGGACTTTTACCTCCTTTGCATAAAACTAAATTAAACTAAATATTGTCCACATTACGAACTCCTACACTTTGCATCTGTGTCCCAAAATTCATAATGATCGGTAAATTAGTTCAAGAGTGAATTTATGTTAATACGAATATATAAACATATACACATACCTAACTTTACATTTTTTTTAAATATCGGCATTAATAACGACAACTAACAGAACGAGAAAGTGGTAAAAAAACAAATAGGCAACAAATAAATGTTACGATCGGCAAGATAAGGTACTCTTCTACTAACCTGGATAAGTTTATTTGTGTTTTTACTTATTTTAAAGAGCTTTATTGTTCAAAACAAACCTGGAGTTCACCTGTTCAGTTAAGACGAAAGAAAAATGGCTGTTCATGAGTTTAGCACAGAGATCCTTGATAATTGGTGAAAAATCGAAAAATAAACAAAATAGTGTTAGAAACACATCAAATAAATATCACCAATCGTGGGAAGAGATCATGTTCTACCAGTATTTTGATTAATTTTCGTTTTTTGTGCGACTATCCAAACTCTGCAATTTCAGCCATTTTTTTCTAACCGAACAGGTGGACACCAGGTTTGTTTTGAACAAATAAACTCTTTAAAATCAGTTAAAACACAAATAAACTTATCCAGGTTAGTAGAAGAGTAACTTTTCTGGCCTTTCGTAACATTTATTTGTTGCCTTTTTGTTTTTTTAACACCTTTTTCGTTCTGTTAGTTGTCGTTATAAATGCCCAGAAAATCTAGTTCATATGTAAAATGTATCTTTCTTTGAATTCGGCTGGTTGGTGTTTCGCGAAAATGACCCTTCGATAAAATGACTTTTTCGACGAAGTCGCTTTTCGGCCAAACGACATTCATCATTCTGATTGCATCTCAGAATTAATACCTTTCCTCGTTGGATGTTTCATTTAATGTTTATTGTATTTATCAGGATCGATATCAATCAGTATCTGTCACATCTGCCACATCTCTCTATCTCGATCAATACTTTTGAGGATTTCAATTTTGTTGCTGTCCATTCGTATATTCTATTACCAATCTCTCTTACGCCCCATATCTTTCCTTCTCTCTCTCGCTCTCTCTCTCTCTCTCTATCTATCTATATATCTATCTATCTATCTATCTATATATCTATCTATACATATATATATATATAACTATCTATCTATCTATCTCTCTCTCTATCTATCTATCTATCTATCTATCTATCTATCTATCTATATATCTATCTATATATATATATATATATATATAACTATCTATCTCTTTCTCTCTCTATCTCTCACTCTGCATATATGCATGCCTCTCTGCCTCTCTCAATCTGTCCCTCTCTCTTTATTTCTCTATCTATCTATCTATCTATCTATCTATCTATCTATCTCTATCTCTCACTCTGCACATATGTATGTCTCTCTGCCTCTCTCAATCTCTCTTCTCTCTCTCTCTCTCTCTCTCTCTATCTATATATCTATCTATCTATCTCTTTCTCTCTATATCTCTCACTCTGCATATATGTATGTATACCTGCCTCTCTCAATCTCTCTTTTTCTCTCCCCCCATCTCTTTCTCTCTCTCTCTCAAGCTCCATTCAAGTCGAGCACTTTGAGAGAAATATGAAAAAGTACCTAATTATATAATATTGCAAGTTCTACCCCTTGACAAATCGAACACTTTCTGAGACTTATTCGTAAATACAATATAGTGGTTATTTATCTCAGATTTACATATAACTGTCACGATAGTCGAGTGATTAAGAATGTTAGATTGGAGTTATTCAGATCCAGGGTTCAAATCGTTCGATCGGCGGTATAGTTATATAAACCACACTGATGATGTTAGTGAAAATGAAACATATATGTCCGTGGATAATAAATAATTATATAGATGTGTGTGCATATAGCCATTTATTCTTGTGATTGTATATCTATATAACTATCTATATCGATCTGTTTATACATATCAATGTATAAGTATATGGTCATAAGGGAGGAGACGATCTCTGCCAATCACACGGTTCGAACTCTAATACGAAAGTGATATAAAACTCAGTAGTCGAAGCGCGTACAAATGTGCCCACCACGCATTGTCTAAAATGGAGAGTAAATTAACGTCTGAAATAGCAATGTCTGGGTCATCGTGTCACAAACAAGAGTGAGGTGATAGATGGGGGGGCGGAAGTCTGAACTCATTGCCACGTTTCGGATTATTATGCGTTTTTATATTTATAAATTTATTTATAATAGATATTATGTCTTTCTTCTGTCTTTCTTACAACACATTTCGTTTTTCATCAGAATTTGCGTTTCCTAAAACATTTCACTCAATTGCATTCAAGTATAAATTTAGTTTCCCTTTTCCTTCCTTTGTAATCCGAAACGTGACAATGAGTTCAGACTTTCCCCCCCCCCCCATCTACCACCCTACACTCGTTTGTGACACGATGACCCAGACAATATCTTTCTTCCAAGACTAAAGTTAATAAACTAAGTTTCAACCAACCCATCCCTTTCCCCCTCCTAATAACTCCATTAACTGCTACTGCTTACACGAAGCCAAATTTGCCTTTCTTAAATTTTGTTTTTCTTTTCACTCACAGTACGACCGAAGCCCGCTGCTTTCGAGCAGATCAAAATTGATGATTGTATGTTTTTTTTTTCTGCATTTTGATGCATGTCTTCATCCTGAGGAAGTCTCACAATAAAGACGAAACGTTGATGAATACAGAAATAATATAGTTCTTGGCTATCCTTTTTTCATTTTTCATTACGTCGGATTATTTTATTCCTTATTTTTATTCATATATATATATATATATATATATATATATATATATATATATATATATATATATATATATATATATAATTATTTTAATCACTTAAGAAGTGAGACAATCGAAGTAGTAGTAGTGGAAAAAACACCGAACGCTGCAATCACCAATAAAAATAATTACATAAAAAACATGAAATATTTAGGTGATAAAATCGTACATATTTCTAGACAGGGCGATGATAAAACGCTGGACTATAGAAATCAATATCGAAGGTTCGATCCCTGTCTAAGTTAGCCATACTGATGACGGTTGTGAGCCAGAAACACGTGTCCATGGATTACTATTATGTACGTATAAAATAAATTTAAAAAACAATATATATATAGTCATCCACATACAGACTGTTTCGCTGTATCACAGCTCTTCAGTGTGGCTAGATGAGACACACACGTGTGTGTGTGTGCTACGCAATTATGCACAATGTCGAAAACAGACATGAATAGAAGTGTGCGTAATAGCTAAATGAAACCAATCATCCAATATCAAAACTAGAAAAACAGATCGTGAATTAATGAGAGTTCGTTTTTTAAAGGAATATGCAAATTAGTTATCCTTTTTGAAGTCGTTCGCATGTCCATAACTGCGTATATTAGGAAGTTGTTTTTACTTTTTAAATAGAAATGTAGGCTTTTTATATCAATGTCAATGCGACAAATAACTTAACTTCAGACGTATAGATAGATAGATAGATAGATAATTAAGTGTCCATATCTATTTGTATACGTAATGTTCATGTGGTTGGATAGAAGTCAAAGGTGTCTTCTCTCCCTTTCTCCCTCCCCTTTTTTATTTTATTTTTAGAACTTGAAGCATAAATCTTTTACTATAATGACCAGATTCGGCATTAAATAACCCAAAAAGGGTTGATATGCCGTAAAACAAAACTACCAAACCAAAGGTGTCTTCAGTCGGGGGTTCGAATCGTTCGACCGACGGGACAGTTATATATAACGACACTGATGGTTCTTGATTAAGATGAAACATATATGTATGCGGATATTAAAATATTTGTTTTAAAAAATAATTATATATATATAGTATAATATTTTATTTATATAAACATTATTGGTTACATATGTGCATACATGGTTCGGTTGTACTCTTCACAGAGAGTCGACCTCTTTGGTGTGAAGAGCTTGACTCTCTGTGAAGAGTACAACAGAAACATGTATGCACATATGTAACCAATAATGTTTGTATAAATAAAAAATGTATACTTAAGAACAGCTCTACTTATTATCGAGCACTTTTTATAAACACTGGAGTTTCAACGGATTTACATCTACAGAAACTAATACAATACGTGTACTATATATATATATATATATATATATATATATATATATATATATATATATATATATATATATATATTTTTGTGTATCATGTCCATATTTTTTCTATTGCAAGTCAGTTCAATCCTTTTCTGCTCTTCTTTAGATAATATAGTTTCGATCTATTTCGTATTTACTTTTTTTTCTATTCCCAAACTAAGGCACTCGGTGAGGATCGAACTTATCGATGAGCATAAGACAGTCTTTCTATAATCTCATGATTCCTTCATGGCAAAACACTTGTTAGTATTTATTAATCTGTGCTTAATCATAAAGTGAATAAGACTCACCCACTCCCATAGTATTAGTCTGTGGGACCAACTTGGTAACCATGGTTCCACGGCGATGATGACAAGGCCCCATTTTAACTTTGATCCTCGCAATATCTTTCCTTGCCCATTTTAACTTACACCCGACCCATACCCGAAGACTTTAATTTCTTTTACGCTTTCTTGGTCTTGGTGTACATTAACTAAGTTTTGCAGGTTACGTAGACCCAGACTTAAATTAACAGACAAAATCTTCACGGTAGCTTTAGAGTTACCCTTCCGTCTCTCCCATCCCCCTCTTTCTCTTTCTCTCTGTCTCTCTCTCTCCCCCCCCTCTCTCTCTCTCTCTCTCTCTCTCTCTCTCTCTCTCTCTCTCTCTCCTACATACACACAAATATGCTTGCTCTTTTCCCCTGTTTTTTCCCTTACACTTTCATTAACTTTCTGTCCATTTCTCTCTGGCTCTCGCTTTCGCCCGCAAATTCAGTCTTTATCTCTTGTCTTTTTTATTTTCTCTCTCTCTCTCTCTCTCTCTCTCTCTTTCTCTCTCTCTTTCTCTCTCTCTTCCCTTCTCTCATATTCTCCCCCTCTCTCTTATTCTCCCCTCTTTCTCTCTCTCTCTCTCTCTCTCTCTCTCTCTCTCTCTCTCTCTCTCTCTCTCTGTTTATATGCGTCTATATGTCTGTCATTCTCGATTTTTCCCATGAATTTTAGTCTCTCTCTCACTCTCTTTATCTCTCTCTTTCTCTCCCTCTGTCTCTCTGTCTTTCTCACTTTCTCACTCTCTTTCTCTACCCTCTCTCTCTCTACCCCCTCTCCCTCCCTCTCCCTCTCTGTGTTGCTCTCACACACATTCTTTTTTATCAACGAGAGTATAAAAATACAAAATTGAGACAGACAAAAAAACAAGGGAGGAAGGATGTGTAGACGGTTCCAAAAACGGTATGGTGAGTAGGGTAAGGAGGGCTCTATTTCCCAGCCGTACCCGAATAAGACACTATGGTAGGTGGAATGTACGGCTAGCCGGGTGTTTCTGGAGTGGAGTACATGGGGGGGGGGGAGAGAAGACACCGAAAGAGCAGAAACTGTTGGAAAAAAGCGACGGAAAAGACAGGAATAATAAGAAGAAAAAAGCGAAAAGAAAAGGTCGTGTATAAGATATAAATAGGAAGAAATACTCAATGAACAATAAAAAAAGAAAGAAATGCTATAAAAAGAAAGGAAAGAAAGAATAATGATTGAATCGAATAACACTATGGATAGAAAGAAAGAAAGAAATAAAGAAAGAAAGACACTGTCAATAAATAATATAAAAGAAATAAATAAGGGAAAATAAAAATAGGAAGAATTGATGAAGGAATGAATGATTTAATACCTGAAAGAAAAAAAGAAAAGCACATAAGGATATAAAGACAAACAGGCGTCAAGACAAAAGTAGTAGTAGTAGTAGTAGTAGTAGTAGTTTTTGTTTCTTTTTCTACTGAATCAGCACTTATCAAGGCCAAGAGCCACTCTAGGATAAGAGGTAATGGGATAGAATGGTGGTCAGCCGAAAGATGAAGAACACTATGGGAGTAGCAAACATGATCAATAGAATAAACTACGTATGATTACTGATTGGACGGTTCACGACAAGTATTTGCCGACATTGGATTTGAAGACAACTATGCTGTAATTTGTAGGGAAGCAGTCCACGGTAACGTGTTCCACAGACGAGAAGCCCTTGCAAGGGAGATCTGTCCATGGAAATTCCACCTGACGCTAGTCACATGCAGGAAGAAAGCGAAGTCTTTTTGCGTCGTGATAGACAAGTTCTTGCTGTGAATGTCTTACTACTAATAATAGTACTACTACTACTACTACTACTACTACTACGACTAGTATCGATTTCGAAACCTAGTGGGGGTGATCTATTCCCTTCCTTATACCCCTTTTCTCATAGAAGAGACGCTGCTAGTTTCTGTCTATTGTATCGTTATTTCAGTGGGAGGTGATCAACTGGGCTCCAATCGTTGGTTCATCTTTGTACGAAAATTGCGTTCAATTTCAAGGGAAAGAACTCTGCATTATAGCTAGATAGAAACTTTATCTTTCTCGTGAGAAAATCCTAGAAACAGTCCGCGACTACCATTTCGACAAATGGTTAATCATGTGTGCGTGGCGCTGCCAAAAAGGTTGGCAACCCATTTGAATTAGTTGACACCTTCGACTGTAATACTGTGTTTTCTACTTGTACATATAATAAGCCAATACAAGTGCATTGCAACTCTCCCTGGAGACGCCATAGGTCGGAAGGCCATAGTTTTATGTCGATTTGTCCACAAAAGATGAATAAATAATGATGGCATGATTATTGTCTGTCATCCCACGAGATCGTCAGACCTAAATGGGGAAGCTCAAAAATTTAACTTTTCTTTTATTTTACCATATTTCCGCTGGCAATGGATGCATATTTATGAAACGGTCAGACATAGAAATGTATAACATATCGAAGGAGGGCGAAAATGGTTTCCGGGGTCGATAGCAAGTAGGTCAAAAAGCCATAGTAAAATAATCTTTATATATATATATATTTGTATATAGTTGTGGCTTCTTGGAATTTAACTTTGAAACCTCTCTCATTACTTCTCGTGCCTCTAATGACCTACCTATCTACATTCTTATTCTCTCCGCTGGACTCTTCGACACCGGACTTTTTGGCAATCGGACATTTGCTTGCACCCTGGCACAGTTTTGCCCTGCGTTTCTTTCCCTACAACTTTTATTTCATTTTTTCAAATTTTAAATCTTGGCCATTGCCAACTTATCTATCCCAGCGACTTCCTCTGATGATAAGATTTTGATCTTTGAAAAGCCTGGCTTAAGGAAAATTTAACTTGAATAAATTGCCTTTTTGCGGAATATACCTTGCTTTGAACTTTTGAATTGAATTTTGATTTGGCTTTTGCTTTCTCTAATTCCTTTCCATTCTTCTTCATTTCTACCTGCTCTATCCTGGATATTGAGCTGTATACTCTTCACAATAGGGTTTTACCTTTCCTAAAAGTTCGCTTTTAGTACACCTCTTATATATATATATATATATATATATATATATATATATATATATATATATATATATATATATATATATATATATGTGTGTGTGTGTGTGTGTGTGTGTGTGTGTGGAAGGATGAAAAGGAATTAGAAAAGCAAAAGTCAAATCTTTTTTCAATTCAGTTGCTCAGAGCAAGGTATATTCCGCAAAAAGGCAACTTATTCAAGTTAAATTTTTCCTTAAGCCAGGCTTTTCAAAGATCAAAATCTTATCATCAGAGGAAATCGCTGGGATAGATAAGTTGGCAAAGGCCAAGATTTAAAATTTGAAAAAGTAAAATAAAGATTGTAGGAAAAAAACACAAGGCAAAACTGCCCGAATGCAAACAAATGTCCGATTGCATATATATATATATATATATATATATATATATATATATATATATATATATATATATATATGGAGTGTCTGGTAAAATCATCTATGGCGTCAATTTGTGGGTAGACGACACGTGCGTTTGAGAAAAAATCGATCTAAAACAATGCTGTCAAAAGTAAGTTTCCTTGATTGTCTAGCGCCAATTGAAGAAACAGCTGTTAAAATTAATTTATTTGCTGGAGAATAAAGATATGGTCATTGGAATCTTGTTTTCTATTATATTTGTGAGATTAGTGCTCGATTATTAAGAAAAATTCAAAAATAAGAGCATAATATTTATTTACATATGTATTACAGTAGATCAGAACAACATCGGTACCATCGGTTTCAAATATAACAAGGAGGGAACAGCAGGTGACACCGCCTTTCATGGACTCTCTTCTGCTTTTCTATATTCTTTGGTCTTTATGCATATATATATATATATATATATATATATATATATATATATATATATATATTTCATGATTTTGGAGGAAGTACGAAATTTAATTATCGCAAGCATAAACGGAAGACGTGTTTTCTCGTCCATGATTAAAATTCCTCGGTCGGCTGGCTTTTCATTTTTTAGAATTTAATCATGAACGAGAAAACACGTCTTTCCTTCATGCTTGCGATCGTACACACACACACACACACACACATACACAGACATACAGACAGACATATATATATATATATATTTTTTATGGTGATTTTATTCCATTAATTGCGACAATATATATGTTGTTTCGTTAGCCTTTATAATGAGAGCCAATTCTTCAAGCGTTAAATGGGATCACTGCCTAGAATCTTAAATTCAACTTCAACCGGAAATTGAAGATGCATAAAAGGGAGGGGGCGAAGATGGCGCTTAGCCTATAGCGAGGACAGGAAGGGGGGGGGGAGACTCCAACAGGTGATATTTTAGAAAGTTGGGTGGGGTGATATCTAGTGTCTGGGCCATCGTGACCTCAATTTCAACCGGGTCAGAGGGCCGGGTGGGTTTAATTTAATAATGAGAATAAAATTATAAAATTATAACTGTCATTTCTGTTGTAATAGGTGATTATCGTGTAGATAAAAATGTTTTTGATAATTTTAATTTAGGTTATTAATTGCTACTTTTGCATTCTATTTTAATGTAATTATTTACGGATTTTACAATGAGCTCAGTGCCGGTAGTGAATTTTGTTGCGATAATATTTGTTAATTGTAATTATATTATACTAAAATTCATACTAGTGGAATTACTATATAAAAGAAGTTTGATGGTGTTACTATCTTTAGTATTAATAAAAACAATTATAATAACAATAATAATAATAAAGCCAATAGTACCTACGATAGTCGCAGTGACAATAGTATCAATAATAATAATAATAATAATAATAATAATGATAATAATAATAATAATAATAATAATAATAATAATAATAATAATAATAATAATAATAATAATAATAATAATAATAATAATAATAATGGTAATTATTATAATCTTGTTATTTGTGAAGTCATTAGGTGGTCCTTCTTTTGAACAATGGACAAAGAAAGGCCACTTCTCTTCCTTCGATGTTTCTATGGGCTCTCTTGACTTTGCCGAGGTGACAGACTTGGTTGGCCTGTACTTACTATATAACCTAACAAAAGATCTCGAAGTCGATTCGATCGGGCTTTACAGAGATGATGGCCTAATGTATGTTAAAAACACAAATGGACAAAAGTGTGAACAAACCAAAAAAATAATACTCAAAGAAATAAAACGAATAGGCCTAAAGGCTGAAATAACATCAAATGTCAAACAGGTCAACTTCCTCGATATTACTTTCAACCTCACTAGTGATACTTATGAGCCCTACGCTAAAGATAATTCCTACCGCCTTTATGTCAACCCATTATCTAACCACCCTAGATCTGTAAGTAAACACATCCCTGAATCAATTAGTAGAAGGATTAGCAACAACTCCTCTAATATAGATATATTCAATAAACATAAGAACTTTTATGAAAAAGCACTAAAGGAGAGTGGATATAAAAATACCAAAATAGAGTATATTCCAACTACACAAAATAACCCTAGTAGGAACAAAAATAGAAATAGGAAAATTATCTGGTATACACCTCCATTTAACAATTCAACTAAAACCAAATTAGGGAATAAATTCCTAAACTTAATAAATACTCATTTCCCCAATAACAACATACTCCATAAAATCTTTAATAAGAACACACTGAAACTAAGCTATTGTTGTGGTGACAACCTGGAAAATATCATAAAAAAGCACAACAGTAAAATACTAAACACCTCAATAACCTCAAATCCTAGAAGAACATGTAACTGTACTAACAAATCAAACTGCCCTCTAAACCAAAAGTGCCTATCAACCCAAGTGGTTTATGAGGCATCTATCTCCTCAACCGAAAACCCATCCCAGACTAACTATTATATTGGTCTGGCAGGTAACAATTTCAAGGAAAGATTCTACAACCATAAACTCTCCTTCAACAACCCTGACCATCCTGGCCAAACTGGACTATCACTACACTACCACAAAATGAAAACAAAAAAAGAAACTCCCATAATAAAGTGGAAGATCCTAAAAAAATCTAGCACATGCAAATCAATGAACTCACAATGTAGATTATGTTTGAATGAAAAACTAGAAATTATCCGTTTTAAAGACAGAAATAAACTCCTAAATAGAAAACAAGAAACGTCTATCAACTGTAAACATAGTAGACTCTACCTCCTTAGCAACCCACATACCCCACCTTAACCCCACACCAACCCCCCACATATTTAAAAACGAAAAAATTTAGAAATGAATAATTACATTAACCCCCCATTATACACTACTTCAAAACACATTACAACCCCCTACCCACCCATCCGAATTTACCACCCAACCCCACCCCAACAGGTCTCGATGAATCTATAAATATATAATCACCCCAACTAAACCATCAAATCTCTAAGTATTACCTAAAATTCTCAGCCTCAAAAGCCTCTCAGTCATACTACCAATTATACCCAAATCACCTCCCACCTAAACCCATAACTATGATAGCTATTAATTCTGATACCACTTAGATTGATCTAATCTCAATTACTTAATCCTTCGATTACTATCCTGAACACTTAATTATTGACTGGTGCCTAGTCTTGATTATTGGTAGTAGAACTATAAAAGCTTACCATCACTTGCAGACTTATTTCGCCTAATGACTTCACAAATAACACGATTATAATAATTACCATTATTATTATTATTATTATTATTATTATCATTATTATTATTATTATTATTATTATTATTATTATTGATACTATTGTCACTGCGACTATCGTAGGTACTATTGGCTTTATTATTATTATTGTTATTATAATTGTTTTTATTAATACTAAAGATAGTAACACCATCAAACTTCTTTTATATAGTAATTCCACTAGTATGAATTTTAGTATAATATAATTACAATTAACAAATATTATCGCAACAAAATTCACTACCGGCACTGAGCTCATTGTAAAATCCGTAAATAATTACATTGAAATAGAATGCAAAAGTAGCAATTAATAACCTAAATTAAAATTATCAAAAATATTTTTATCTACACGATAATCACCTATTACAACAGAAATGACAGTTATAATTTTATAATTTTATTCTCATTATTAAATTAAACCCACCCGGCCCTCTGACCCGGTTGAAATTGAGGTCACGATGGCCCAGACACTAGATATCACCCCACCCAACTTTCTAAAATATCACCTGTTGGAGTCTCCCCCCCCTTTCCTGTCCTCGCTATAGGCTAAGCGCCATCTTCGCCCCCTCCCTTTTATGCATCTTCAATTTCCGGTTGAAGTTGAATTTAAGATTCTAGGCAGTGATCCCATTTAACGCTTGAAGAATTGGCTCTCATTATAAAGGCTAACGAAACAACATATATATTGTCGCAATTAATGGAATAAAATCACCATCAAAAAATATATTTTGCTCTGAATTTTCATTGAGCACTTTCATAAACCCGGTTTCAACTTCCTTCGGATTTATACCCCCTGGATATTTGTAACAAGTTAATTATATATATATATATATATATATATATATATATATATATATATATATATAAAGATTTAAATTTTACTACAGTTTTAGAAGCGCCGTTATAATGATAACTTTGAAATGTAAGAATCAGTTAACATGACGCGAGATTTTGAAATGAAATATTTATTAAATCATTTTTTTTATATATCTAAATTTTCGGTTTTATAAACCTTCTTCATGGGACAGACAATATTTTCCTTTTTTTCTTCTTTTCTTCTTTTTTTCCATAATCGAAGTCCGAAGATCGATCTCCAGGTGTTATGAAGATACTGTTTTTTTTTGTTTTTGTTTTTTATTCAAATTATACAAATCGGACATATACAATATATATATTTTTTTAATATATATATATATATATATATATATATATATATATATATATATATATATATAACGCTGCAATCACCAATAAAATAATTACATAAAATACATTATATATATATATATATATATATATATATATATATATATATATATATATATATATATAATTAGTTGAACAACACACAAAATACTATCTCTCAAATACTCATAAAAATAACAGGAAAAAACACAGACAACAACACTATTAACCTCGTTTATCGAAATATTTATGGTCGGATATGTCCATTTGCATAGGCATAAATAGACCTTATTTTTTTCTTTTTTTCGCCGTGGTTGTTGGGTTGGCCGCATGGTTCTAGGCGTTCAGAGAGAAGTTAAAATGTTAACTCGGCGCTGGGGTTTCAAATCGTGTCACCGGTAGAACAATCATCCTTCGCACTGATGTTTCCCGGGAAAAAGGTGGAACACATGCGTATGTGGATAAGAATTGTAAACTATTTATCAAAATATTTTTCATAGCTAAGATGGGCCCTTTGAGAGAATTATAATTAGGCTGTCAAATTTAATGCGTAATGCTAAGTTCCGTCTTGAAGATTTTTTATGACAGCCTTCTAAATATGTCGGCTGGCATAGACATGAATAGACCTTAATTCTCCTTCTGTATGATGTGGTTGTTGAGTTGGTCGCATGATTCTAGGCGTTCAGACAAATGTTGACTTGGATATTAAAACTATGACTCTTGTTCCGGGGTTTGGATCCTGTGACCGGTTTGAATAATTATCTTTATACTGACGATTTCAGAAGATGAACCCAAACGTATACGTATGTAGATAAACAAATATTTATAATTATATATATATATATATATATATATATATATATATATATATATATATATATATATATATATGTGTGTGTGTGTGTGTGTGTGTGTGTGTGTGTGTGTGTGTGTGTGTTGGGGGGTCATTTAAAAGCGGAAATCGTTTATTTTTTATAGCATTGCTAAACTTAAGGAACAATTCCGAGCTACCATTGCTCAAATGCCGTTTGAGCTGTGCGCCAAAGTACACCGCTGAGTTCCTGAAAGATTAACAAAATGCATTGAGCTCCATGGAGAGCACACGGAGCTTTAATAAATGTTTGAATAAACATTGTGTTTTATGTTGCCTTAAGACCGTCTACGACCACTTTCAAAGGTACTTACCGATATTGGTGGTCACTGCGTTTTGTTGTTGTTTTCTGTCGGGATCAAGTATTTGCTGATAAATCATCAGATTTTATCGAAGTAGTTTCAGCTCCCTAGGTCTCCTCTTAATATGCCCCATCTCTTATTCTAGGCATGTTTGGCACCGGTGCCATTTTATTTTAAGTTACTTGTGAGTGTTCGGTAACGGCTTGTTGTGTTGGTTTGTGTCCGCAGTTTACGCCGATTCATTAGTGTCGTAGTTTGCTTAAGGTCAGTTTTGTATTATTTGAATTATTCCGACTACTCTTCTCATCTTGAGTGATTCTCACAACGTTTCGGCCGATGTAACTTCCGACCTTATTCAGATGCGTCTTATCGAACTCGGAAATTTTTATGTCAAACTCGGGAATCTTTACGGAATTTCGAATGGAAGCCTTTATTTAATCCACAGCGATAATTTGCTTTTGTTCCATCAACCATGACCTTAAGTAATTCGTAACTGTATTCTTAGTATCGCCCGTACTGAGGATTGAACCTTTAACCTAATGAAGACTGTAACTTAGAACTGATTATCACTTAGCACGTTTATCCGTTGCACCACGGGTCCTTGCGGTCTAGTCTTTTTCTAATGTTGTCGTGCCTGTTCGAAGTACTTGTACTACAGGGGTGTTCATGTTCCATAGTCTCTTC